>QJPP01000019.1:1800000-2086118 GCA_003996215.1 Jaltomata sinuosa
CCCTACCTTATACTCCACAAAGGGTTGTTGTAGTAGAAAGACGACATCGCCATGTTATCGAGACTGCAAAAACTCTAATGCACTAAGCTTCTTTACCAGTCACCTTTTGAAGTTTTGCATGTCATCAAGCTGTTTTTCTCATAAACAGAATGAAAACTCCAAATTTAAAAGATAAGTGTCCATACGAGGTTTTATTTCAAGAATCAGCAAATTATGACAAGGGTTGTTGTAGTAGAAAGACGACATCGCCATGTTATCGAGACTGCAAAAACTCTAATGCACTAAGCTTCTTTACCAGTCACCTTTTGAAGTTTTGCATGTCATCAAGCTGTTTTTCTCATAAACAGAATGAAAACTCCAAATTTAAAAGATAAGTGTCCATACGAGGTTTTATTTCAAGAATCAGCAAATTATGACAACGTCAAAATCTTTGATTGGTTATGTTATATGTGGCTTAAACCATATGCACAAAATAAGTTTGATTCAAAATCAAAGCCCTGTGTCTATTTGGGATTTTCAAATAAATATTATTTCCATCAATGCTTTGACCCGAGCACCTCCAAAGTTTATCTTTCGATAGATGTAGTATTTTTTGAAACTAGTTATCCTTTTACGAATATTTTTTCTACTTATAAAAATCAAAATTTGAAAAAATCATGGGATGACTTATCTCCTTCAAAGGAGATGCACACTGATATCCCAGTAGAGCCACATTATTTTGAACTACCTCATACATTGTCTACGAGTGCTCAAAGGTCTCTCTCCATTCCTTCCCCAGCAGCATCGCCAAGCTCAAGTACATCTCCACCTTCTCTCAACAATCCAGTAAGCACCTCTGCTTCTCCCTGCCCCACTCAATCTTCTATTATTCTCCTTCCTCCAGTAACAAGCAATAAGCCACCCATCACACATACCAATAGTCGTCGGACCTCTATGGTTACCACCTCGGTCCAAGACCCTCATCTACTGCTAACCACTGAATTATAGCCACTACACCTTAATGACCCTTCATCACAACCGAAACTAGCCACCCTTTCTCACCAATGGTTACCCGCTCAAAATAATAGCCTAAAACCTAAGAACTTTCTTGCCAAAACCAATATCTCCCCACCAATTCCCCGATCCTACCATCAAGCACAACTATATCCCAAATGGAAAGAAGTGATGAAAGTAGAATATGTTGCTCTCGTCAGAAACCACATGGGATTTAATCCCTAGTGATCCCTCTTGAAATGTTTTGGACTCTAAATGGTTGTTTAGAATTAAGCATAAACCTGATGGAAGCATTGACAGGTATAAAGCTTACTTAGTAGCCAAAGGCTTCACTTAAAGACCCGGTTTAGATTATCACTCCACATTCAGCCTTGTTGTCATGCCTGCAATAGTCCGCTTAGTCCTTGCAATTGCTGCTCAACGTTCTTATCCCTATTTATCAGTTAGATATCAATAATGCCTTCTTGCAAGGCCGTCTTGAAGAAGAAGTGTACATGCAACAACCTCCTAGTTTTGAGTCCTCTTAAAAATCATACATTTGCAAGCTCAGAAAGGCTATATACAGACTTAAGAAAGATCCTAGGGAGTGGTACACCGAGATCACAAACTACTTGACAAGTATTGGGTTTGTTAAATCAAAATCTGACTCATCTTTATTTATCTTTCATAATTTTGGTGTTCTTGTATACATTCTCATATATGTTGATGACATAATTATTATGTGAAGCATTCAGAGAAGTGTTAGGTCCATAATTACTTCTCCTTCTAATCTACCCTTGTGTGATTCATGTTGAAGCATATACTCAGGCGGTGGGTGCAAGGCGGATGATTTTAGTTCTCAACGATTCTCTCTAAAAGATCTTGGGTTCTTGCATTATTTTTTCGATGTTGAGGTGATATCCACACCCACTGCCCTATATTTGTCTCAATAAAAATATATCATGGATCTTCTAGATAAATTGCATATGGCTGATTGCAAGGGTTTTCTAACACCAATGACATCAACCTGCACCTTAGCTGATTCAAAAGTTGATTTTGTCGTTGACATTTCCCCATACAGAAGAATTATTGGTAAGATTCACACACTAGGCCTGACATAGGGTTTGTTGTGAGCAAGGTGTCTCAATTTATGCATAGTCCCAAAGTTTCTCACTGTAAATCCATCAAACATTTGTTGCACTACCTGAAACACACAAGCACATTGGAAGTCCAGCTAAGTCGACAACAAACAGGCCATTTACTTGCTTATTCTGACTCTGATTGGGTTTGAAATCCATAAGACAGAACATTAACAACATGTTATGTTGTCTACCTTGGGAACTCACCAGTCTCTTGGTCTTCTAAAAAACAAAAGTGTGTCTGACACTCATCTACAGAAGGCGAGTACCGAGTTGTTGCTGCTGCTATTTTTAAAGTGAATTGGCTAATGAATTTCCTCTGAGAGCTTCACCTATCACTGTCTTCTCCCCCAACTATTTTATGTGACAATGTTAGCACCACCTACATTTGTTCTAATCCTATTTTTCATAGTAGGATGAAGAATGTAGCCGTTGATTTCCATTTTGTTTGTGAGCAAGTTCAACAAAAAGCACTTGAGGTTTGTCACCTTCACTCTGCTGATCAAGTCGCTGACGTCCTCACCAAGACTCTTCCATGTACGACTTTTCTATGCCATTTTCACAAGTTGGGGCTTGTTCCAATCACCCCCAAGTTGTGGGGGCTTACTAACTGATAATATTAGTTACCCTTCAATTTAGGAGTCTGTTATTAGCCTCTTATATTTCAGTCATCTGATGGTATACGTAGTTAGTCATTTGTACTACTTAGGACTTTAATATATAGCTTCCTGTATTCTAGGTCTTTTTTTGGTTTTGTACCTTATCAGATTAGTCTTTTCAGTTTGTATTGGCTCTATATAAAGAGCATATTGTACATGAATAAAATCATCTTTCTCTTCTATATCTCAAACCTTTATAAGATTTTCCTCCTCAAGAGTCTCATACTCAGGTCTTAAGGAAGCATAATCATCTATTAGTTGAGTCTTGTCAGAGCATGCAGAGTAGTAGGCATCAGTAAGAACAGATGACAAGGACTCAAGTTTTTTCTTGGAATAGTTCTTAAGATCAGGTTTGAGGTCAAGAAACATACCTGAGCATCTTCAAGTTCAGCATTATTTTCTGGGTTTGAGCCATCCATGAGGGCTAAGACTGTTTCCTTGGACCCGTCTTCCAAGCACTCATCATCATCAGAGTCAGTGAAGGCTCCAATAGCTAGGATGTCTTCATCATCAGATTCCTTCATTTCTAGAAGGGATTTGTTTTTGGGTCCTCATCACCAGATTCATCAAAGGAGTTTCTATAGCAGCAAAAGACTTTTGCACATCTATATCAGCCTCTTGAGTGGTTATTTTTATGTAAGATGGAAGAACAATATCTTTTTGTGTTCCTTGGGTTTGTCTGCAACATTTTTCTTATGCTCCAAATACCAAAAAAGACAAAACTTTATGAAGTGATCTGGGCTTTCACATTTGTGTCACAATTGTTCACGAGTCTCTTTTTAAGTGTTTCTCAAAGGTCTTCTTTGAAGATTTTTACCTCTTTTAAATATACGCTGAAACCTTCTAGTCACCGGGACTAATTTTTTATCTTCGTAGTCAGTAATTTTTGCAGCTTTTAGAACCAAGTTCTTCTTCTTCTTTGACTCAATCTCCTTCTCCTGATTATTCTTAAGTTCATACGGAGTTAGATTACCAATAAGTTCATCCATCCCAAGTGTGTCAAGATCTCTAGCCTCAGTGATGGCTTCAACTTTACTTTTCCATGAATCAGGCAAACACTGAGCAGTTTATGAATAGCCTTTACTGTAGGAATGGGTTCCCCCAGTGTATAGATCTTATTGAGTATACCTAGAACCTAGTGTGAATGTCTTGAATTGTTTCTCCTTTCTTCATCTGGAATAATTCATATTAGCTATTCAAGTTATCAATCTTGGATTTTTTAACTGCATTAATGCCTTCATGAGCAGTTTGGAGAGTATCCCATATTTGTTTAGCATCTTGTAAAGCTGAGATTCTATTATATTTATCAGGACCTATTTCACATATAAGGATCTTCTTGGCTTTAGCATTATTTTGGATTGACACTTTGTCAGTTACATCTCATTCCCTCCTTTCCTTAGGAACTTGAGTTTTTTCATTTTCACTATTCTTCATGGAATGGTGGGTCCATCAAGTATTACATTCTATAGATCAAAGAGTAGGATTTAGATTACAACTCAATAATCAAAGGGACTAACTTTAGTGCCTTTACTCAAAAGTTAACTCTAACTGTTCAATATAATAAGGACTTTGGGTCCATTTAATTTTTAAAAAAAAATCTAACTGTTCAAACTAAACTCTCCAAGAAGGTAAATTCCCTCCTTGTTACAAACCTCACAATGAAGACAGAAAGTATCAATCTAATGCAGGATTCAACAAAACACTACTAATATATAGTATGTTCTTGATTGCTTCAAGGTTTGCTGCCCCGATTACTTTATTGCCTCTTGAGAGAAAACCCTTTTTGTATTTTGCAATAGTTGCTCGACCATGTGTTGAACATGTCCCTCATATAGTATGTGTAATTATGGAATGTTGCTCCACAACCCTAATTACCTCATAAGGATTGATTCCTTGATTGACTCAACTGCTTGTTCAGAATCCTTGTGAAATTAACTTCCTTAAGTAGAATATCTTTGATTCTTTTCTTCTTTATCGTTTAAGCACACATTACATGCACACCTTTACGTGGATGCAGTAACAAGGACCTGGATCGCTTTGTCTATCATCAAAACACACTCACAATTTTTTAAAAACAACATAAGACACTTGAAGACTTTATCACATGTAGTAGTCAGGTTCCATGCTTCATCTAAAAGCTAAGACATTAGAGATAGCATAATTTTATTTACTTAAATTATGTCTTCGACATGCCCCCCTCACATGTGGGCTCCTCGCACATGGATTTTTTTTTATGGGCGACAGTAAGACTCGAATCTCGAATCTCTGTCTGCTCTAATACCATCATATTAAAGTGTGTGACCATCTCATCTAAAAAGCTTAAATTATTAGAGAAAGTGCACTTTTATGTATTTAAATTGTTTCTTCAACGATTGTGATATTGTTAAATCATCTAAATCCAACTTGAAGGTGTATTCAAATTTGGAAAACAAGTTATATCATTTTTTCTCAACTCATTTTTCACTTTTGATGTGTTATTTAAGTACATTCAAGAATGAACATTATCCTAAATATTCTTTGCAAAAAGTATAACTAAACACAACTCCAATTTTATAAAAAAAAATTAAAATATATTTAAAACTTATGGTCAAACACCTACTAAATATCCTTCGATTGAATTATGGAATTTTATTACTCAGTTTAGAAAAAAAAAATATACAACTTAATAATTTTCGTACCACCTAATACTTTTTCTCTTTACTATATTACGTTGGGGGACACATTTGAAATGACAAAGTAAAAAAGAGTGAATGAGAGAGAAAGGGTTGGCAAACAAAGTTACTGGTGGGACCCATAATTTCACTTGTCAAGCAAAGGTTGGAGCCTCAGATAACTTTTGTTGGTTGAGCGTCATCCATCATAAAAGTTTTCCTCAATGTGTATAATCTTGTTGAACTACTTCATATATTTCAAGGCTTCTGTGCATAAAAGAACAAATATCATCACAATTTTAGTATTTTTTTTTCACATAGAAAAAATCTCTATTCCTTTAAGTTTCTTGAGGAGTCCATGATATAGGCATAAAGAATCTGATTCCAAACATCAGGCACACCAGGAAGGCACCAATGTACACAATCTGCATTTTTCCTTGGATTTAACAGTTGTTCTTTCGTTGGAGCAACCCAATTCCTCTTGTAAAGTGATGGATGTGCATCTTTCCGATACTCCGAGAGTTGTGTTATGTTGAGATATTGTATGTTTAATCCCTTTCGCTTCAGCCCATTTACAGAGGCCTCTGCTATCTCCATCATATTTCTATCAGTTTCATTTCCCCAGTACTGTTTCCTTGATATTGGTTCTGTTTCGTCATAGCAATTTTGATCATTTCCCATGCCCCAATCTGTACCACTGCATGTAACAAAAAAGGATTAACCTTTCGTTGTTTGTACAAAAACTTAGATTCACGTGGACAAACAGCGTAACATAGTCATTATCGTACTTTTTGTGAGAAGGAGAGAGGCTCATGAAGAACAATCTTGTCCTTTTCCTATCAATTTGAAATTCCAACCAATCTGACCATGTTCTTAACGCCATCTCATAACGGCGCAGCTTCATTCCAACCTTCTTGTAGATTGCATCTGAGCTATTAAAAGACCCCCACCTGTGTAAAGTTGGCATGGGGAACTATGAGACAACAATCATGTTACTTACCTGCCAGCACATGTAAAAACTACGAGATCTTTACACTGTCAGTTTATATAACTTAATTCCAAATATGAAATGCTTGGCAATGAACGTGAATTCTAAAAGAGTAGTACTTATTTTGGTGGAGTAAACTTACTGAAGTGTCATTTGGGATTCAAGCCACCAGGTGAAGGAATCAAAGATGAGAATGTCTGCATCAATCCAATGCCTAGCATGTTTTTCAATTGCCTCAATTCTGATAATTCGATCCCGGACACGATGGTTCACTGGATCATCGCAATTGGATTCTACTAGCAATGGTGACCAGTAGAAATCAATTGTTGCATCGTATTCCTTGATTATATTCAGAAAATGAAAAAACTTTAGCCTCACAACAGAAGAAATATTTCTCTTGAAAGAAGAAAGTCTCCGCTAGTTGATATTAACCACTCTACTCAGACTCAACTTACGTGGTATACTTTCTTTTTCAGTCTGTTACAAAAGAATGATAAACTTTCTTATTTAGAAATAGTTTAACTTTATACTTCTCATTTTACGCCTAAAATGATGATTTATAGTCACATAAATGTCTATATCTTGGAGTCACATAAATGTCTATATCTTGGTTTAGACTACAAATTGCAGGGGATTTTCTTTGGGAATAATAATTTATCTATTTGAATTGATTAACCACCTAACAATCATTTATTTTTTGCAAAAGGCATCTCTAACAAACTCTAATAACAAACAGATACAACCACAGTATTGCCTTTTGAAATAGGTAATGTTGACAAATTTTGTGGATTTGGTTTGTTTCTATCAAAGTGCACCATATTCATGCATAAGACCATTTCAATAAAACCAAACAAATAAATATAGTAAAGTGTGATGAAAAGGCTAATAGTTTTGTTAGTCCAAGGTATGTCCTAGCGGTAAATAAAGTGGGATCAAAACCACGAGAGACCATGATTCAAATTCCGAGCAGACCAAAAAATGCATGGCAAATTCATGGTTCAAATCCGAGCAAACAAAAAATGCTTGGTGAATTTTTTAATTCCATCTACTTAAGCCTGAATGGGTAGAGTTACCTGATACCGACTCCACTAGGAGGTAGCCGGTACCCAGTAAACAATGAAAAAGCTAGGATGGAATTACAGAGGATAAAGAACTGCAGTGTAATTACCTTAACCTCAAAGGTGATCAAGTTGCCTTTCCAGATAGGTGGTTTGAGAGATGGAATTCCAGAGGATTCAATTAGGCATACCATGGAAGCCCATTGGTTCTTGTTCAATGAATCCCCAACAAACAATACTCTCTTCCCTTTTAGCTTCTCCAACAATCCTTTGGCATTAAACCTACACTTACAACACACATATTCAAAAATGAAATTGAACATGCCCAGTGTAGTCTCGCAAGTGAAGTCTAGGGAGGGTAGAATATACACAGACCTTACTCCTACCTTGGGAGGTAGAGAGGTTGTTTCCAGAAATGAAATTCAACAAAACGAAAAAAAGAGGAACCTAAAGAGAAGTTTTTGAGTTTGGTACCTTGGAAGATCACAATCATAAGGTTGCCATCTCCAGTAATGATATTTTGAGTCTTTTCTTCCAAATTTGTGACAAGCAAAGTCATCAGCCATGAAAGAACATTGTTGTTCTTTGTACAGAGGATATGACACATTATCAAAAATCCAACTCCCAGAAAACAAATCACACTTTGAGGATGAAATTTTTCTGGTAGGCTTATTTGCTAGAATACTAGCACCATCATTATTATCCCCTATAACATAAAAAGACACAAAGAGAAATACCAATAAGAGTAATCCTAAAATAGAATGCAAATTATACTGAATTATCCATGATTTATGCACTACTTTTTCTGCCATATTCTTTTTTCAAAGAACCTCTTTGATTTATCTTCTTGTAAGTCTATAGGTACTTATAATACAAAGTAGAGAAGCAGCACAAGGGATTGAAGTTGTTGATTTTGAAAAGATATTTGAGTGGGTCACTAAACTTTCCCTTTTTGTAAGGGCGTACCTAGATAGATTCGACACAATTCAGTAACTTTGACTAAAAAAGTGTATTTGGATTAAAAAAAATCATTTAATATGTACAATTATTAAATTTCAATTCAATTACTATCACTTAAAATTATTATTCTAAAATTCAGAACCCATAAAATTGAAATCCTGATTTCGCTTCTGCTTTTTCAAAAAGAAAGCTATTACTCAAATAAACAAGCAAATAGAGGATTAATATTAAATAAAGCAAAACAGAAGCAGGTCAGAAACTAGTAGCACTATGAACAATGAGTATAATATATATAATAGCTGTGATTTAGTTGATTTTATTTGACTTTCTCTAATGAATAATGGAACTACTTCTCTAAGACTCTAACTAATTAAATATATGTTTAAGTTCACCTAATCTGTGAGCTCAGGTAATCTGATTATGAGTCTGTTCAAGTCTTTATTATGAGGTAATTTGCTTAAGTCCTTAATTAATTGTGGCATCTAACATGAAGCAAATTGTTATTGTTTCTTTAATTTCTAAATGTCTGCAAATTTATTATATTTAATTGCTGTTTCAGAGATACGCTAATCTTTTTTTTCTGTCACTTTTTATTTTTAAAAAAATTGGTATATATATTATTGCTATCTTCTGCAAGATTCTTGCTATGTCTGGCGATAAACGTGCTGAAATTTTGACGAATGTTTGTTAATAATACATCCACATGCATCCACCTCGTAAAATGTACAACCTCTTAGGCTAATGCATTTGGGCCTCTTTGATAAGATATACGTATAATAATATAATAAAGATGGAGATTTATTTATTTATTTATTTATTTATTTATTTATTTGTTCTGGTTATTTAGAAATGTTTTTTTAGAGGTTAATTTAAAATTTAAATTTGACTAGTTTAATCTTCAATTTTTTTAACATTAAGCTGATATAGTATATGAATTCAAATATAATATTTACTGAAAATTATATATATTTATATTTTGTATCATAGATATTAAATTCGTAAAAATCTGTGTGAGATTGGAAATCCCTTCTAATAAAGTTTTCTCAAGTATCATTCAATAGGGTGCTGAGTTTTTGACACGTGCCCTATAATGTCAATTGGCTAAGTCATCTCACCATAATATTCACTCGATCAGCTAAGCCATCTCACCATAATGTCGTATGGATCGACATGTCATTTGCTAGCAATATGAATGTTCCAGCCAAGAAAATTCATATGAAATCATCTGAACCAATGAAATGATCATACGTCGGCAAATATAATTTTGGTCATTTCACACTTGAAAAAAACAATACTCCCAACACATTTCTTACATTCGGCTTCTTTGACCTTTTCATAAAATCATATCATTCGTCTCTTTGACCCATTTCATAAAATCATAACATTTCAGCTCTTCGGCGCATTTCATAAAATCATAACATTCACTTTTCATTTTATGAACCTTTACTTTACATTTAACATTTTTAAAGTCATATAAATATTTTTCACAAAAAATCATCTTAGCTTTATAAACATTTCATTTGAAAGCTTGAAACATATTTATCATTTTGATTACGCAAAATAGACAAACATTTTGGGGAGAATTAAGCGCAGGAAGGCTTATTCAAGTTTAAGTAAAGGAATATGTCAACACTTTAGACCAGTAAGAACTTGTAACTATTATAATATTATATTCTTGTCATAGGAGGCGTGACAAATGAATTTTAAATTTGAGAGATATGATGAAGAAAGTTGGTGCCCACTACTTAACTCAGGGACCAAGTTCTTAGCACAGTTTCACTTAAAGCAGTAAGTAAATTAACACACAAAATTTACGTGAAAAACTCCCTAACTCCAGGAGAAAAAACCACGAACTCACTTTAACTAACTCTTCAAGTTTTATGATTAATCAAAGGAACTAACTCTAGTACCTAACTCAAACAATAAACTCTTATTGTTTCAACTCACTCAAACTCTCTCTCTCTCTTTCTCTCAAGAAGCCAAACCCACTTCTTGTTACACGCCTCATAAACTCTCTCTCCAAGAAGCCAAACTCACTTCCTGTTACAAGCCTCACAACACACACTTTATGTCCTAACAATCACATAGGATTGAACTAGAAATAATTCTCTCTTTGTGTTTTCGTTTGAAAAGCTTGCTTGAGATCTCCATTGCTTGAGAATACTCCTTCTCAGCTTTGTGCAATAGGTCTGACGAATTCTTCTTTGCTCCATTGCTTTTATAGAAGTCTCAAGCTCTCCTTTCCTTGATAGGAAAGATGCAGTCCTTTCCTTGTAGGATTTGGACATGTTTCAAAATCGAATTTATTTCCTTGTAGGACTTTGACACGCCTTTTTGGACTCTCCTCTTCTTGATAGGAAAGCTATCAATCTTTTCTTGTTTGACATGGACTGCCTTTTATAGTTAATTTTCATAATTATACTTTTATCAAAAATAGGTTTTGCCTCATTATTAAAACTTGTTTGACAAGGTTTCTTCATTTTTTCCCTTTTTAATGATGGTAAACTCTATCCTATTTTTGCAAAAATACTGTAGCATTTGATCCATGTAAACTTGTTCTCTGCTTGTCTTCATTATCAGCATCAACCTTTTTCATAACTAGCTCACAAGTTCTTCTCTCTTTTGACATCATTAAAAATGTAAGGAAGCTGCTAGGTCCTCCTTTAGTTCACTAGATATGTTCCCCCTGAATCATTGAGGATCAGATCCTTGAGTGTTGTCTATGCAGTGCCCTTATCTACTTATGAATGTGGTGTTGTATCAATCTTAGTTAATCACCATTATTCACTGTGCTCCCACCTTGCCTCCTCATCCTTCTTTGAGAAAAAATCTCCTCTCTTGTCAGGAACTATAGATGGTTGATCAGCCTAAGGGCCAACCTATTCTTCTCAAATGCTTCTCTTCCCAGAGCGTTAGTAAAGATGTCTGCAATTTGTTTATCAGTTTCACAAGGCACCATTTTGATCCGCCTCTTTTCAACACAGTCTCTGAGAAAATGATGCCTCACATCAATGTGCTTAGTTCTCTTATGCTGAACGGGATTCTTTTCCATGTTAACAACACTCGTATTATCACAAAAGATAGGAATGCACCCAAGATTGATACCATAATTACTGAGTTGTTGCTTAATCCAGAGCAATTGAGAACAACACGAAGCAACAACTACATATTCAGCCTCAGCAGTTGACAGTGCAACAGAGTTCTATTTCTTTATAGTCCAAGGTACAAGACATGGTCCCAAAAAGTGTTCCATTCCGGAGGTTCTCTTTCTATCCACCAAGTATCCAGCGTAGTCAGCATCAACATAGCCAATAAAATCAAAAGAGTCACCTGCAGAATATCAAAGAACCTATCATTTCTCTGAATTTAGTCTCAGCAACACCAACTCCAGCATCATATTTATCCAGTTTTATAGTGATGGCAATAGTAGTATCATTTGTCTTGGCCCCCTCCATCTCAAACTTCTTCAAAAGTTCTTTGACATACTTCTGTTGATGTATTGAGGTTCTAGCCTTTGTTTGGTGAATTTATAATCCCAAGAAAAAGGTCAGCTTACCCATCATGCTCATCTCAAGCTCACTACTCATCAAAGATGCAAACTCTTTGCTCAGCACATCATCAGAAGCCATGCTCTTGGGGATTGCTTTAGTCCATACAAGGCTTTATCCAGTTTATAGACATGCTCAGGTAGCTCAAAATTTTCAAATCCTGGGGGCTGTTCCATATATACTTCCTCCATTAGATATCCATTCAAGAAAGCACTTTTCACATCTGTCTGAAATAGCTTGAACTCCATATGAGAGGCAAAGGCACTCAACATCCTTATTGCTTTCATCCTAGCCACAGGTGCAAATGTTTCATCATAGTCAATACTTGAATCCCTTTGAAATGCCTTAGGAACCTCCTTGCAGCTTTCCTCAGGAGCTCTTTGTCTTGTACTTCTACTGATATATGGATGTTCCCCCTGAGACATGTACTTCTTCATGTAACACATTCTTTCTATACCAGTAATATCTTCAGATTTTTTCAGTTCCAGGGCCATATTACCACCTTGAAGTTTTGCAAGAGAGAAGAAATTGTCTAAGTTTTAGTCATGTGTCTAGATCAAGCACTATCAAGGTGCCAAGGCTTGCTCATTCCTATCTTTCTTTCATGCACAGCAGTCAGTGACTTATCTTGGGTACCCAGTTAAGCTTGGGTCCCCTTTTATGAGTGAAAGGATGAATCAAGTCTCTCTTGGCCCAGTAGGGAAGCTCCCTTTTGATGGAGAGCATCATTCTCAATTCTTTAGACTTGGGTTTGTTGACATGGTTCAGGTTCCTTTGCTTGGATTTCAAGTGAGTTGGATGTTTCCTTTTGAGTTTGTTGGCAGCTTTCAAATTTCTTTGATCAACTTTCAGATGAGTTGAAGGTTGACTCTTGATTTTGTTGACAAAGTTCAGGTTTCTTTGATCAGCTTTCAGATAAATTGGACATTGACTCTTGGGATATCCTTCCTTCCCACATGCAGTGCACACCATATTCATAGAGTAGTTTGCCTTACAGACCTCAGGTTTAAATCCTAGCCCATGCTTGGAGGTGGTCTGACTGTTCTGAATGTGAGAGAGAAGAGTTGAGAATTTTTCCCATTTTTGATTGTGTTCCAACTCAAGCTTGGCTTTATTCAAGTCTCTTGTCAGAGTGTTGTTTCTTTCAGACAGTTCAGAGAGGCTTGTTTTGAGATTTTTGATATTTTTCTTCCAAGCATTGTTGAAGAGCAGTGGCCTAATTTTTTCCTTTTTTAGAGAACTCTTTGAGGGAGTTCTTTAAAGAGACATTATCTTCCTTAGGACTTTCACTTTCCATTCTTACGGATGCATAATCATTCAAAAGGTTTTCTTTCTCAGCACATACTGAATAATATGCATCTATGAGAACTGTTGAGAGAGTTTCAAGCTTCCTCTTGGAATAGGTATGTAGGTTGGGCCTGCAGTCAGAGAATCATGCCTTAGTCTCATCTTGATTAGTGCCAATATCAGGCTCAGAGCATGCCATAAGGGCATGAGTTGTTTCAACTGACTCTTCTCCTTCTGAATCACTTTCAGTGTCACTCACAGCTAAGAAGGCGAGAGTGTATTCTTCCTTTACTTCGACTATGGCAAGTTATGATTGATTATGGGGATCCTCCTCATCAGACTCATCTCTATGTTCTCCCATAGTAGCTAGAGCCTTCTGAACTGCTAAATCAGCCTCTTGAGAGGTCATCTTCCCATGAGATGGGAGGGTGATCTCTTTACTTTGATATCTGAGATTTTCTGTGGTAGCCTTCTTGTGTTTCATTGCCCATAAGGGACAAAATTTAATGAAGTGATTTGGACTGCCACACTTGTGAAACAACTGAGCATCCCTTTCTTGACCTTGGGAGGAGTTTCTCTGAAGGTTTTGACCCCTTTTGAACATCCTTTGAAACTTCCTGGTGACCAATGCCAGATTTTCTTCCTCATAATCAGCAACCGCAGTGGATTTGAGAGATATAACTTTATCCTTTCTTTTAGTTCCAATGTCATTCTCTTGATTCTTCTTTAGTTCATAGGTTGTCAGATTTCCAATGAGTTCATCTATATCCAAAGTGTCTAGATCTCTAGCTTCAGTGATTACTTCTACTTTGCTTTCCCATGATTCAGACAATACACTTAGAAGCTTTCTAACATCCTTTCCAGTAGGGATGTGCTCTCCTAGGGAATAAATTTCATTGAGTATAGCAGTAAACCTGGTGTGCATGTCCTGAATAGTTTCTCCTTCCTTCATTCTGAAAAGTTCATACTGCATGTTTAGATTGTCTATCTTGGCCTTCTTTACAGTAGTAGTGCCTTCATGATCAGTTTGAAGAGTGTCTCATATGTGCTTAGCATCTTGACAGGAGGAGATTCTATTATATTCATCAGGTCCAATGCCACAGATCAAAATTTTTCTAGCCTTGGCATTGTTTTGAATAGCTATCTTGTCAGTAGCATTCCATTCTCTCCTATCCTTTGGAACTTGTTCCTTACCATCAGCACCTGTCTTCATGGAGATGGTGGGATCATCTAGAATGACATTCCACATATCAGCACTTTCTCCCATGAGATGATCCATCATCCTATTCTTCCACCAGCCATAGTACTTGCCATTGAACAAGGGTGGCCTTGTTTGAGAGGAGCCTTCCTGAGTAGTTGGAGGGGCAGTTATTAGATCCTTTTCAGGTATTAACCTTTAACAAAAAAACCTGTTCTGATACCAATTCAAGAAAGTTGGTGCCCACTACTTAATTCAGGTACCAGGTCCTTAGCACAGTTCCACTTAAAGCAGTAAGTAAATTAAGTTCCACTTAAAGCAGTAAGTAAATTAAGTTCCACTTAAAGCAGTAAGTAAATTAACACACAAATTTTAAGTGGAAAACTCCCTAACTCCAGGAGAAAAAACCACGAACTCACTTTCACTAACTCTTCAAGTTTTATGATTACAACTCAATAATCAAAGGAACTAACTCTAGTACCTGACTCAAACAATAAACTCTTATTGTTTCAACTCACTCAAACTCTCTCTCTCTCTCTTTCTCTCAAGAAGCCAAACCCACTTCTTGTTACACGCCTCATAAACTCTCTCTCCAAGAAGCCAAATTCACTTCCTGCTATAAGCCTCACAACACACAATTTATGTCCTAACAATCACACAGGATTGAACTAGAAATAATTTTCTCTTGATATTTTCGTTTGAAAAGCTTGCTTGAGATCTCTATTGCTTGAGAATACTCCTTCTCAGCTTTGTGCAATAGATCTGACGAATTCTTCTTTGCTCCATTGCTTTTATAGAAGTCTCAAGCTCTCCTTTCCTTGATAGAAAAGATGTAGTCCTTTCCTTGTAGGATTTGGACATGCTTCAAAATCAAAAAAAAATTCCTTGTAGGACTTTGACACGCTTTTTTGGACTCTCCTCTTCTTGATAGGAAAGCTATCAACCTTTTCTTGTTTGACATGGACTGACTTTTATAGTTAATATCTATAATTATACTTTTACCAAAAATAGGTTTTGCCTCATTATTTTGCCTCATTATCAAAACTTGTTTGACAAGGTTTCTTCATATGAGATAAAGATTTTTTAGGAAATTAATTATATAGGAAAGAGTTTAGCTAACATACCTCAACTTCGTTCCTTAGCGTTAAAGCGTTACTACGACGCCCAACCAACTCTACAACGTTAATCAACAATATAGTAAACAATTTGGGTCAATACTAGCAAGAAAACACTATTTCTAGTCACTTAGTAGGCGTTTGATCATAGATTTCAAATATTTTTTACTTTATTTGAAATTTATGGAGTTGGAGTTGAAGATGTGGTTGTGTTTAATTGATTATACATTTTACAAAAAATGTTGATAATGTTCATGCTTGAATGTACTTAAATACAACTTTAAAAGTGAAAAGTAATTAAGTTGAAAAATAGGTTATAAGCTATTTTTCAATTTTAAAATATAACTTTAAATATTTAAATATTTTCTCTCAAATCTTAATACTTTCTTTTTCGACTAAGATCTCCTAGTTTTTCAGCAAATATCTTTCAAATATTTTTTTACCAAATCTTTCTGCCTCTTTTTTTGGCTTAGAAATTTTCATTAGTTCTTAATTAATTTCTTGTTGTAGTGTCAATTTTTATTTTTATTTTTTTTTTGCGTTATTTACTCATTTTGTTGTTAGGTTGCAATAGTCTTTCATTTTCAGTGTTCTCCATCAATTTTTTAAAGATAAGGATATGAAAATACCATTAATAAAGATCATTGAATCTTGATTGGAATTTTTCGATCTCTGTATTTGTTATTTGCCTCAACTAAGTAGGCGCTTCGTCATAGATTTCAAATATTTTTCACTTTACTTGAAATTTATGGAGTTGGAGTTAAAGATGAAGTTGTGTTTGATTATACTTTTTGCAAAGAATATTTGAAATAATGTTCATGTTTGAAGCCTCATTTGTTTTCATTAAGATTAAGACGTCTGAATCTGAATGCACATCTGAATGATTAAGATGTTGTGTCTAGATCTGAATACTGAATAATCAAGACTATTTATTTTTCAACATCTAAATATGCGTAATTTATTTATTTATAAATATAAAAAAAGTACAATTCAAATAAAAATTAATTATATATTAGAAAAATACTTAATTTAATAAAAATAAAATTATTATTTGATTAAAAAAAATTAAACATTTGCGTTTACTAGTGATGACGGAGATGGTTTGTAATGGTGGTGGTGGTAATGATTGGTGTTTGTGGTTAGTAATATTGCCGGTGATAGTTGTGATGGTAGAGGAGGTTGATGTTGTAGTGACTGTCATAATGGTGGCGATTGGAAGTGTTGGTGGTAGTTTTTGTGATGGTGAAGTTGATTAAGGTTAGTAGTTGGCGGTGTTAATGGTGGTGACGAAAAATGTGTGGTAGTTGACGGCGGTTCTAGTTGTGATGGTGGATGTGATTGGTAGTAGGGATTGATCGTACTGGTGGTAGTGGCTAATAGTGGTGGAGGTGGCACCGACTGTGACAACGGTGGTGGTGATGGCTGAAAAACGTGTGGTGATTGATGGTATGTTGGTGGTAGTTAGCAGCGGTGCTAATTGTGATGGTGGAGTTGGTTAGTTGTAGGGATTGACCATAGTGGTATTGGAGGTGGCGGTGATGGTGGTGACAATGTATATAATTATATATAATGATGAAGGCAGTAGGGGTGGTAGTGGATGATAGTAATGGCGGCTGGTGGTGGTGGTTGACGATGGTAATGGTGGTTGACAATGGTGGTGGTGGTTGTAATGACAAAGGTGGTAACTGATGGTGACTGGTGATTGTGGATAGAGTGGTGGTGAATACTATCAATACAAGTTTACCTCTTAATGGTATTACGACTTTGTGCTAGATCTTAATGATTAAGACCCATTCAGATCAATTAAGTGCTTAAATCTGAATAAAAATAAATGCACTTAATGGCTTAAGGTCTTAACCATTCAGATTCAGACCTCCATTAAGTGCATACAAATGAGGCCTGAATGTACTTAAATATAACTTCAAAAGTCAAGAGTGAGTTGAAAAAATTGTTATAAGCTGTTTTTCTAATTTGAAATACAATTTCGAATTGTATTTAAAATTTTCATGGTCAAACACTGATTTAAAGTAAAGTAAAAAATTATTATGGCAAAAAGTGAATACTTTTTTTGATCAAAAAGTGATATTTGTAATTGATGTGCCGGGATTCTACGGCACATTTGACGCCTTTAACTAAGAATACTCGGGAGTTTTCAAGCAACTTTTGTGGTTTTTGATGTTTTATTGATATATTTGCAGGAAATGGAGCTAGAGATGGAAACAGAAGAAAAATGGTTCAAAAACCTCAACTGGTTAAGCCTGACGGCTGGCATGACTGACCGTCACACCTGTGACTGGCCGTCAACAGGGCCTCCAGGACGAGACAACAATTCATCGAGCACTGCCTAGGAGTGACGGCCCGTCTGACGGCCCGTCACTGACCTGGCGGACCGTCACCCATGCCACCAAGATAAAACAAAGAAAAACACTGTAAGTCGTCAATGGACGGACGCCTTACCAGAATTTACCAGCAAGTCGTCCCAGGCCCGACGACTTACCAGAATTTTCCAGCAAGTCGTCACAGGCCCGACGACTTACCAGAAAAATTGCCTGGGAG
This sequence comes from Jaltomata sinuosa, assembly GCA_003996215.1. Taxonomy (NCBI): domain Eukaryota; kingdom Viridiplantae; phylum Streptophyta; class Magnoliopsida; order Solanales; family Solanaceae; genus Jaltomata; species Jaltomata sinuosa. The sequence goes on from QJPP01000019.1 coordinate 1,818,132, forward strand.
CTCACTATTTAGCTGTGACGGTCCGTCAAGCGACCCGTCAATGCGACGCGGGATTCCGAAAATTCTATTTTTGGACTTTATTTCCTGGACTACTATAAATACCCTGTGTTAGGGTTATTTTATTATTCATTAACGAATATTTGTTAGACATTTTTGAGCGATTTTTTAGAGGAAAAACACGACACAATACGTTTTCTTCTTCTTCTTCCATTGTGCTTGGGATTTTGGCTTCTTGTTCTTGGAAAGCTTGAAGCTTGTGTTCATCTATTTTGTAAGAACCTTTTCTTATTATTATGAATACTATTACTTCATTCTTTCATTTTGCAAGCATGAGTGGCTAAAACTCCCACAACTAGGGTTGTGGGAGCCATGGCAAGAGTAGAAATATAGATTCCGGGTAGCATTGGGTTTAATCTTTATGTTGTCACGTTGTTAATCATTCATTATTAACGTTTTCTAGTGGTTGGAAACATTAGGACATGCCTAGGTTTAATTTGCTTGAGCAAAGAGATTAAAACCGGGAAATTTGATTAACTACGAGGATTCGAGACTACCAACTCTCGTCTTATGATTAATGTTGTAACTAGATTAATCTACTTGATGTTTAGGATTGAAATAAGAAAGTTCACCTTTTCAAGTTCGAGAGAATTGAAAAGGAAATTAGTCTATTTGGTTGAGAAACGTTTAGATGATACCATTAATTCAATCACATCGTGATATGCATATAGAAAGAACCCGATTAAGCTTTGAGTCAAAATTGTTACGACGCCATGGTGAACACTTCCCTAGTTCATTCTTATATTGATTAATACTCGTTGAAACTCGCAATTAGTTACTTTCATTATTCAAATATTGATCACAGAAACCCCCCCTCCCAATTTACCGGAAACTATTGATTACTAATCAACTAATTCACTAACGATTTAATTTGCACCTTATTCCCTGTGGGATCGACCCCAACCTTTGTTGGGTTCTATATTTGACGAAGACCGCTTACGCTTCGTAATTGGAGTTGTAATTTGGGCGTATCAAATTTTGGCGCCGTTGCCGGGGAATACGGTTGTTTATTAAGTCTGGTGTGTTTATTTGACTCTTAGTCATATTTCTTGCTTTTACTTTTATTTGTTGTTTTTGTTTGGTACAGGGTATAGAGTTGTGCATGCCAAGTACCCGACTCTTGGGTGAACCAATATTATCTTACGATCCCGAGCTTGCTAAAACGTTAAGGCGAACCATGAATGTACATCAACAAGAGGCAGCGAGACTCGCTGCAGCTCAGCAAGCCCAACAACATTTGAATGCTGGTGGTCTTGAGGACGATATTGAATTGAATGATGAGGTGTTAGTGGGTGAGGGAAGACCAGCTGATATTTTTAACAATAATGCTCCAGCAGATCAGAGACCACAACAGCGAGGTAGAGGTCGACAGCAGCCAAGGCAGTATGCTCTGGATGATGATGAGGATATCGACCTGGATGGAGTTGGCACAACGGGCGCCATTGTTCTTCCTCCGCTAGCTCCCGGGGCCAAGTTCAACATTACTAGCACAATGATTCAGCTGTTGAACTTGCGAGGGTTGTATCGTGGTGTGGCTGGTGATGATCCAAATCGACACCTGATGAATTTTGTGGGTATCTGCAAGTCGTTCGAATTGCCTGGAGTAAGTCAGACAGCGATCAGGCTTAGGTTGTTTCCGTTTTTTCTGTCTGATGAGGCAGCATTATGGTTGATATAGCTAACACCCGACTCTATCACAACCTGGGGAGAGTTGAAAGGAGCTTTCCTAGAAAGGTTCTTTCCTTCCTCTAGGATGATACAGTTGAGGGATGAAATTAGCAACTTCAGACAACAACCTCATGAGGCTTTACATGAGACTTGGTTGCGGTTTAAGAAGAAGCTGACACAATGCCCAAACCATCAGTTGACCAAAAATTTTCTAATGCAGACATTCTACAGGGCGCTTAATTCGGCTACCAAGCCGACGCTGGATAATGCAGCAGGTGGAGCATTTATGGGTCTTACCTTTATCGATGCCACAACTATTTTGGACCGACTCACCAAAACCAACAGGGCCTGGCATACACGGGATACAGAGGTAGCGGCTAGCACTTATGCAGTTGGTATGTCAATAGAGCAGCGCAGGAAGGAGGAAGAGCGGGACCAAGATATGGCCCATCTGAAAACGCAAATGGACCTACTGACAAAGCATTTATTGTCGGGAGGTATTGAGAAAGTGAAAGTTGTGGGTTCCCAAAGTAGAGAAATAGAGTCTGGGTCTGATGAGGAGGAAAATTATTTGGGTGGTTTCCAGGCTTATGGCCAAGGAAACCAAGGTCGGAACAATTACTATGAAAAGTCGGGTTATAAGAGTCGAGAACAAGGTGATTGGAGGAACAAAGACGATAGAGGTGGATTATACATACCACCTGGGAATCGTGACAAAGCTAGCAATGAGTCAAGGACGTCTAAACTAGAGAATATGATGGCTAAGATGTTGTTGAAGGTAGAATTGACTGACTCCGGGGTAAAGGAAATGAGGACTGAATTATCAGCAATAAGTCAGGTAGTGGATTCACATTCCACCTCGATCAAGCAATTAGAGCAGCAAGTGAGTCAAATCTCGGCGTCTCTAAATCAAAGAAAGATAGGTACCTTGCCGAGTGACACCATTCAAAACCCGAGGAATGATGGGAGTTGTATGGCGATCACTACGAGAAGCGGTAAAATATTATCGGAATCACATCCGATAATTCAGACTCAAAAAGGCAATGTTTCTGAAAGTATGGTCGATGAGGATGTGAGAGTATCTGTTGAAAAACCCGATGTGGTAGAGTATGCTACTCAAGTGCTCACGGATAAAAGCAAGGAAGTTGAAAAACTTCCAACTATGATGCCTCGGCCACCGCCTCCTTTCCCACAACGGTTGAAGAAGAAAGTGGAAGATAGCAAGTTCCAAAATTTCATGACCATGCTCAAGCAGATATCAGTGAACATCCCACTGGTGGACGCTCTTGAACAAATGCCCGGATATGCCAAGTTCATGAAGGACTTGATTACCAAGAAGAGGTCAGTGAGCTTTGAGCCAGAAGATAACCTCCACCACTGCAGTGTTATTTCTTCAAGATCGTTAGTGGAAAATACGGAAGATCCAGGTGCTTTTACTGTTCCCTGTACTATTGGGAAATTCAACTTTGAAAAAGCCTTATGTGATCTTGGTGCTAGCATCAACTTGATGCCACTGCCAGTCTATAAACAATTGGGTTTGGGAGCTCCCAAACAAACTACCACGAGGGTGTTAATGGCTGACTGTTCAGTAAAGCGACCGATGGGAATATTGTCTGATGTGCTGGTAAAGGTTGGTAAGTTTATATTCCCAGCTGACTTTGTAATTTTAGATTGCGAAGTGGACTTTGAAGTTCCCATAATCTTGGGACGACCATTGTTAGCCACTGCAAGAGTGTTGGTCGACATGGAAAGAAACGAACTGACATTCAGATTAAACAATGAATTGGTGAAGTTTGATGTGTGTAAATTGATGAAGCCACCAAGAGACATGAGGGTGGTCTCGGTTATCAATGTTATTGATGAATCCCCTACGGATGTGCATATTGAGGAGAAGGGTTTTGTTAAAACCATAGCTGTTATGAGAATGGTGTTGGGATCGCAAGAAGAGAAACCTATAGAGGAAGGCGGTGAGAACAAATCAAGGAAAAGGAAACACCGCAAGAGAACCAGCAAAGAAAAAGAGTTAGAAAGAGTAAAGAAGTTGTCTCGACTAGCTGAGGAGACGATAAAAGAGAAAGTTGGAGCTCAACAGGATGATGTTGCTTGCACCTATTCCAGTGATTGCTCCTACTTTGGAGACCCTGGTGGTCTCCAACATCATGCTAGACTTTGAGTCCTATGGGCTTCACAGGTATTCCTTTCTCTCACAGTTTTAGCTTTCACATGTATGCATTAGGGACAATGCATGAGTCTAAGTTGAGGGTGTTGTTGGGATACCTGTGAGTCTTTCACCATCGAGGGTTTTTGTTGCCGTGTTTCTTTTCCCTCCGGTGTGCTATCTAGTAGAACCGGCATGTTTAGGTTCTCGTTTAAATTTTGTTTGTGTTGTTTTCTGGTGGCTATAGCAAGCATGGCTTTTTGGAAAGTTGAACTAAAAGGAGCCCCCTCTGAAAAAGTTGATTTTGTACTTATGTTTGAAACGATTGACTGTTCTGGATCCTTGAATGTCATTGTGTGGTTGTGATTGTAATAATTATGCTTAAGCCAAGCTGATGTTTTGATAGTTGGTAGTGGTATGGTTTCTTGGTGCCAAGTGTGTGTGAGCTTATTGTTATAAACTCTTACTCTGTGCATGCATCTAGAACTTGCCCGGTCTATTTTGTTAAGCTTGAAGTTGGTTGCTTAGGAAAGGATCACAGGCCCCTTTTTGTGTGCAGTCCACCTAGCCTATAAGACCGTCCAAATGCAAATAATCCCTTTGATCCCTGTTTGAGCCATAATTGACCCTATTCTTTCAATAACCTGTCACCGTTTCTTTTTAACTTTGAATCCCTATTTTGGCCCTGGTCCTTCCTTGGACATCGTGCACCTCAACTCAGGCAATCAACTTAAGTTGAGGGTGGCTACTATAGAGGTAAATGATAAGAAAAATAGGATGGATAAGATTGGTTGTGGATAGAATGAAAATTTCGGGTGTGTGCCTAAGAAAAGAAAGAAAAAGAAACGAAAACTATAGCTAGAAAGAAGGGAATAAAAAGGTGAATAAGGATGGACGAAGAAAAGTTAAGTGGAAATAGTAGGTCGGTGATTCCAAGGAGGGCTTAGTCACTAACCCCTAAATGTATCCTACCTGCACCCAAAGCCACATTACAAGCCAAAACAAGTCCTATTGTGATCCTGAGCGGCTTTCTGAAAAACTGAAATAGGATAGCAAGGGCAAGCTTATGGCATCGCATGTGCATTGTTTGAAATCGTTTGTGAGTGTGAGCGCCTTACCTAGTCCCAAATCTTGTGTGTGAGACTTCTTTGTGGTGAGGGCACCGAGATTTCTGTATTATCTATTGACTGTTGGGATAGCTGTTGTGTGTGTATGTAGAATATTCTATCATATCGGAATGACATGTTTGGATCCTTGCAAGTTAGCGTTTCATACATTTGTGTACTACCGGGGGGGCTTGATTTAAATTTAATAAAATATTGAGTGGCCATGATTTGCCAGAGATATGTGTTTGTATTCTTAGTTGAGTCGTCATTTTGTTTTTGTTGTCATGTTGCTTGAGGACAAGCGAACGTTTTAAGTTGAGGGTGTTGATGTGCCGGGATTCTACGGCACATTTGATGCCTTTAACTAAGAATACTCGGGAGTTTTCAAGCAACTTTTGTGGTTTTTGATGTTTTATTGTTATATTTGCAGGAAATGGAGCTAGAGATGGAAACAGAAGAAAAATGGTTCAAAAACCTCAACTGGTTAAGCCTGACGGCTAGCATGACTGACCGTCACACCTGTGATTGGCCGTCAACCAGGCCGCCAGGATGAGACAATAATTCATCGAGCACTGCCTAGGAGTGACGGCCCGTCACTGACTTGACGGACCGTCACCCATTCCACCAAGATAAAATAAAGAAAAACACTGTAAGTCGTCACTGGGCTGATGACTTACCAGAATTTTCCAGCAAGTCGTCACAGGCCCGACGACTTACCAGAATTTTCCAGCAAGTCGTCACAGGCCCGACGACTTACCAGAAAAATTGCCTGGGAGCTCACTGTTTAGCTGTGACGGCCCGTCAACGCGACGCGTGATTCCAAAAATTCTATTTTTGGACTTTATTTCCTGGACTACTATAAATACCCTATGTTAGGGTTATTTTATTTATTCATTAACTAATATTTGTCAGACTATTTTGAGCGACTTTTTGAGAGGAAAAATACGACAAACACGTTTTCTTCTTCTTCTTCGATTGTTCTTGGGATTTTGGCTTATTGTTCTTGGAAAGCTTGAAGCTTGTGTTCATCTATTTTGTAAGAACATTTTCTTATTATTATGAATACTATTACTTCATTCTTTCATTTTGCAAGCATGAGTGGCTAAAACTCCCACAACTAGGGTTGTGGGAGCCATGGCAAAAGTAGCAATATAGATTCCGGGTAGCATTGGGTTCAATCTTTATGTTGTCACGTTGTTAATCATTCATTATTAACGTTTTCTAGTGGTTGCAAACATTAGGACATGCCTAGATTTAATTTGCTTGAGCAAAGAGATTAAAACCGGGAAATTTGATTAACTACGAGGATTCGAGACTACCAACTCTCGTCTTATGATTAATGTTGTAACTAGGTTAATCTACTCGATGTTTAGGATTGAAATAAGAAAGTTCACCTTTTCAAGTTCGAGAGAATTGAAAAGGAAATTCGTCTATTTGGTTGAGAAATGTTTAGACGATACCATGAATTCAATCACATCGTGATATGCATATAGAAAGATCCCGGTTAAGCTTTGAGTAAAAATTGTTACGACGCCATGGTGAATACTTCCCTAGTTCATTCTCATATTAATTAATACTCGTTGAAACTCGCAATTAGTTACTTGCATTGTTCAAATATTGATCACAGAAACCCCCCCAATTTACCGGAAACTATTGACTACTAGTCAACTAATTCACTAATGATTTAATTTGCACCTTATTCCCTGTGGGATCGACCCCAACCTTTGTTGGGTTCTATATTTGACGATGACCGCTTACGCTTCGTAATTGGAGTTGTAATTTGGGCGTATCAAATTTTGGCGTCATTACCGGGGACTACGGTTGTTTATTAAGTCTGGTGTTATTTGACTCTTAGTCATATTTCCTGATTTTACTTTTAGTTGTTGTTTTTGTTTGTTATAGGGTACTGAGTTGTGCATGCCAAGTACCCGACGCTCGGATGAACCAATATTACCTTACGACCCCGAGCTCGCAAGAACGCTAAGGCAAACCATGAATGTCCAACAGCAGGAGGCAGCAAGGCTCGCTGCAGAATAGCAGGCTCAACAGGATCAGCATCATGTGAATGTCGAGGATATAGAGGATGATATGGAATTAGATGGAGTTGGTGCTATGGGCGCCATTGTTCTTCCTCCGCTAGAGCCCGGGGCCAAGTTCAACATTACTAGCACAATGCTCCAGCTGTTGAACTTAAAAGGATTATTTCGTGGTATGGCTGGTGATGATCCAAACCGACACCTGATGAATTTCGTGGGTATCTGCAAGTCGTTTGAATTGCCTGGAGTAAGTCAGACCGCGATCAGACTCGGGTTGTTTCCATTGTCTCTGTCTGATGAGGCAGCGTTATGGTTGACAGAGCTAACCCCCGACTCTATCACAACCTGGGGAGAGTTGAAAGGAGCTTTCCTAGAAAGGTTCTTTCCTCCCTCTAGGATGATACAGTTGAGGGATGAAATTAGCAATTTCAGGCAACAACCTCATGAGGCTTTACATGAGACGTGGTTGCGGTTCAAGAAGAAGCTGACATAATGCCTAAACCATCAGTTGACCGATAATTTCCTGATGCAGACATTTTACAGGGCACTAAATTCGGCTACCAAGCCGACACTGGATAATGCAGCAGGTGGAGCGTTCATGGGTCTCACCTTTATCGATGCCACAACTATTTTGGACCGGCTCACTAAAACCAACAGGGCCTGGCATACACGGGACACAGAGATGGCTGCTAGCACTCATGCAGTCGATATGTCAGTGGAGCACAGCGCAGGAAAGAGGAAGAGCGGGATCAAGATATGGCCCACCTGAAAACGCAAATGGACCTACTGACAAAACATTTGCTGTTAGGAGACATGGAGAAAGTGAAAGTTGTGGGTTCCCAAGGTAGAGCAGCAGAGTTCGAGTCTGATGAGGAGGCGAACTATTTGGGGGGTTTCCAGGCCAATGGCCAGGGAAACCAAGGTCGGAACTATCAGAAGGACAACTACTATGAGAAAGCTGGCTACAGAGATCGTGATCAGGGGAACTGGATGAATAAAACTGATAGAGGTGGGTTGTACGTACCACCTGGTAACGGAGAAAGAACTAGCAATGAGACAGGAACGTCCAAGTTAGAGAATATGATGGTAAAGATGTTGTTGAAGGTGGAATCTACTGACTCCGGAGTCAAGGAAATGAAATCAAAATTATCATCAATGAGTCAGTTAGTGAATTCTCATTCCACCTCAAGCAGCTAGAGCAACAAATGAGTCAAGTCTCGGCATCTCTAAATCAAAGGAAAGCTGGGACATTGCCGAGTGACACCATTCAAAACTCGAGAAATGACAGAAATTGTATGGCAATTACCACCAGAAGCAGTAAGACATTACCGGAATCACATCCGGTAATTCAGACTCAGAAAGGTAATGTTACTGAGGAAGATGAGTTAATAGATGCTGAAAAGATGGTCGATGAGGGTGTGAGAATATCTACTGAAGAACCCGGTGTGGAAGAAGATGGTACGCAAGTGCTCACAGATAAAAGCAAGGAAGTTGAAAAACATCCAACTATGATGCCCCGGCCACCACCTCCTTTTCCACAATGATTGAAGAAGAAAGTCGAAGATAGCAAGTTCCTGAACTTCATGGCCATGCTAAAGCAAATATTAGTGAACATTCCTCTGGTGGATGCGCTTGAACAGATGCCCGTTTATGCAAAGTTCATGAAGGACTTGATCACAAAGAAGAGGTCGGTAACTTTTGAACCGGAAGACAACCTCCACCATTGTAGCGCCATTTCATCAAGGTTGCTAGTCCAAAAGAAAAAAGACCCGGGTGCATTCACTATTCCTTGCACTATAGGGGAGTTTAACTTTGCAAAAGCTCTTTGTGACTTGGGGGCTAGCATAAACTTGATGCCGTTAGCCATCTACCGGCAGTTGGGCTTGGGAGCCCCCAAACCGACGACTATGAGATTGTTGATGGCTGACAGATCGGTTAAACGCCCGGTGGGTATTCTGTACGATGTATATGTGAAGGTGGTAAAGTTCATATTTCCGGCAGACTTTGTGATTTTGGACTTCGAAGTGGACTTTGAAGTCCCTATTATTTTGGGACGACCCTTCTTGGCAACCGGAAGAGTATTGGTAGATATGGAGAGCAACGAGTTGACTTTCAGGTTGAACGCCGAAGTGGTGAAGTTTAATGTGTGCAAGTCAATGAAGCAACTGAGGGACATGAATGTCGTCTCGGTTATTGATGTTGTTGCCGAATCTGATGTGATTATTTCTGTTGAAGAGAGACTTGCTGTAAAGACGTTGGCAGCAGTAATGATGAACTTCGATGAAGATGACATCAAAGATTATGAAGAAATTGTAAATGTTGTGGTTGGAATGGAGTCATACTTTTACGCCCCAAAGAAATTAGATCTCGATTTAAAGAACAGACCGACACCTCCTGCAAAGCCTTCTATTGAGGAAGCGCCGGTATTAGAGTTGAAAGAATTGCCAGGCCATCTGAAGTATGCATTTTTAGGTGACAAAGATACTTTGCCTGTAATCATTGCGACTGACATTGTGCAATCTCAAGTTGAAGCTTTACTATCCACACTGAGGAGACACAAGAGAGCAATCGGCTGGACCATCGCAGATATTATTGGCATCCCACTAGGTATTTGTACTCATAAGATACAGTTAGAAGAAAATTGCACACCCACCACCGAGCACCAGCGGAGAATGAATCCGCCAATGCAAGAGGTGGTGAAGAAAGAGATCATCAAATGGCTCGATGCTGGAGTGGTTTACCCAATTTCTGATAGCAAATGGGTAAGCCCAGTGCAATGTGTTCCTAAAAAGGGAGGAATGACTGTGGTAGCAAATGACAAAAATGAGCTGATTCCATTAAGACCTGTCATGGGGTGGCGAGTCTGTATGGATTATCGGAAGCTAAACTCCTGGACTCTCCGTGATCATTTCCCCATGCCCTTTATGGATCAGATGCTGGATAGATTAGCTGACAGAGGTTGGTATTGCTTTTTAGATGGATATTCGGGGTACAACCAAATATGTATTGCCCCAGAAGATCAGGAGAAGACCACTTTCACCTGCCCCTACGGTACGTTTGCTTTTAGACGCATGCCCTTTGGTCTTTGCAATGCTCCTGCAACATTCCAAAGATGCATGATGTCTATATTTTCTGATATGGTGGAGAACACATTGGAAGTCTTCATGGATGACTTTTCGGTAGTGGGTGATGCATTTGATGATTGCTTGACTAATCTGGGTCAAGCATTCCAAAGGTGTGAAGAGTCAAACCTCGTGCTGAATTGGGAGAAATGCCATTTCATGATGAAAGAAGGCATTGTATTAGGACACAAAATATCTATGAGAGGTCTAGAGGTGGATAGAGCCAAGATAGAAGTCATCGAGAAACTACCTCCACCCATTTCAGTAAAGGTTGTGAAGAGTTTTCTTGGTCATGCCGGGTTCTACCGAAGATTTATTAAAGATTTCTCTAAGGTTGCTACCCCACTGTGCAAGTTGCTTGAAAAGGAGACTAAGTTTGTATTTGATGCTGAGTGTTTGAGGGCGTTTGAGTGCCTGAAAGAAAAGTTAGTGGATGCTCCTATTATAATTGCCCCGGATTGGTCCAAACCGTTTGAAGTAATGTGCGATGCTAGTGGTGTTGCACTTGGAGCTGTTCTGGGACAGAAGCGAGACAAACTTTTTCACCCCATTTATTATGCTAGTAAAGCATTGAATGGGCCTCAAAAGAACTACACAGTGACAGAACAGGAGTTGCTGGCTGTTGTATACGCTTTTGAGAAATTCAGAGCGTACTTACTTTGTACAAAAGTGGTGGTGCACACAGATCATGCAGCCTTGAGGTATCTAATGACCAAAAAGGATACAAAACCTCGACTAATCTGATGGGTGCTATTGTTGCAGGAATTTGACTTTGAAGTCAAAGATCGGAAAGGGTGTGAGAACCAGGTAGCGAATCATCTGTCCAGGCTTGAGAGGGAAGAGAACGTAATAGATGAACCGGAGATTGATGATGCATTCTTGGATGAGCAGGTGATGGCTGCGTCACTTAATATGGTGCCTTGGTACGCTGACTTCGCAAATTATGCGGTGAGTGACATGATCCCGGAAGATTTGAACTTTCACCAGAAAAAGAAGTTTCTCCATGATGCAAGTAAGTTTTTCTGGGATGAGCCATATTTATTCTGGTTGTGTGCTGACAACATAGTGAGGAGATGTGTACCGGAAGTGGAAATGACAAGCATCTTGCAAGCTTGCCATTCGTCCCCAGTTGGAGGACATCATGCGGGTAATCGAACCGCCCAAAAAATCTTACAGTGTGGTTATTATTGGCCGACAATCCAGAAAGATTCATATGAATTTGCCAAGTTCTGTGATCAATGCCAATGAAGAGGAGCAATCTCTCGCCGACAAGAGCTACCCATGTCCACTATTTTGGAGGTTGAGTTGTTCGACGTATGGGGAATAGATTTCATGGGCCCTTTTGAAAGCTCTTATAGGAACCGTTACATCTTGGTAGCGGTGGATTATGTTTCAAAGTGGGTAGAGGCGGTTGCTTTGGCCTATAACGAAGGGAGAAGTGTGGTGGCATTTTTAAAAAGAAACATCTTTGCTCGGTTTGGCACCCCTCGCACAATAATAAGTGATGGAGGTTCACATTTTTGCAATAAGGTGTTCCGGCTGCTCTAGCAAAATATGGAGTGAAGCAACACAAGGTATCCACACCTTATCACCCCCAAACCAGCGGGCAAGTCGAAGTGTCGAACCGTGAAATTAAAGAGATCTTGGCTAAGTCTGTGAATGTGAACCAGAGAGATTGGGCATGAAAGCTGGATGACGCACTCTGGGCGTACCGAACAATGTTTAAGACGCCAATAGGTATGTCTCCTTACCAATTTGTTTTTGGTAAAGCTTGTCACTTGCCCGTGGAACTTGAGCACAAAGCCCTTTGGGCGCTCAAAAAGTTAAATCTCAGTTGGAGAGAGGCATCGGAACTAAGGTTGGAACAATTGAATGAGATGGACGAGTTCCGATTGCGAGCATATGAGAGATCCGCTCTCTACAAGGAACGAATGAAGCTGTACCATGACAGGAAAATTGAGAAAAGGGAGTTCAAGGTTGGGGACTTGGTATTGTTGTTCAACTCCAGGTTCAAATTATTTCCCGGGAAACTCAAATCCAAATGGTCCGGACCATTCAAAGTACACCAAGTGTTCCCATCCGGTGCGGCCGAACTCGAAAATAAAGATGGTGAGTTGTTCAAAGCCAATGGGCAGAGGGTAAAGCAATATCTGGGCCTCCCGGAGGAGGTACATGTTCTGTCTCTGGTGTATCTTGATGAAGTCTGAGTAATCAAGACACCCGCGTCGTGCCGCGACGTTAAATCAGGCATTGTATGGGAGGCAACCCATAAATTGTTGTTGTATTATGTTCTTAGAAAAAGTTGATTTGCTAGAATTGGTTAATTTGTGCGTTGAGTGTGCAGGTACAAAAAGGTGGAAGTAACAGCATGTTCTGTCTACGAGTGATGGTTCCTGTTGGTGGGCCGTCAACTGTGCGACGGACCATCACACGGACCGTCACATGTTGACAAATATTCATACCCACTATTTGGGAGTGACGGTATGAGTGACGGACCATCACGGACTTGGTGGACCGTCACTTCAGGCCGTCACCCATGAGACTCACAAGGGCACACTGTCCAATTGAGATGCCCCAAGTGACGGACCGCCAAGTTGTTGACGGACCGTCACGCCAGGCCACCGCATCAGGTAAGTTTTAATTTAGTGTGACCCGACCCAAAACCAAACCGACCCGTCCGACTATATTAAATCATCTTCATCATCATCCGACTCATATCCTACTCTCAAGCTCCAACCCTCCATTAAAATCAAAATCCTCTTTTCCCCAAGCAAGTCCCACAACCCTCTCCCAAGTCCCACATCCCCATTGTCCTTTCTCCACCGTCGTCCAAAACGCAAAAAAAACCAACAAATTCCCACTAGTTGTCCATCGGTTCATATAAATCAAAAGGGAATAGCGATTTCTTCTCACTAACAAAATCAAGGTACGATTCTAAATTCTTCCTCGTTGAGATTATTTGAGTAGCATGAAGAAATACCGAAGGAAATTGTTGGGTTTGTATATGTGTGAAAGGGTGATAATGTAAATGTTGTTGGGTATGATTGGTGTTGTTGTTTGAAATCATAAAACTTAACATGGGTGAAGTCTTGAGTAACCCATGAGCTTAAATACATGATGGGTGGTGACTTTGTAAAACCAAATCCCACAAAAAATGGGAAAACCCCGAATAGAGCACAAGGTGTTCGAGGAAATGCCTCAAAGAAAGCAAATTAACACGCTGCCTTAAAGTGACGGTTGGCATGAAGGCCCGTCACACCTGTGACTGGCCGTCAACCAAGCCGTCAACATTAGACAGTTCGCTGTCTTAAAGTGACGGCCGGTGTGGCGGTCCGTCACCAAGGTGACTGACCGTCACTCCGAGACAGTGGGTATTAATTGAGTGTTTTCCTGTTCTCATATGTTTGAACTTGTTCACGTGCAGGTACATGGCCCCCAAACAACAACCACCTCGCGGTCAAGCACAAAAGAAGAAAGAAAGGATCGCTACAACTCGGACCCTTATAGATGAATCGAGTAGCGAAGAAGAAGCAGTTGCAGCCCCGACTTACCAGACTAGGCTATCCAAACGAAGAAACACCCAAGTCTCCCAGTCTGAAGAGGAGAGTGGGTCATCTAGCAGTAGGTCGGGGAGTGATAGTGGATCGGAAGAAAGTGGTAGCTCTAGCCCCAATCCGGAGGATGTAAGTGGTCCTGAAACCACCAAAAATGCAGGGAGTGCACCCATGGATAGAGAATCGATCCAGTGGGCATTTAAGGATGCTCAGAAGCACTATCTTGATGGTCTTACCAAAACAATGTCGAGGAGCCACAAAAGACCGATAGCTGAAGAAGTGCAAATTATGACCACGGATCTGCCTGATTACCCAGTTCTTCAGACACAGTTTCAGAGGTACCAGCTCAAGTGGATGAGCTCACCCCCAGGATTCTATTATCCAAAACTAGTCCAGGAATTCTATGCCAACTATTTGGCACTGTTAGAGAACAAATGTGAGCCAGAAAAAGGGGTTAAATCAGCACCAAGGCAGGACAGGGTGTCGGTTCGGGGTAAACAAGTGAACATCTCCTGAGAAATGATTAACAGAGTCCTCTTTGGCCCTGAATACATCCCTCCACCTGATATGCCATAGTTTCATGACAAGATTTCCAACACCTACTCGCAGAGACCATGGTTAGCCCGAACATTGACTGATGGCTCACTATCTTGGCTAACTCAGAGGGGACGGATATTGAAGCAATCACTAAGCTTCGTAGCCAAGTTTTGGTGGGCGGTTGTGCGGTACAGGTTATTTCCAACAGGAGGAGATGCAAATTTGGATGAGGGAAGAGCCATCCTTGTGGCAAGCTTGATAGACGGGTACGTCATCAACTTCGGAATGATAATTGCAGACGAGATGTGGACCAGGTCCATAAAAACTACTTCTTCTTTGCCGTTCCCGTGTCTAGTTACTGAGTTATGCAGGCGGGCAGAGGTACCGATATGGGATGGTATTGATAAGCAAGTGACAGCGTCATCAAAGCAAAATATTGACAAATCAAAGGATGACACTAAGTTTGACATGAGGATTCATAAGCCTCAGATCTTCGAAGAGCCAACCACAACCACCTCCGAGGCAACCGACACTCCATCAGGCACAGAGATGCCACTTGCGGTGTTCGATCCAAAGACTTCATAAGCAACGAGGGCTACTGCCGAAAGCTCTGGCACTGCAGCAAGGCCTCCTCTACCACCAAAATATCGCATGAACCCCTGAAATTTTGCTAAAATGGTGCAAAAGCAGAAACAGTTGGATAAACAAATTGCCGCTTGGATGGACTTGTTCAAACCCACCATTGATGAAGCAATACGGAAGGCTCTGAATCCATTTGAGGGGATGCGTGCAAGGGTCGATGCGATGGAAACCCGGATGGATGCAAGGCTAAACGAAATGAGCATCCCGGACCTGGCAAAATTTGATGCGGAACTGAAGAAGGTGAAGAATGATATCACCATCCTAAAGCAAGAAAAAGCACTTTATGATGAGACCTCGGAGTTCGTGGACTTGGACAAAGAAACCACGATAGTGGATTTGATGGGTCGGCCACTGAAAATTAATGAACCCCAAGCATGTGGAAGTGGGGTAAAGAAGTCAAAGAAGAGGAAGCACAAAAAGATATCAGCTGAGGAGGACGAGTTAGAGGTTGCAAAGCAGCGATCGGTAGTAGATGAGCAGCTGTGACAGGAAAGAGTGCGTGCCCAAGCAGGTGGGGCATCATCCAGTGCAGTACCGGAGTCTGGAGGGACTCCAGATGTTGATGAGCCACATATGGAAACCTAAGTTTCCCAGGTACCCCTATACCTTTGTTCTGAATATCTGTTTCCTTGAGCATTGAGGCCAATGCTAAAATCTTTTGTTGGGGGTAGGAGTACTACCACCGGAGGTTTTTGTTTCCGTGTTTCTTTTCCTCCGGTGTGCTATCTAGTAGAACCGGCATGTTTAGGTTGTCGTTTAAATCTTAAGCATGGATTTTTGAAAGTTGAACTAAAAGGACCCCTCCCCCCCCCCCCGAAAAAGTTGATTTTGTACTTATGCTTGAAACGGGTGACTGTTCTGGATCCTTGAATGTCATTGTTTGATTGTGATTGTAATAATTATGCTTAAGCCGAGCTGATGTTTTGATAGTTGGGAGTGGTATGGTTTCTTGGTGCCAAGTGTGTGTGAGCTTATTGTTATAAACTCTTACTCTGTGCATGCATCTAGAACTTGTCCGGTCTATTTTGTTAAGCTTGAAGTTGGTTCTTAGGAAAGGATCACAGGCCCTTTTTGTGTGCAGTCCACCTAGCCTATAAGACCGTCCAAATGCAAATAATCCATTTGATCCCTGTTTGAGCCATAATTGACCCTATTCTTTCAATAACCTGTCACCGTTTCTTTTTAACTTTGAATCCCTATTTTGGCCCTGGTCTTTCCTTGGACATCGTGCACCTCAACTCAGGCAATCAGCTTAAGTTGAGGGTGGCTACTATAGAGGTAAATGATAAGAAAAATAGAATGGATAAGATTGGTGGATAGAATAAAAATTTTGGGTGTGCGCCTAAGAAAAAAAAACGAAAAAGAGATGGAAAAAAAAGAATTGTCAAAATAAAGAGGCCGCACCTATAGCTAGAAAGAAGGGAATAAAAAGGTGAATAAAGATGGACAAAGTAAAGTTAAGTAGAAATAGGAGCTCGGTAATTCCAAGGAAGGTTTAGTCACTATCCCCAAACGTATCCTACCTGCACCCGAAGCCTCATTACAAGCCAAAACAAGTCCTGTAGTGATCCTGAGCGGCTTTCTGAAAAACTAAAATAGAATAGCAAGGGCAAGCTTATGGCATCGCATGTGCATTGTTTGAAATCGTTTGTGAGTGTGAGCGCCTTACCTAGTCCCAAATCTTGTGTGTGGGACTTCTTTGTGGTGAGGGCACCGAGAATTCTGTATCATCTATTGACTGTTGGGATAACTGTTGTGTGTATATGTAGAATATTCTATCATATCGGAATGACATGTTTGGATCCTTGCAAGTTAGCGTTTCACAAATTGGTGTACTACCGGGGGGGGTTGATTTAAATTTAATAGACTGTTGAGTGGCCATGATTTGCTAAAGATATGTGTTTGTATTCTTAGTTGAGTCGTCATGTTGTTTTTGTTATCATGTTGCTTGAGGACAAGCGAACGTTTTAAGTTGAGGGTGTTGATGTGCCGGTATTTTACGGCACATTTGACGCCTTTAAACTAAGAATAATCATGAGTTTTCAAGCAAACGTTGTTGTTTTTGATAAGTTTTCGTGTTATATTTGCAGGAAATGGATACAAGGATAGAAAGGGAGTGAAATGGTTAAGCTTGATGGAGGGCCTGACGGCTCGTCACACAGGTGACTGACCGTCAGGGGAGCCACCAAACCTGGCAGCAGCTTGAGGAGGCACTGGTTAGTGGCGACGGCTGGCGTGACGGGACGTCACACCTTTGACTGGCCGTCAGCCAAGCCGTCAAGTTATAGCTGATCAAGGCCATGCACTGGATAGTGGCGACGGCTGGGAGTGACGGCCAGTCACATGGTTGACGGTCCGTCAGGCTACCCGTCAACGCGAAGCGGGACTCCAAAAATTCTATTTTTGGACTTTATTTCCTGGACTACTATAAATACCCTGTGTTAGGGTTATTTTATTTATTCATTAACTAATATTTGTCAGACTATTTTGAGTGACTTTTTGAGAGGAAAAATACGACAAACACGTTTTCTTCTTCTTCTTCGATTGTTCTTGGGATTTTGGCTTATTGTTCTTGGAAAGATTGAAGCTTGTGTTCATCTATTTTGTAAGAACCTTTTCTTATTATTATGAATAATATTACTTCATTCTTTCATTTTGCAAGCATGAGTGGCTAAAACTCCCACAACTAGGGTTGTGGGAGCCATGGCAAGAGTAGCAATATAGATTCCAGGTAGCATTGGGTTCAATCTTTATGTTGTCATGTTGTTAATCATTCATTGTTAACGTTTTCTAGTGGTTGCAAATATTAGGACATGCCTAGGTTTAATTTGCTTGAGCAAAGAGATTAAAACCGGAAAATTTGATTAACTACGAGGATTCGAGACTACCAACTCTCGTCTTATGATTAATGTTGTAACTAGATTAATCTACTCGATGTTTAGTATTAAAATAAGAAAGTTCACCTTTTCAAGTTCGAGAGAATTGAAAAGGAAATTCGTCTATTTGGTTGAGAAACGTTTAGACGATACCATGAATTCAATCACATCGTGATATGCATATAGAAAGAACCCGGTTAAGCTTTGAGTCGAAATTATTACGACGCCATGGTGAACACTTCCCTAGTTCATTCTCATATTGATTAATACTCGTTGAAACTCACAATTAGTTACTTGCATTGTTCAAATATTGATCATAGAAACCCCCCCAATTTACCGAAAACTATTGACTACTTGTCAACTAATTCACTAACGATTTAATTTGCACCTTATTCCCTGTGGGATCGACCCCAACCTTTGTTGGGTTCTATATTTGATGAAGACCGCTTACGCTTTGTAATTGGAGTTGTAATTTGGGCGTATCAGAGGGTCCAACGAAGTTATAGTGGAGGGAACAGGTTGCTTGCAGGCCTTCGACATCACCTCCCTTGACCTGGTTTGAGTTCTATGAGGCCTTTATGGCCAAGTTCTTACCACAGAGCGACCAAGAGCGTCGGAGGGAGGAGTTCACTAGACTTTCTCAGGATTCTATGATAGTCTCAGAGTAGAGACCCATTTCCATCAGCTCGCTCCATTTGGAGCCATGATTATGCCTACTGAGGCGGACAGGGTCCATAGATTTGTTTCGGGGTTACGAAGAGAGTTTAGAGATCCTGCAGAGATATTGGTTTCTAGCGGTCGGTCATTCCAAGCTATTATGGACTATGCCCGTACAGTTGAGGATTCGCGTCATCATGACACCGAGGCTAGAGATTAAAGGCCTTGACATCAGGGTGGCTACAGTGGTTCCAGGCATGGTGGTAGAGGTTCAGGCCAGTGGGGCTGGGGTTATCAGCCACAACAACACCTGGGTTAGTCTAGTTGACTGGTTCAAGCTTCACTTCAGACTTTTGATAGTACCCAGTTCGAGCAGGGTCAGAGCAGCCATCAGGGCTACAGCGGTCAGTCTTCGAGGGGTAAATCTTTGGGGGCATCAAGCCGTGGTGGCAATTTGGGTGTTGCTGGTTCATCCCGACCGTGTAGATCATCAGGGTCTTGTTACACTTGTGGTGTGGTTGGTCACTTGGCTAGATATTTTCCCTAGCAGGGTACAGTTTAGCCGGCTGAGCCATTACGAGCAGTCAGCCTCTGGCTATAAGGGGTGGTGGTCAGTCTAGGGGTGGTGCCCCACATGGCAGAGCAAGTGGTAGGGATGACGGTCGGGCAGGTGGAGGTCATCGTTAGTTTTATGCGGTCCCTGGTAGACCAGAGGCAGAGGCCTCGGATGTTGTGATCACAGGTATGATATTTGTATGTCGTCAGCCAGCTTATGCTTTGTTTGATCCTGGATCCACTTGTTCATTTATGTCTGCCTACTTTCTGGCTTGTTTTGGGTTGGCTAGTGAGCCATTATCTGTTGTTGTTTCTGTTTTGACCCAGTAGGAGATTCTTTAGTAGTGGATCAGATTGTGAGATCCTGTGTGATATTTGTTGGTGAGTTGGAGACTTGGGCCGACTTGATGATACTCGATATGTTAGACTTTGATGTGATACTGATAACGGAAAAATAACAAACAAGAAGGAAAGAAGGAAAAGATATGTAGTTTAGCAACTAGAAATTAAAATTATGGGCAACAAGGGACTTGATACCCTCGCCTCCCAATTGATTTCAATAACTAAGAAACTAACCCTACTCAATCAACCAAGGAAACCAAATGAATTCCACAAATGGATGACACTTTGATTAATTAAGCAAAAGAAGTTAACTAATAATTAGGAGAGTTCACCCTAATCACTCACTAATTCCTTAAGGGAATTACACTAATCACTACACTAGAAACTACAAGTTTTAGACTATCAATCTTCAATATGCAAAAACTAGTCTTCCAAAATGAAGAAAAGCTACTATTTATACTAGGGAACAAGAAGACACTAGCTATTACAGTTTTGCCCTTAATGAAGTAAGGGCCTTGTTTGGTTGCCATCTTTTGGGAATTCTTGAATTCCTCCTTCCACCTCACTTTAATGGACCACCCACATATTGTATGCTTTCCTTTGGGATTCTTCAAGCTTCTCCAATGCTTCCCTTTTCATGAACATTGCTTGAAGGTCTTGGAACTCTTTAGCTTGACTACGTGTGAAATGCCTTGAAGGATAAGTGCCATGAGAGATAGTACCATCCATGCTTTCCAATCTAGTATCATCCTCCCCTTCTGGAAAATGATTCGTCCTCGAATCCAATGGATCACCTACAACACAAGGAGAAAGATCACTAACATTGAAAATATTATGAACATTATACTCACTTGGTAAGTCAATCATGTATGCATTGTCATTTATCCTCTTGAGCACTTTGAAGGGTCCGTCTCCCCTTGGGCTTAGCTTTCCTTTCGAACTTGTGGGAACTTCTCCTTTCGGAAATGAACCCACACCCAATCTTCCGGGTTGAAAATCACTTCCTTTCTTCCACGATTCTTTCGGTTGGCCACCTTTGAATTGTTCTTTTCAATGGCCTCTTTTACCTTGGAATGAATTTTCATCATCTCCTTTACTCTTTGTTCAGCATCTAGGCTCACAACAACATGGCTAGACAAAGGAGTCATAGTTAATGGAAACAAAGGCTTAAAGCCATAATATGCTTCAAATGGGAACATTCCAATAGAAGAGTGGAAAGACCGGTTATATGCAAATTTTATCAAGGGTAAATGGTCTTTCCAAGTGGTTGGGGTGCCCCTAATCATACACCTAAGCATGCTTCCAAGAGTTTGGTTGACTACTTCGGTTTGTCCATCCTTTTGAGGATGACAAGAAGTAGAAAACATGAGTTTGGTACCAAGTGTACCCCATAGATTCTTCCAAAAATGACTAAGAAATTTGGAATCCCTATCACTAACAATGGTTTGAGGGACTCAATGCAATTTAAGCACATTAATGACATTTATGGGATGGAATGAAATGAGTCATTTTAGAGAACCTATCCACTACCACAAATATGCTATCATGTCCTCTTTTAGTCCTAGGAAGTCCTAACACAAAATCCATAGAAATCTCCATCCATGGACCACTAGGAGTAGGAAAAGGGGTATACTTACCTTGAGGCCGAGTCATGGATTTGGCTAGCTTGCATTCGCGATATTGTACACAAATCCGCTCCACATCATGCTTCATCTTTGGCCAATAAAATTATTCCATAAGGATGTCAAGTGTCTTGGGTACTCCAAAGTGCCCCATCAAACCACCACTATGAGCTTCCTTGACAAACAACTCTCTCCATGAACTCATGGGTACATAAGCTTACCCATTCTTTAACAAGAATCCATCAACCAATTGGAACCTATCAACCCACTTCCCTTGACTAAGACAATCAAAAGTTTCTTTGAAATCAGGATCCATAGAATAGAATCCCTTCAAGCTTTCAAATTCCATCATTTTAGAAGCCAAGGAGTTGACCAATACAAACCTCCTTGATAGAGCATCCACTACTACATTCTCTTTGCCTTGCTTGTAGTTGATCACATATGGAAAGGTCTCAATGAATTCAAATCATTTGGCATGTCGCTTGTTCAACTTGGATTGCCCCTTAAGATGTTTCAAGGACTCATGATCGGTCCTTATCACGAACTCTTTGTGCCACAAGTAGTATTGCCAATGAGCTAATACCCTTACAAGTGCATATAATTCCTTGTCATAAGTTGAGTACCGAAGAGTAGCTCTCTTTAGTTTTTCACTAAAGTAAGCCAATGGTTTTCCCTCTTGCATCAAGACACCACCTATCCCAACACCAGAAGCATCACACTCTATCTCAAAAGCTTTATCAAAATTAGGTAGTTGGAGTAATGGGGAGGAACTCAACATGGGCTTCAATGCTTGAAAGGACTTCTCTTATTCTTCCCCCCACACAAAAGGTACATCTTTCTTGATCAATTTGGTTAATGGGGAAGCAATTGAACTAAAACCCTTCACAAAACGTCGGTAAAAGCTCGCCAACCCATGAAAACTTCTTACCTCGGTTGCATTGGATGGGGTCGGCCAAGTCTTGATTGACTCCACCTTTTCTTCATCAACCTCTTTACCACTTGCACTAACCACAAAGCCCAAGAACACTACCTTTTCAACACAAAAAGAACACTTCTTGATATTCGCGAATAACCTTTCTCGAAGCAAAACATCAAACACTTGCTTCAAATGGCCTACATGCTCTTCAATTGTCTTGCTATACACAATTATGTCATCAAAGTATAAAACCACAAACTTGTTGATGAAGGGTTTTAGAACATGATTCATCAACCTTATTAAAGTGCTTGGAGCATTAGTCAAACCAAACGGCATCACAAGCCATTCATACAACCCAAATTTTGTTTTGAAAGTCGTCTTCCATTCATCACCCGATTTCATTCGAATTTGATGGTACCCACTCCTAAGATCAACCTTTGAGAACACACTTGCTCCACAAAGCTCAACCAACATGTCATCAAGTCTAGGAATTGGATGCCTATACTTGATTGTAATCTTGTTCACGGCTCTACAATCAATGCGCATTCTCCAAGTACCATCCTTTTTGGGAACAAGGATAACTGGTACGGCACATGGGCTTAGGCTTTCTTTGATCAATCCCTTTTCAAGGAGTTCTTCCACTTGCCTTTGTAGCTCCTTGGTCTCTTCCGGATTACACCTATAGACTGGTCGGTTGGGAATTTGTGAACCCGGCACGAAGTCAATTTGGTGCTCAATTCCCCTCAAGGGTGGTAGTCCCTTGGGCATCTCATCCGGAAATAGTTCATCATAGTCCTGCAAAAGATAAGAAACAATACTAGGAAAAATGCTAGTATCTTGGTTAGCATGCAATAAAAGATTGGTGTTGACAAGTCACACTAAAAAGCGTTCCTTATCCACACCCTTTAGACAATTGTTTGGTTTGGCTATCATACACATGTTTTTCTTATTTTTAGCCAAGTCACTTCCCTCTTTTGGAACAATGGTGGAACTTTCACCTTCACTCTTTGCTTCTTCCACCCTTATTCTCTCCCGAAGCTCCTTCATAGCCCGATAGTCCTCACTCACTTGGTATGGGGTGAGAGGTGCAAGTACATATTTCTTACCGTCAATCACAAAAGTATACTTGTTGGTCCTTCCATAGTGCACAATATCTCTATTAAATTGCCAAGGCCACTCCAACAATACATGATAAGCCAACATGGGTACCACATCACAAATCAACTCCTCATTGTACTTGCCCACACTAAATCGAATACTTGCTTGTTTAAGGACCTTTATCTCTCCACTCTCATTGAGCCATTGTAGCTTGTACGGGTTGGAATGCCTTCTTGTTGGAATTTGCATACGCTCCACCAAAGAACTACTCACCACATTAGTGCAACTCCCACTATCAATAATCAAAGAACATACCTTATCTTAGATCTTGCACCTAGCATGAAACAGATTCTCCCTTTGGTCAAGTTCTTCTTTGGCAAGGGCTCCCATAATTCTCCTTACAACATATGAAAGGTCGGTATTTACCTTCAACTCTTCATTATCATCAAGTCGGGGTTGCCCTCTTTCCATGAAGCAAGTAAAATTTACCCTCTCATCCAACCTTTCTTCCTCATCCCCCAAACCTACTCTCTCCCCTTCACCTTTATCCCCCTCTCCCTCACTTCTTTCATCATGCTCATCTTCCTCATCGGTTTTATACCCATCATGAAAAGAAACAATTGTCCTTCTATTAGGACACTCACTAGCAATATGTCCCTCCCTTGACATCAAAAGCATTGGATGGTAGAAGGTCGAGGAAATTTGGGCTTTTCAAAGTTACCTCCTTTCGTCTTGTCATTCCCTTTGGCTTTGTAATCAACCTTGACTTGAGTGTCTTGACCACTACGTTTAGATGATTCTCGAGGAGTTGGGGTCTTCCACTTATCATTGTTTTTACTCCATGAGGAAGTTGGAAAACTCTTGGCCTTGTATGCCTTCTCATCTTTCAAATCCATTTAGACCTTAGAGGCATCATGGAAAGCCGCTTCAAGATTCTCATAGCGTTTAAGTCTCAAAGGCTTCAAGATATTGGGCCTCAAGTTTGCCATGAATCGTATCACCGTGTATTGCATATGCTCCTCAAGCTTGGACTTCATTCTCAAGTTCTCAAATTCATCATAGTATTCTTCAACACTCTTGATACCTTGCCTAAGCATGTACACCTTCTTGAGAGCTTCTTGGTAGTAATCCAGAGTCAAATACATATACTCTATTATACCAACCAACTTTTGCCAAGTGGGAAACTCATAGATATGACGACTCTCTTGTTCCCTCCTCTTGGATTCCCACCATGTGGAAGTATATCCCACGAATTGAGTGAGGGAATACTTTGCCTTCAATGATTCTGAGATGTTATTAGTAAGGAAAATCCATTTACTTTGTAGTTTCCATTCAAGAAATTCATCCGGGTCACTACTTCCCTTGAACTTTGGAAGTGTAACCTTGATCGTGTTCAATCCCCTATCTTGATCATTCTGTTATCAGATACTGGGCATGGACTGGTTATGCCCTCACCATGAAATTTTGGATTATTATTCCAAGACCGTTACCATAGCTATGCCCGGTGTATCCTCGATTGTGTGGAAGGGTTCTATTAGTCATGCACCATCTGGGATAATCTCTTGCCTGCGAGCTAGGAAGTTGATTTCCTGTGGGTGTTTAGCGTATCTAGCATATGTCTAAGATGCTAGTGCTGACCCTTCATCTCCTGAGTCTGTTCCTGTGGTTATAGACTTCCTAGATGTGTTTCCTACCGACCTGCCAGGCCTTTCACCTGAGAGAGATTTTGATTTTGCTATTGAGTTAGAGCCGGGCACTAGGCCCATTTCTATTTCTCCCTACCGTATGGCTCCTGCTGAGTTGAGAGAGCTTAAGGAGCAGCTCCAGGATTTGTTTGCTAAGGGGTTCATTAGACCAAGTGTGTCTCCTTGGGGTGCTGCTATTCTTTTCATGAAGAAGAAGGATGGGTCGATGCGGATGTGTATTGACTATTGACAGTTGAATAAGGTAACAGTGAAGAATAGGTATCTGATGCTAAGGATTGATGACTTGTTTGATAAGCTCTAGGGTTCAGCCGTGTTTTCAAAGATTGATTTGAGGTCCGGATATCATCAGTTGAGGATTAGGGCGGAGGACATCCCTAAGCCAGCATTCAGGACACGTTATTGCCATTATGAGTTCCTGGTGATGTCTTTCGGATGACTAATGCCCCCGCAGCCTTTATGGATTTGACGCATATGGTGCTTTGCCCGTACTTAGATATGTTCGTGATAGTCTTCATTGATGACATTCTGATATACTCAAGGAGTAGGGACGAGCATGAGCAACATTTGAGGACTATACTTCAGACTTTCAGAGATCATCAGTTTTATGCCACGTTCTAAAATTGTGAGTTTTGGCTTGAGTCAGTTGCATTCCTAGGACACGTGGTGTCTATGGATGGGATTAGAGTTGATCCGGGTAAGATTTCTGCAGTTCGTGATTGGCCTACACCTACTACTCCTACTAAGGTCTGTAGCTTTGTTGGGTTAGCCATGTACTACAGACGGTTTGTTGAGGGATTTTATTCCATAGAAGCACATGTGACTATGCTGACTAAGAAGGATGTCCCATTCTAGTGGTTGGATCAGTGCTAGGATAGCTTTCAGAGGCTTAAGGCCTTATTGACTTCAACTCCAGTTTTGACTTTGTCGATTGAGGCTCAGAGTTTCTCCATGTATTGTGATGCTTCAGGGGTCAGTCTTGGTTGTGTGTTGATGCAGCAGGGTTGAGTGATAGCATATGCGTCAAGACAGCTGAAGGTTCACGAGCGCAACTACCCCACTCATGACTTGGAGTTGGCGGCGGTAGTCTTCGCGCTCAAGATCTGGAGGCACTACATATATGGAGTTCATTGTGAGATATTCACCAATCATAGTAGTCTTCAGTACATCATGAGTCAGCGGGAGCTAAACTCGAGGTAGAGAAGTTGGATTGAGCTACTGAAGGACTACGATTTCACTATTCTATACCATCTGGGCAAGGCAAATGTGGTAGCAGATGCCTTGAGTTGAAAGGAGGTAAGTATGGGCAACCTAGCTTCACTTTCAGTTTCTGAGCGCCCGTTGGCCTTGGAAATCCAGTCCTTGGCTAACCGTTTGGTTAGGCTTGACTTATCAGATCCCATCAGTGTTCTTGCCAGTGTTGAGGTTCGTTCCACTCTAGTTGATCAGATTCAGAGCCGATAGTTTGAGGATCAGGGTTTGTGTGACCTTCATGATCCGGTAGTTCGGGGTGAGGCCAACCAGGCTACTTTAGGTTCTGATGGTATTCTGAGATTCGATGGTCGACTTTGTGTTCTGAGGGTTGGTGACTTGATTCAGTTGATACTTTGTGAGGCCCATTGTTCTAGGTATTCCATTCATCCGGGCACCGTGAAGATGTATAGATATTTAAAACAGCTCTACTAGTGGTGTGGTAAGAAGCGAGACATAGCAGAGTTTGTATCTCGGTGCTTGAACTGTCAGCAGGTAAAGTTTGAGCACATGAGACCGGGTGGTTTGATATAGCGACTTGCCATTCCTGAGTGGAAGTGGAAAGGTATTGCTATGGACTTTGTTGTGGGTTTACGTTGTACTTATCAAGGGTTTGACTATATTTGGGTGATCGTTGATAGGCTGAGTAAGTTAGCACACTTCTAACCGGCTTAGACTTCCAACGGTGCTGAGAGGCTAGCTCAGATCTACATTCGTGAGATTGTTCGGTTGCACGGGGTCCCAACTTTTATCATTTTAGACCGCGACACTAAGTTCATGTCTCAGTTCTGGAGAGCTATACAGAGAGATTTAGGTACGGAGGTTTATCTTAGTACTGCTTTCCACCCTCAGATAGATGGCCAGTCCGAGAGGACTATTCAGGTCCTGGAGGACATGTTATGGGCTTGTGTACTTGACTTTGGGGGTTCATGGGATCAGTTTGTGCCTTTGGCCGAGTTTGCTTATAATAATAGCTTCCATTTGAGCATTTGCATTGCACCTTTTGAGGCCTTGTATGGTAGGTGTTGTAGATCGTCGATTGGTTGGTTTGATGGGTTAGTGTCCAGACCAAAGAGTATAGATTTGCTTAGAGATTCCTTGGACCGAGTTTGTTTAATTCAAGAAAGGCTTAGAGCGGCCCAGAGTAGGCAGAAGAGCTACGCTAATCATAGACTTCGTGCCTTGGAGTTCAGTGTTGGTGTCTTGGTTTTCCTTCGAGTATCACCCGTGAAAGGCGTGATGAGATTTGGTCAGTGGGGCAAGCTTCACCCCAGGTTTATTGGGCCATTTGAGATTCTACAGAGGATTGGTAGTGTTGCCGACATGTTGTCTTTGCCTCTGATGTTTTTAGCTGTTCACCCAGTTTTTCATATCTCGATGTTGCACCAGTATATGCTAGATGAGTCGCATGTATTGCATTGGTATTCAGTTCAGTTAGACGAGAGTTTGTCATTTGTTAAGGAACCGATAGCTATTCTGGCCAGAGATATCAGGAGATTGAGATCTAGGGAGATTCCAATTGTGAAGGTTCAGTGGAGACATCATCCGGTCTAGGAGGCTAATTGGGAGACCGAGAGTGAGTTGTGTGCTCACTATCCACAGTTGTTCGAGCCTTCAGGTACTCCCTTATTCTTGACTTTTGAGAAGGAAAGTCTTTTTAGTAGTGGATATTGTGATGACCCTTTCGATCATCTTCGTATTTGCGCATTCATTATATTGTTAGAGCCTTCCTGTAGTGGTCCCAAGTCATTTATGGCTTGCTAGGACCAGTAGTTCGGTGCCCTGGCCGTTCGTTTGGTTGTTTTGCCCTTTTTCCTGTTTTAGCGCTTAAGCTTAGAATATCGTTGACTTTAGTCGATATTCTTAGCTAACGTGCTCATAATTGAATTATGACAGTTTCATTAGTTCCGGAGCATTGAGTTTGGTCTAGTTGGACCTTTAGTTGAGGTTTGAGAACTTCCGGTGTGGGTTTGGTATTGCTTTCTCTGTTTTCAGGCCATTAAAAGCTAAAAGTGTAACTTCGGGTGACTTTTGAAGATTCGAGTGTCGGATTCAAAATCCGACGATTCCATCAGCTCCAGAATGTTGAGTTTGGGCTAGAAAGGTGGTTGGTTTGGGTTTCGGGTGAGCCAGACTCATTTCGAGCCCTTGAGTTCCCTTTAGCTAGTGTTGACTTGGGTCAACATTTCTCCGAAATGACCTTGTATGGAAGTTTCGTCGATTCCATTGAGTCCGGAACGTCGTTCCCACTCTATTACCATTTCTGGTTTTTGAATATCAGGTTCCGATTGTGCCTGGAATACTCCGGGGAGTTTTCAAAATTACAGAAAAATACTTGCAGGCCAGCCTTTAGCGCCAACGGCGCCCAGGAAGCACGATCGCGCTGGCCTGTGGTAGGCCTTCAGCGCCGATGGCGCTAGCCTTTTTCCAGCAGCTATAAATTGTTGTTATTTCATTTTTCTAGCTTTCTTTCTCAAACTTTCTCACTCTAAAACTCAAATTTCTCTCCACCATTTTGCTCTAAATCAATTCTGAACCTTAGGGAACCAATTGCTTGTGGATTTTCCGTGTTTCTTCGTCTCTTGGTAAGCTTCTTCCTCACTTGAATTTATTAATTCCTCCATTGTTGTCCTTCTTCCAAGCTTGGAAATTCTCGTATAGTGGCTGCCCCAAAGCTTGTGCATGCTCGTGAAGGTGAAGAATTTTTCGTCTTGGCCTGAATTCCATCTTTGTGGTAAGTAATTCTTGCTTAATTTCAGTTTTTATTTTTGAAATTCTATTCCTTAAACCCCAACTTTTGCGGGTTGTTTGGCACCCTTCCCTTGGCCATTTGTGCTCAAATTTGGAGTATGCCTTCTTGGCATCGTTGGGGTCATTGTTGTTCTTTTTCATTTTTGGTTTTGGGTGTGGGCCCCATGGGTCCACTTTTGACTCGGATATCGACCCGTCTATAATTGTAGCAATATGGGTATCATTAGACTCATTTTAATATTTTATTCATGAATTTGATAGTTTGATTCTCGTTCAGAGCTTCTCGGAGCAGCTCGGCCCCGGATATCATTGTTCTCGCAGCTCGTCGTTGGACTACAGGTAGGTTACGATCTAAATTCCTAGACTTAGCATATATCGAGTAAAATTGTACTAGTTGGCGTCCTTGCATTAGGTTATTAGGTTGGTACCACAGACCTTGACCGCTTTTCCATGATATGTCTCATTTCTTTCCTCCGTTGTGTGTAGTACTCTTATTACTTGATGTTATTACCCTTGTGGTCATGTGAGGCCTTGTTGACTCCGAAACATAGACGGTGGGATTATTGGAAATGTCCGCGAGTCTCAGACATAGAATTATCCTTATAGGTTGGTTATGCTTGTTGAGTAGCTTCGGGAGCCTGTGCAGGGCCGATAGGTTGTTGTGACCAGCTTGGCGGCTATTGTGTGTTGATCATATCATTTCCACGCATACAAAGAGATTTTCCCACATTTTACTACGGTTTGGGCTTCGGCCTACTGAGACTGTTTTCTTAAATTTGCATGGCATTGAGGGCCTGTTTTCAATGAAATTGGATTTGGAAATGATTTGACTTGATACGTGGATCTTCTTTGGGAAAAGGGGAAATTAAAAATATGGGTTTTATCATGATCATACTACTATTGCTAGACTCAACCGGGTCGGAGTGCTAGCCGAGTTTTCTTACTGATTTGAAATGACTTTAAGCTCGGCTAGGTCGAGCATCTAAGATATTTTACTACTGTTTTAGACCCGGTTATGCCCGGGTGCCCTTGGAGGGGTTTTTGAGGCATGTTTTCACTGCTTTGGTCCTAGACAGGGTCTAGGCATGCATATTTGAGACTTAGCCACTGGCTTGAACCCGTACTCAATTCTACAGGACATGTTTTGATTCTGAGTTTTAGTATGGGGTCCGGGACCTCCATGGACCTTGTCACTCCAGCCTGAGGCTTTGGGCTGCGTGTGTTAGGGGAAGGGTATACGGAGGAGTAGAGGTATATGGGTTGTGTCCTTCCATGGAACCTACCTGCTAGGCCCGATCGGCACCGGAAGAGGTACATACAGAGTTCTATTTCACCCTGAGGTTATCATGCATCATATCATTCATTCCTTGAGGTTCCACTCTTGTTTGTTGTTTGCTGATTGTATGCTCCGGTATTATGGGATGCTGGAGGGTTTGTTTTCACTTGTTTGCATTCCTCGGTTGTATGGCTGCCGGGGGACTGTAGGTAGACTCTTGTTACTCTATTACAGTTATAAGTATGAGATTGGTTACCGCAAGGTTGTAAGTTTTGGATTGAGATTGTCATGATTAGCTTGGTTATTGATTTTGTTTCCCGAGCATGTCTACCTTTATTCTTCTCTCCCATACTTTATACTTGAGGTTACCGTTAAACCGTCCATTTTTAGAACTGATGCATATATACTATTTTTGGCAAGGATCCCAGGTGCGTCGTTCTTACTTTCACACGTGCCTGTGTGTATATATTCCTACTTGTTAGCCTTGTATGTTGCTTTCTGTTGTCTTCCCTCTGGGGTAGTTCTTGTGTACCTTTTTGTTCATTTCTGTGACTGTTTACTTCTATTTTGTCTGCTATTTCTCTTTTACCTTATATGTGCCCAGTTGGCCTATGATACCTACTGGGTACCTTATACTTCGCATTTGGTGCTCACTCTACACTCTGCATCTTTTGGTGTAGATCCTAGTATGGGTCATCACCATTAGAGCGCCGAAGACTCGTGCGGGTGCTATTTTTGGATCATCCAGGCTGAGGGTGAGCTCTTGGCGTTCAGAGCTTGACTTTAGTTTATATTTTGTATATTCAGCACTCTGTTACTACTCGGAGACAACTTGTGTATATATATTTCTTTTGGACCCTTGTACTCCTTATGTAGTTCGGGCTTCTATACGCTATGATACCAGGTTTTGAGTTTGGTTTAGCTTCCGCTTGTATTTATATTACTCATGTTATCCAGTTTATTCATCTTGTTCCCTTTCTTCCACTTATTTATTTGTTCTTCCACTTAAACTGCTAGAAGGTAGCCCCATTATCAACCGTTCCGGGATACGAGGATTGGTTCGCCTATGGGGGGGTTGTAGGTGCCATCATGACCGAGAAATTTGGTCGTGACACTAAATTCAGCAAACATGCTTTTTGTTAACTCACATATATGAGTTGAGAAGGCGTACCAGTTAGGCAGCGAATAAACAAGGCAAGAATCTTGAAGCCAACACTTTCAACCAAACTGAATTAGAGTTCAAAACTTTTAGTAGAGAAGAGAGTAATGCCAGAAAGTCTTAGGGACTTCTAGTATATGAATTCTCAGTCCTTAATATAGAGGAGAAGAGTTGTTTTAAATAGTCTTAAAACCTCAATCATCAAAGAGAAATAGAAGGAAAGAAAATAACCAAAAATTCGCTAATCACAAGATTCTTTTTCTAATACAAGGTAACATAATCAATTAGGTTTAACAATAATCAAAGTTTACCATTATTATCCGAGTAAGAATCTGTCCAAACTAAATAAGGGTAGGGAAACCAATAAAGTGATCACAAGATCCGGTAATTTACCAAAACAGATAATCAGTGCAGCTGTCCCAATATTTCGAAATAAATCATACACAAATCAGCCACATAATACTCTCAATTTGGTGTAAGATGAATCAGATTTTACCATAAATGGCTAAGTAACAAAGTTGTTTCACTTAGTGAAATAAGGAAACATATTGATTATCCATTGGAGCTAATTAGGGAATTACACAAATCAATTTACAATTTCATCAAACAAAGGTGCTAGAGAAAATGTCATGAATAAGCAAATTGACACACAAGGTTGTCATTATTTGAATTTAAAACATAAGGGAAACAATTAACACTATATTCTTAGTGTTGATCTGAGCATACGTGTAGAGTACAAAATATGAACTCAATCTTGCGAAATCACAATATACTACAGGTTTAAACATCACCAGAAATGGATATTTAACATATGATAGGCTAAACAAGTAAACAATTAGTAATCATAATAATTTAAACCAATATTGACAATCAAATCAGCACCAATTTCAGATTTAGTAATCCACATAAATGAAATCAAACCAGAAACTGGAATCCATCATAAAAATCAAGAGTATCGAAGTCCAATGAAGTGGTCAAATAACCTGAACTCACGTAGAAGCGTAGAGCTTGACGATTATAATCAATAGCATCTCATACGGGTTCCTTTTTGCTTGAATCATCACCTCTTTTGTTGAGGAAAATATGAATTCAGCGTTGTTGGTTTTTAAACGGAGCTGTGGAAATAGATGAAAGGGAGGAGGAAATTGGAGAGAGGAGTGGCAGTGGTCGGTGGCATCCAGTGAGAAAGAGAAAATAAAACTAAGGAAGGAAGGGAGAGGAGAGAGAGAGAGGGGCGATATAGGGGTCTGTTGGTGGTTTGTGGTGGGTTTCTAGTAGTGGCCGGAGTTGATGAAGGAGGCAGCGGCTTTTCCAACGGAGTGGCGGAGAAGAAGATGACAGAGGAGGGTGTGGACGGCTAGAGGCAGCGTGGGTTTTGGTGGTCGAAGCAGCGATGATAGAGGAGAGGAAGATGGGGTGGAAGTTGGTCTGCTCTGTGACTGGAGGTGGCCGAAGCAGGTGAAGGTGGCTAGTTGAGAGACAAGGAGGCGGCTGAGAAGATAGGCGTGAGGTGGTGGGTTGAGAGGTGGTGGAGGTGAGAGGAGAAGAGGAGAGAGTATAGGGGCGGCTATGGGGGGAGAAGTGATGGAGATTAGAGGGGGTTAGGTTAATTAAAAAGGAAATATTGAGAGAATGAATGAGGATCATTGGATGAGGGAGATGGACGGTTGAGATTAAAAGCTGAAAATGGGTCAGGTTATTGGGTCACGAAATTGGATTTAAAATGAGGCACAATTGGACTCATTTTAGGCTATAATTGACATTAAATAGGTAGAAACTGGCTAAAATTTAAACGAATTGAGATAGAAATTGAAATTGGACCGCTATTTAATTAATAAGATATATATATATATATATATATATATATATATATATATATATATATATATATAAAATTTAGTAGATGAAATAATATTTACCTGTCATGACACCATGAGTGGCACCCACCCAACTCTCGGATGAGCGAACCAATAGAGTCCAACTCTTAGCATAGCCTAACAGCTTAAAACCAGCGTGCAGAAATATAAACTAGCAATCAACATAATAGAATTAACTCTAAAAAAAATATAATCTGTGGAAATCTTTCCCTAGAATCTGAAAGTCATCGTACCAAAAATATCTACCAAAACTAGAGTACGGGGATACAACCCCAAATATAGAAATGGTCTAAGCCTGAAACAAATGGGCTACAACTCAACTAGATAGACAACAAGGCAGCTTGGTCGAACAGCTCACCCTTGATATCTCTGAAAATAAGGCCTACAAGTGAGGTCGTGCGTCAACCGCCGGAAGATTTTCTATACACACTAAAAGACAAGCAAGTGCAGTATCAGTACACAACCACCATTTACTGGTAGGATCATCAGCCAGTTCCAAATAGACAGTGTATGAGTAGTACAGAAATCAAGTAAGAGTACAGAAACACATAGGCAAGTCAACAGGTATTCCTAGACTATAATTCTCTCCCTAACTTGTCCCCACGTGTAAACCACTTCTGAACTATGATAAAAAAATCCACAACGACAACAAGTATACCACGTTACATATCCTGGACCCACCCTGGATCCCTTCTAGGAAACACCAAAGTGTCAGACATACAACACGGTCTACACCAAGACCAAACTCATAAAGCAAGTGACAACCCGTCCTCTCAAGGACCAAAATGCACAACCACAAATCAGAACACAACCCGATCCACTCAGGGAACCATTAAATATAGATGAAACAACACGATAAAGTAAACTCATACCAGTCGTGGTACCAAAGCCAACCGTTAGTATTATCTCGTACCAGGCGTGGTACCCGAGCCAACCGTTAGTATTATCCCATACCAGGCATGGTACCCGAGCCAACCATTAGTATTATCCCATATCAGGCATGGTATCTGAGCCAACCGAATGTGACATAACTCCATAGTCACAAACAATGAACAAACAACACTTGTAAACCAACAAGCAATAACAGCTAGTTCATTTCACCAGACTGAAAACAAGGCTTTTGGACATTCCTAAATCATTCCCTAAGCAATGCAAAACATACAAATACTTAGACCCAAGTACATAAACATACAATGCATACATGAATCAATAACCATCACCTACCTCGAATTATTTCAAGCTCTATTGAACCAGAGCTTTT
The DNA here is from genome assembly GCA_003996215.1 of Jaltomata sinuosa. Lineage (NCBI taxonomy): Eukaryota > Viridiplantae > Streptophyta > Magnoliopsida > Solanales > Solanaceae > Jaltomata > Jaltomata sinuosa. The sequence goes on from QJPP01000019.1 coordinate 1,852,356, forward strand.
CCCCTTTCAGGACCCCTTACTTGTTCTTGGTCTAGAAACAAATACACAGTAACCAAAAATTAATTCTCATGGCCTACAAAATTACCTGGATTAAGAAAAATCCCAAACCCCAGGCCAACCATGATCATTCCACCCATTCTCGGGCTCTCCCACAATTAATTCACCAAAATTCATCATTTTTATGGATTCCTTTAGAGAATTATGGCTAAGTGATCATTAGCCATTACCAAGAATCAAGACCTAAGAACTCTAGCACCCTAGAATCCCCTTTTTCCCCGAATTCTACCATTCCTAGGTCATCCCAACCTTTCCCCAATCCACCCCTAGCAATTCTATAGCATAGGAAAGATATCACGGAGTTTGGGGAGTAGAATCCTTACCTTTATCACAAAGAATGGTGGAATATGGATGAAAATCACCCAAAATTGCCCCCTTCTTCTCCCAAAACTTTTCAAGAAACTGAATTGTTTTGGGGAAGTTTTTGCATTAAATCCCATCACGCTCCGCTATAGCGGTCCACTATGCTATAGTGGTAACTCCGCAGCAGAGTCATCCTCTATGGCGGAGGCTGACCGACGTTGACTTCCGTTGTAGCGGTATTTTCTCTGCTATAGCAGAGGTCTCCATGACGGAGTCCATTTAACAACACACTAATTTTCCCGACATCCCAGAATAACCCCTTCACGTTAACCTCGATTCTGAGAGTTCTACTTACCCGAATTCAATTCTGAAAAGTCTCTCGGACTCTATTATCTTATCTACAAGGAGAACTAGCTCAAATCCAGACATCTACCCCAATCCTTACCCGGATTTCCCTAGACCATACCTCGCTCCATAACCGACCAAGACTAGCCTAGACCAGAAATTCAAACTCCCAAACCCGGAGTTTTCTAAATATAAAAATTGGCATGAATGGTTTTCCCGTAATGATGGACCCGGTCGTTACAACATATACAAATTTACCCATCATTTGTCCCTGAATGATCAAACCCAAAAATATGGAAAGTAAAGAATGAAAAGAGTAGTACCTGTATCCTAAAATAGGTGAGGGTACTTGTCCTGCATGTCCTTCTCGGTTTTCCAAGTGGCTTCCTCAATCGGACGATGCTTCCATTGAACTTTGACCATGCTGATCACTTTTGTCCTCAATTTATGGACATCCCGATCAAGAATCAAAATTGTCTCCTCTTCATAGCGAAGATCTTTATCAAGTAACACCTCCTCCCACTTGATGATGTAGTCCCCATCCCCATGGTATCGCTTTAGTATGGATACATGAAACACAGGATGGATACCCGACAGACTGGGCGGCGGTGCCAATCTATAAGCGACGAGCCTTACGATCTCAAGAACCTCAATGGTCCGATGAACCGAGGGTTGAGCTTTCCCTTCTTACTGAAATGCATAACACCCTTCATTGGTGGCACTTTCAACAATACCTGCTCACTAATTTGAAAATCCATGTCCCTTACCTTGCGATTTGCATATTCCTTCTGCCTGCTTTGGGCAGCTAGCAACTTGGTTTGAATGCCTCTTACCTTTTCTTGCGCTTCCCTTACCAAGTCTACGCCCAAAGGCTTCATATCACCTTCCTCAAACCACCTAATCAGTGACCTACAACTCCTCCCATACAGAGCCTCGAACGGTGCTATGTCAATATTGGAGTGGTATCTATTGTTGTATGAGAACTCACACAATGGTAGAAACTGGTCCCAATGACCCCCGGAGTCAATCACACATGCTCTCAGCATGTCCTTCAATACCTGAATCGTCCTATCCGACTGACCATCAGTCTGAGGATGGAAGGTTGTACTGAAGGTGAGTTAAGTGCCCAACTCCTCATGTAACTTGGCCCAAAACTTGGAGGTAAGCTGCGTACCCCTGTCTGAAATGATGGACAGTGGCACTCCATGAAATCTCACAATCTCCTTCACATAGATATTAGCCAATTGCTGCAAATTGTAATCCACCCTGACCAAAATGAAGTGAGCTGACTTGGTCAGCCTGTCAATAATGACCCAAATAGAGTCGTACTTCCCCAGAGTCTTGGGGAGACCCACCACAAAATCCATGGCTATTCTCTCCCACTTCCACTCTAGAATGGGTATCCTCTGAAGTATTCCTGCAAGTCTTTGGTGCTCATACTTTACCTGCTGGCAATTCTGACACCTGAACACAAAATCTGCTATGTCCCTTTTCATCCCAGGCAACCAATAAAGTTGCCTCAAATCTCTATACATCTTGGTTATACCTGGATGAATTGAATACCACGAACCATGAGCCTCTGCCAACACCTTCTGAATCATGTCCTCAGCCTGAGGAACACAAATTCTTCCTCCAAAATTTAACACACCGCCCGAATCCAACATGGCATCCCCAGACTCTCAGGATATTGCCTTGCTCCGAAGCCTGCTTAGCTGCGAATCCTGAAAATGCTTGGCCTTTATCTCCTCTATGAATGTGGATTTGACCTTAATACTGGCCAAAATCCCACCTTGTCCTGAAATACCCAAGTGTATGAACTTGGACTCCAGTGCCTGGATTTCCCTTGCTAGTGGACATTGGACACTCCAAAAAAAGCCAAACTGCCCATGCTAACTGTCTTCTGGCTCAATGCATCTGCCACCACATTAGCCTTACCCGGATGGTACTGAATGGTCACATCATAGTCTTTTAACAATTCCATCCATCTTCTTTGTCTCAGGTTCAAGTCTTTCTAAGTGAAGACATATTGCAGACTGTGGTGGTCGGTGAACACCTCATACTTGACACCATAGAGGTAGTGTCTCCAAATCTTGAGTCCAAAAACCACCGCTGCCAACTCCAAATCGTGAGTTGGATAGTTTCTCTCATGCACCTTCAACTGCCTAGAAGCATAGGCTATCACATTCCTATCCTGCATCAACACAGCACCCAAACCAAAATGTGAAGCATCATAGTAAACAATAAAGTCTTTATCTTCAACTGGAAAGGACAAAATAAGAGATGCGGTCAGAAGTGTGTTGAGCCCTTGAAAGCTCTCCTTGCACTTGTCGGGCCACACAAATGGTACGTATTTCTGTGTCAACCTTGCTAAGTGGGTAGCAATGGATGCAAAATCCTTGACGAACCTACGATAGTAGCCTGCAAACCCCACAAAACTTCTCACCTCAGTCACTGAGCTAGGCCGGACCCAACTGTTGTTTGCCTCAATCTTCTGGGGATCTACCATCACCCCCTGTTCTGACACTACATGCCTAAAGAACGCAACTGAAGTCAACCAAAATTCACACTTGGAGAACTTCGCATAGAGCTTTTGACGTCTCAAAATGTCCAACAATATACATAGATGTTTAGCATGTTCCTCCCTACTCTTGGAGTAGATCAAAATGTCATCAATGAAAATGATGACGAACGAATCCAAGTATGATTTAAACACCCCATTCATCAGACTCATGAATGTTGTCGGTGCATTGGTCAAACCAAACGACATTACTAAGAACTCGTAATGCCCATACCGAATCTAAAAAGCAGTCTTAGGAACATCCTCGGGCTTAATTTTCAACTGATGATACCCTGACCTCAAGTAAATTTTTGAAAACACTGACGCACCCTATAACTGGTCAAACAGATCATCAATTTTCTCCTGTCCAGAGTGAAAAGAGGGTGAAAAAGCACCGCCAAAGTAGCATAAGCAGGCTTCTATTGCTACTTAACAATAAAGCAGGATAGCATTTTGCGCCCACATCTTTGAATTTGAGGGTAAAGAGCTCGCTTGTTATATGGGATCCGACGCGTTGTCTCCACTGGTTTGCGAAAGCAATGGGAGACTTGATCCATAGAACCCCCCCAGATACTTTCATCCCCAGTATTCTCTATGGGCAAAGGCGCTCCGGTGAACTTAAAGTCTTATTGCCTATATCTTATCTTAAGTACGGGGTAGAGGGTACTTATTCCGGATGGTAACCTTGTTCAATTGCCTGTAATCTATGCACATCCGCATACTACCATCCTTCTTCTTTACAAACAATACCGGAGCACCTCAAGGTGAAGCACTGAGATGGATAAATCCTTTATATAGGAGTTCCTGAAGCTGAATCTTAAGTTCCCTTAACTCTACCAGAGCCATATAATATGGAGGAATGGAAATAGGACGAGTGTCCGGCTCCAAGTCAGTACAAAAGTTAATATCCCTGTCCGGAGGCATACCAGGCAAATCTGCTAGAAACACCTCACGAAACTCTGAAACAACTGCAACTGACTAAATAGGTGGGGACTCCACACTATCATCCCCGATATGAGCCAAAAAGGCTAGACACCCTCTCCCCACTAGCTTCCTATCCCGAACGAATGATATAATCCTGACCGGCTTAGACCTGTACACATCTTTCCACTCTAGCCTATCCTTATAAAAAATCTCTAGAGCCACAGTCTTGGTGTTACAGTTCAACACAACATGATAAGGGGATAACCATGTCATGCCCAAAATAATATCAAAGTCAATCATATCCAGAATTACCAAGTCTACCCAAGTTTGCAACCCCACAAACACAAACGAACACCAGGGTAGAAACATGGATAGGGGAATTAAGGATATCACAAATTAAGTCCAGACCCAACGCAAAACTCATAGACACATAAGAATATGTAGAACCTGGGTCAAATAATACCAAAGCCATTTTATCACAAACAAGAATAGTACCTGTGATCACTGCATCTGATTCCTCAGCCTCAGTCCTCTCTAAAAATGCATAATAGTGAGCCCGATCATCAATACGAGCAACTTCCCTGGTTGGCTGGGCTGCACCACTGCCCGCACCACCATTCCCTCTGTCTCCCCGACCTCCCTGAATGTTACCTTGCCCACCTTGTGGGCGACCGCGAGCATGACCACCTCTACCTGCTGGGACCATAGCCTTGGGCTGCTGCTGAACCTGATTACCAGTCTGCCTGTATCACTCCCTCTTAAAGTGGCCCAGATCACCACAATGGAAACAACCATGATCAAGTACAGGCCTGCTAGTAGATGAGTAAGAAGCTCCCTGGCCCTTAGGAGCTAAAAACTGCTGATTAGATCCCGGACGACCACCTGTAGCAGCTGGCAGAGCTGACTAAATAGGACGGGTTGAGTATACCTGCTGATTCTGACCCTTGGATTACGAACCACTGTAATTTCCCTTATTTCGGGGTATTTTGGATAACACCTTAGCCTGCCCCGCCTGCCTGACTCCCTCAAGTTTCTTTACATAATCTGACACTTCATTAAAGCCTTTCCCTGAAGAAGAAGTCATGTGCACAGACAATACCTGAAGCTTAGTATTCAAACCCTTGACAAACAATCGAACCCGCTCCTCTTCGGAACCCAACAACTATGTAACAAATCGAGACAAAGCATGGAATTTTGCCTCATAAGCAGAGACTGACATGCTACCCTGCTCCAAATTCAAGAATTCATCCTTTTTCCGGTCCCTCAAGGTACGGGGTACGTACTTCTCTAAGAAAAGAGCGTGAAACTACTCCCAAGTTAGTGGGGGTAAAACAGACGACCGACACTCCATATGAGATCTCCACTACTGCTTGGCATCACCTGCAGCTGAAATATGATGAACTCAACCCCATACTGTTGCACAATGCCCATCTTGTGCAGCCTCTCATAACAATCCAGTATGAACTCATAAGCATCTTACCTATCATCACCCTGAAACGTAAGGGGTTTCAGCTTGAGAAACTTGGTCAGCATCTCATGTTCATTTCCTGTCATCACTGGACCTAGCATTGGCCAAAAGAAGTCACCGGTGCCTGAAGCTGCATCCATCCTAGAAGACATAGGGTCTGCTGGTTGGGTGCCCATAGCCTGATTTACAACGCCCGCGGGTATGGCTCCAGCACCAATCAAACCACTCAAGAAGTTCCAGGCCTGCTGAAATGCTTTAGGCGTCATAGAGGGAAGTCCTGCACCTGCAACTGGTGCTACCGCTGCCTCTGCCTGCGCCCCTCCATCTTCTACAACAACTTCTATGTCCTCGACAACCTGTTCCTAAGGTAGGGGGTTGCCTCTCGTGCTTATGCAGTAACTTGAGCCCCACCCCTGGCGGGTGTGGCTTTACCTTGTCCTCTTCCCCTTTCCCTGCCTCTACCACGGACGCCTGGGCTAGCTGCTGGGACCACTGGTCTTGCGACGTTATTCCTTGTGTTAACCATCTACGGATAGAAGAGTGAAAAAGTCAGATACCAATTTGTATCACCAAATACCAATTGGAATCAAGTTATAGCACGATGAAAGAAAGAAGAGATAGTTTTCCTAAAGTCCTATAGCCTTTCGAAGAAAAGAACGAACATCTCTGCACCATTCCGTAAGACACTACTAGACCTGCTTTAGTACAACGAGATCAACGAACTTAGGGCTCTGATACCATCTTTGTCATGACCTAGACCTCTATGAGTGGCACCCACCCAACCCCTGGATGAGCGAACCAATAGAGTCCAACTCTTAACATAGACTAACAGCTTAAAACCAGTGTGCAGAAATGTAAACTAGCAATCAACATAATAAAATCAACTCTAAAAATATATAACCTTCGAAAATCCCTCCCTAGAATCTGAAAGTCATCGTACAAAAAACAGCTACCAAAACTAGAGTATGGGGATGCAACCTAAAATATAGAAATGGTCTAAGCCCGAAACAGATGAGATACAACTCAACTAGATAGACACCAAGGCATCTTGGTCGAACATCTCACCCTTGATATCTCTGAAAATCATGCCTATAAGTGAGGTCGTGCGTCAACCGCCGAAAGATTTCTTGTACTCACAAAAAGACAAGCAAGTGCAGAATCAGTACACAACCACCGTGTACTGGTAGGATCATCAGCCAGTTCCAAATAGACAGTGTATGAGTAGTATAGAAATCAAGTAAGTGTACAGAAACACATAGGCAAGTCTACAGGTATTCCTAGACTTCAATTCTCTCCCTAACTTGTCCCCACATGTAAACCACTTCCCAACTATGATCAACAAATCCACAAAAACAACAAGTATACCACGTTACATATCCCGGACCCACCCTGGATCCCCTCTAGGCAACACCTAAGTGTCAAACATACAACCCGGTATATACCAAGACCAAACTCATAAAGCAAGTAACAACCCGGCCTCTTAAGGACCAAAATGCACAACCACAAAACATAACACAACCTGGTCCACTCAGGGAACCATTAAATAAAGATGCAATAAGACGATAAAGTAAACCCATACCAGGCGTGGTACCCAAGCCAACCGTTAGTATTATCCCATACCAGACGTGGTACCAGAGCCAACCATTAGTATTATCTCATACCAGGCGTGGTACCCGAGCCAACCGTTAGTATAATCCCATACCAGGCGTGGTACCCGAGCCAATTGAATGTCACATAAATCCACAGTCACAAATTGTGAACAAACAACACTTGTAAACCAACAAGCAATAACACCTAGTTCATTTCACCAGACTGAAAACAGGACTTTTGGACATTCCTAAATCATTCCCTAAGCAATGCAAACCATACAAATACTTAGACCCAAGTACACAAACATACAATGCATACAGGAATCAATAACCATCACCTACCTCGAATTATTCCAAGCTCAATTGAACCAGAGCTTTTCCCCTTTCAGGACCCCTTTCTTGTTCTTGGTCTAGAAATAAATACACAGTAACCAAAAATCAATTCTCATGGCCTACAAAATTACCTGGATTATGAAAAATTCCAAACCCCAGGCCAACCATGATTATTCCACCCATTTCCGGTCTCTCCCACCATTAATTCACCTAAATTCATCATTTTTACGGATTCCCTTAGAGAATTTTGGCTAAGTGATCATTACCCATTACTAAGAATCAAGACCCAAGAACTCTAGCACCCTAGAATCCTCTTTTTCCCTGGATTCTACCATTCCTAAGTCATCCCAACCTTTCCCCAAGTCCACCCCTAGCAATTCTATAGAATAGGAATGATATCACGGAGTTTGGGGAGTAGAATCCTTACCTTTAGGATGAAAAATGGTGGAAAGCAAATGAAAATCACCCAAAATCGCCCCCTTCTTCTCCCAAAACGTTTCAAGAAAAACTGAACTATTTTGGGGAAGTTTTTGCATTAAATCCCGTCACGCTCCGCTATAGCGGTCTGCTTTACTATAGCGGTACCACCGTAGCAGAGTCATCTGCTATTACGGAGGCTGACCGACGTTGACTTCCGCTGTAGCAGTATTTTCTCCACTATAGCAGAGGTCGCCATGGCAGAGTGTCAATCGCTATGGCGGTTGACACTAGACATAAAGTCATAAAATCTCCAAAACTGGTCAATTTTACAACACACTAATTTTTCCGACAACCTGGAATAATCCTTTCACGTCAACCTCGATTCTAGGAGTTCTACTTAGCCAAATTCGATTCCGAAAAATCCCCCGGACTCTGTTATGTATTATCTAGAAGGATAACTAGCTCAAATTCAGACATCTACCCTAATCCTTACCTTGATTGCCCTAGACCATACTTCGCTCCAAACCCATCCGAGACTAGCCTATTCCAGAATTTCAAACTCCCAAACCTGGAGTTTTCTAACTCTAAAAATTGGCACGAATGGTTTTCCCGTAACGACGGACCCGATCGTTACATTAACGGTAATTATCAAACAAAGAATATTATTTAAAATTATAAATAAATTACGTATATATATTATACGTAAAATTAATGACATGTAATATTATACAAAATTTATGATAAAATAGTAATAATAAAAAATATATTATATATTTATATATTTTATACGAATTTAAAAAGTGTCAAGGCGATGATAAAATACGTGATTTATTTAGTAAACAAAAGTGATACGCGAGAAAAACTAAGCTTTAAAAATAATAATAACTAGTAAAATAACAGCCCGAGAGAGGAATAGGGAGGTCAAATTTTGGTGTCAACAGATCTCTTTTTCCCTAACAAAGGGCTTGGACAAGAGCTTGTCATACCAACGCTCACACGATGCAGCTAGGAATCTGTCCTAATCATAATCTTCCTCCATTTCCACCTCCCAGACATTTTCAACTTCATTATCACTGTCGTTAGAGGCTATTTTTAAGGATCAAAGTACCTACAAAACAAACCAAAATGTCAAAAGTTCTTCGGGACACTTAAAACAATGTATTATGAAGAACTTTGGCCAAAGAAATGGTTGAAAAAGAATCTGAGGCAGTCTGTGCAAAGCTACTATTTTCGTCACTGCCAAGTATCCTTCTTCGCGTACGCGGACAAGCGACCGCGAACACGAAGGAAAATAGTTTTTTTTCAAAAAAATTTCTTCTTCGCATACGTGGCCAAGTGATCGTGTTTGCGTAGGTCATCGTCATCATCCAGATCAGTGCCTTTTTGAGGCATTTTCTCAAACACCTGACAAGCACAATTTTCTCAAGCTTTTTACACACATTAGGATCATACTAAGAACAATATTTTTGCACAATTTTCACACTTTCACCCAACTTCGTTTAGCAATTACCCAATGATGAACACATAATTTTTAATTTCAAAATAATAATTTTCACAATTATGATAGCACAAAGAGTGGAGAGGAAGTAGAATTAATGATAATATTAAAGCGGGCGAGTTTCATACCTAATGGGTTGTACTTTGTTGCAATGATTAGAAGAATTGATGATCTTATTGTGTGCCAAAGGAAGAAAAAGAGCAACCTTCATTTAGAGGAATATTTGGGTCCTTTTCTGATTTTTGAGCATTTCAAATACCTGGAAATTATTGATACCTTCGTGTACGCAGGGAGTCCAGTGCATACACTCCGGTCTGATGTTTATTGTCCTCGCGTACGGGGCCGGTCCACCGCATTCGCAAAGAAGGCATGTTTGACCAGATTTTCATATTTTCTCCCAGCTCACTATTTTGTTGTGCGAAGTTGGGTGCGATGGGCACTTTGGGAGGTGCAAAACGCACAACCTTTGCACATGCCAATATTTTTGCCCAGTTCACTGGTTGCTTGTGCAATGGCATATGCGGTGGGCACTCTTCCAGGTGCGAAACGCATATTTTTCAGAGGTATTTTTGGTGCTTCTCAACACTTGGTTCCCCTTCTCATTCTCGTGGGCACCTAAAATAAATCAAAAAGAAATAAAAATTGAAATAAAACATAAATAAGAATTTTTTTCAAATGATGGGTTGCCTTCCATAAAGCGCACAATTTAACGTCGTGGCGTGATGCAGGATATGTCACCATTTGGATCTTTATTTGAAGGATTTGAACCTTCAACCCAAATTTGAATTGAAATTCTGGTGACAATCACGGGGTAAAGGTGTGAACATGAGAAGGCCATTTTTGTAGTTTCGCTTTTGCACTTTTTTGCCTACAAGTGAGAAAGGTCGTTTTGCCTTCTATCCATGACAACTTTAAAATCGGATAAACCTTGATCCATCTTCCTTCCAAGGTCTTTCAAAAGATTGATTACTTCAACTTTCATCCATTCAACCAAATGCAAAGTCCAAAAATGGTTGGAGTAGGATTTGGGCATCTCCACCTTCACACTTGTCTCATTCATAGCTTCTTCACTCTCGAATGAACTAGAGTCTTTCAAGATGAATCGTTGGACTTTGCCTTGCAAGTCTAGTATCATTCGCTTGATCTTGGCATCATGATTCATGTATGTTATGGTTTGTATCGACGACACCTTCAATTCATGAGAATCCCTTGTGTCCTCTTCAATAGGGAACAACTCAAAACTACTACCCACGATTGTGCATGTTTCAACACGAGCATTAACATCGGTGTTCAAATTTCGAATAGCAATTTCAAGTAACCCATCTTTTTGACTTCTCTTGGCATGACTTTTAAACAATATCCCAAACATTGGTAGCATTCTTTCACGTTGTTCCCCATAGGCCTCTAGTTGGTGAGCTCAGTTTAACACCCATTCATGGCTCACCACCTCACCTAATACAAATTTCTCTTGTTGGGGTTCAAGCACTACCGATACGAACTTACTCTCGGGCAATTCCCTATTTTGCAAATCTTCATTGTCATCCCCAAAGTGAATTTGATTGAGCTCAATGTTCGAGGCATGTTCATTTTCTCGGCTTGGGGGATTTTCTTCATCAATTTGACCAAGAGGAGTGGACAAATCCGCCATGGGTTGCATGGCACGGTTTCTCTGCTCTTCTTCTTTAGCTCTCACGTCCACAAAGTCTTGCTTTATGGATTGCACACCCTCCTCTAAGCTATCTTGCATGGACAAGAGAGTTTGTAGCTTGGCATTCAAGCCTTCTTCGCTTGCTAAGTCATGGTTCCTATTAAGATCACAAGCACCACTAGCAACATTGTTAGCACAAGAGGATGGAGGAAGACGGTCATCATTAGGGAACTCACTCCAATGTCTGTCACGACCACTACACAAATAGCAATTGCACCCATCATAGGATCGGGAAGGTGAATACCTCTCTCTCCTAGGACCAATTTTACAACTCTACCAAATGTCGGGCCCTCTACAATAACAATAAGTATTCTTATAATGCAGGGTCCAACCACCAAAGTTTCTGTTATTCTGAGATGCCATGTATTCACTAAACAAAATAAAACTAAAAAATTAAAACAACTATTCACAAAATTGAACTAGAGTAAGCAAACTCAAATTCTAAACTAACTCAATACGCCAAATTATTCTGCGGCAACAACACCATTTTTGATAACGCTCAAACTGTACTCTCCTAAAAGGAGATATCGGTGATCGTTAGAAAAAATACATTTATAGTACCCGACAAGTGTCGAGGTTGATCCCACAGGAAATTTAGAGCTTAGCCTAGGTGAGTGTAGAACAGACTTCACACGAGAGTAGATTGCTCAACAACAATAATGTAAAAAAAAGGGGGGAAGGAATTAAGAATCTGTCACTATTCGAATTCCAAACAAGCAATAAGTAAAAATGGATGAAGACAATGAGAAAGGACAACTAGGAATGTGTGTCAAATCGGACTCGATATGGGATAGGGTGATTGCTTATTCTGCGAATTCATGCTTAATGACATGGGTAACCTTGGTTTAAGGTATGGATATTCATCTCTTGATCAACAACCATATATTAAACAGTCTTAAATCAAGCACTATTAATTAAGCAATAAACAACCAAGCTAATACTTAGGGAAGTCACACTATTTCTAGCTTAGACCTTTAAATGGGTGATTATGTCGATTTAAGCTATTTCTAGCCTCAATCTAAATGGAAGCCCAAGTTCCTACTAGAAATTTCAAATCCGATGTTATAATTTCCTCTTTCAAGCAAGACCACAACCAAGTAAGAAAAATCAATGTTTGCAACCACCAATTTTAGAGTTAAAATATGGTGAAATCACTAGACTCATGTCAAATAAGCATTTATAAACAAGAATTAACAATACCCACACTCATTTATCAAGTACTCATCATCAACATATCCCTAGACAAGAGGTTTAGCTACTCATGCTTAAGGAAAGAGATATACCAAGTGAGTAATTCAATTTCTCTTCCATTCAAGCTAAAATTTTCAATATCCAAGCTCAGTTTGTACACAAATGGTGGTTCTAAAAATTGGAAAAAAGGAATTGAGAGAAACCCTCTTCTTGTTCTTAGAAGGGAAAACTTGTTCACAAAGCTAAGAATTGTTCCAAACTATGAAAAACTATCAGAACTCTATCCAATTTTGCCTAAAATGGGTTTATAAACATTCTCAAAATGTCAGATAAATTTGGATAAAATTGCCCTTCGGGTGGTGTGCAGCGCAACGTGTGGTACGCATATATCAGCATGTGCACGTCGTACACCCTCTTCAGTGATCCAGTGACTCAGGCCAATTGGGAAGCTTCATACAAAGTTGGGTACGATTCGCACAAGGCATTGTGCGCATCGCATAGCGACCTCACCCCTTAGCAGATCCTTTGATAATCTTTGAGCTCCATGCGGTGGAAGGTGCATTCCGCACCAAAGCAAGTGTGTGTCGCACGAGCACCGCATCTCTCAGCAGAATCTTTGTCTTGTTTGCTCACTTCACACTTCACTCCTTTTTGGCTCTTTTTGAGTCCATTTTCTTGTTCTCTATCTTTGATCACAAGTACCTGCATAGATATCAATAAAGGCCATAAGAACCTCTAAATCTCATTAAAATATAGCAATAATTAATGAGTAAAGGCTCAATAAGTTGGTAGATTACCGACTTATCAATAGCATATCTAGTAAGAGATTTTCTAAACTCCATAACATTTTCAAAACAAAGCCCAAGCTCCCAAACTATTTTTTTACAAGTAGGATCAAACAAAATCCTCTTATGATTACTTTTTGCTCTTCTTGCAGGTTGTTCTACCTCATCATCCCCATCATTATCCTCATCACTATCTATTTCAAAGCTAAATTCTTTATCTGAATCAATGTATGGCTCATCTCCAGCTACCTTGTCTTCTAGAGTATCTTTTTTCATAAATAAATACTCATCATATCCCAAATCAACTCCTTTTTTTACCTAAACTAACCCCTTTAGTTCTAGGCTCCCTTGTTTTCCTTTTTTTTTTTGTTTCAACAACTTTCTTCTTTTTGAAAGCCCTATTTTCTTCCCTCAAGATTCTAACTTCCTCATGAACATCACTACAATATTCATCTTCACCTTCATCAAAGAAGTCTGCATAATCTGAATTTTCACTATCTTCAGTTTTACTTTTCCAATCAGATGAAATTATTGGTACATCTAATGCAGTAACAAAAGAAGATTCACCCAAGTACTGCTCAACACCACCACCACCCAAGTCCTCAACACTAGCAGCACCATCACCTCTCAAGTCCTCACTATTAGCAGTCCCACCACCACCTCTCAAGTCCTCACCACTAGCAGCAGCACCACCACTACTTCTCAAGTCCTCACCACTAGTACCACCACCACCACCCCTCAAGTCGTCACCACTAGTAGCAGCACCAACACCACCCAAGTTTTTACTCACAATAGGTTCTTGAGTCTCTACAGTTTGAGTGGACTCTTTATCAAAAGTAGCACAAGATTTTTCACCCACATGGGGGACATATTCAATGACAGGGGGGACCACAACAGGTTCTTCAACCAAATGTGACACATATAATTCAACTATATCTCCATTTTTAAGTTGACGTACAATACCTAAAATGTCCCTATCACATGTGACTTTTACTAAATAATCAGCTTTAGGATGTCTAATATAAATAATACACGAGGAGCAATTATACCCAATATCCTTAACATAACCAACAAATTCAAAGTATGAAAATTTATCAACATCAACGTCTAAACAATCAGTAGCAATACCTCCATGATACTTAATACGGAGTTTTTGTTGTAACTTTCCTCCATGGTGAAACCTCAAGGTAATGTACACAAAATACATGATTAATGTGAAAAAGATTTTAAACAAATACGAGCTTTAGATCAATAAATCTGAATTTTAAATTTTTAGGAGAAAAACCCTAAAACAAAAATGCAACAACCCAAACAACAAATACAAACCTGAGTAACCTCAAATTTGTCTAGAAGCTTGTTAGAAATCAAAAATGACAACAGAAATCTGAGTGAAATCGAGTGAAATCGCGGGTTAGTTTAGGGTGAAGGGAGAAATGACGTTTAATTTTTGAGATTAGGTGTATATGTTTATGTGTGGATCGTGGGTGGATCAGGTTATAAATTTAGGGCGGGTGGGTATTTTTAATTTTAGTATTATATAACATAATATGTCATTAAAGACGTGGACGAATCAAAAAGTGTGTGCTTCAACAACACCCAGACTTGACCTGGTCTTAGGTGCGAAGAGTTGATTTTAATTCAGTTTAAAGTAGTTAAGGGGGTTAAATAATTGCCCGTGTAGTTAAAGGGCTAATGTAAATTTTGCGGACAAAATTAAGGATATTTCAATGTCATTAAAGACGTGGACGAATCAAAAAGTGTGTGCTTCAACAACACCCAGACTTGACCTGGTCTTAGGTGCGAAGGGTTGATTTTAATTCAGTTTAAAGTAGTTAAGGGGGTTAAATAATTACCCGTGTAGTTAAAGGGCTAATGTAAATTTTGCGGACAAATTTAAGGATATTTCAATGTCTTTTCTCCTTCTAATATTACAAACTCATGATACATTGAACTAACTGAAATTAATTATCCTGTTTTTTTATTTATTATTGTCTACTTTTATTTTTTAGAAGATAAAATAGTAACTTTTGAAGTGATGGTTAGTTTGATGACTTTGTTATCAAAATCAAGATGATTGGATATTATCGTGTAAATCACTGAAGATAAACAATCAACGTTTAATTAAATACATGTGAGTTTTACTTATTTTAGATTTTATGAAGTATAAATTTCTAATGAGTTAAATTTACTTATGCAGCGGAAGACCATTTGATGTTAAAATATTTACCTTCTTAATAATAGTTATTGTTATTATATTCTGCTAAAGAAAATTAATTAAATATTTTCCCTTCACCTGAAAACTTGAGTATCAACATTATATTTAGGTTCTATACATTCATTTCTACTTGTAAAAATAGTTGTTTTTGTAAACTTTAAAGAATGTCATTTTTTATGCAGTGATAAAAGTATTTATCCTATTAAGATGTCATTACATCTTCAAGCTTATTTGGATTGACTTATTTTAAATAATTTTAAGTCAAAATAATTTCTAAGCACTTTTATAATGTTTGAGTAAAATAAAAAGTACTTTTAAACACTTATTTTTAAATTAAAAAAAATAGAAATAATTCAAAAGTTATAAGTCCATTCAAACAGACTCGTCAACTAATATTTTAGCCTTAAAAATATCTTTGTGTCTTGAATTATTCTGATTTTGCTGAACTATGATTAATAATATTCGTATCATCTTGTCAGATGAATTTATTTGTAGCTTGCTAATATGTACATATCATTTTAAAATATGTCGAATTAAATTACATTAAAAATATTTTGTATATTAAGCTTTAAAATAAACAAATATTTTTTCTTTACCTTGGATTTTAGGGTAAATTCTGACGGAAACAACTACAAGTAACAATTAAACATATGCTATTACTGTTGAAACTTCATTCCAACAACATTTAGCAACAAATCACGCAGATGTATGTTATCCTCTTCTTCTTTTCTTTCCCTTTGCATCTTTTTGATTTTTAAGTCAATCAAGTCTATGTTTTTCAAAAAGAAATTATAGTGATGCTATACTTTCCCCCCATAATTTACGTCTTTTGAATTAAGAATTTTCTGTTTGTAAATCAGCAATTCTTTTAAGATAGAATAATATTTGTTTAGTAAAGAGTGTAATTGGGTAGTGACAACTTGCTTTATTGTATTATAAATCAAATTAAGCATTGCACATAAATAAATTATTTTTATATACTCAACCAATACATTATATTTTTAATTTATACTTTTAATTTCATATTAAAACTCAGTACTAATTATTTTACATAACAAACAGATATTCTAATAACATTTGGATGGTATACTAATTTCAAATGAAAATGGATGATATTTTTGGTACTGGACAAATAACTTTCTATAGAAAATGAGATAGTAAAAAGAAAAAGAAATTAAAATGAATTAAAAATGAAGTGCTGATTAAAACGTTTTAACTTTTATGTAGGCAATTTTTCCTTTCAACTAAATTTTGTAGCACTGCTCCTTTTCAAATTTTGAAGTTTAACAATCTACACTTTCCCTTATAAGTTTTGGTTAGCATCTAATTAGCATCAACCATAAAATAGTAATTTAACTCTTCATATATGTTTTTTCCTTTACTCTTTTCATTTTGTTTCTTTCCTTTATTTTTTTCCTTCTGATTTCAACCGCCATTTTCTACTGGACATCGAACGAACCCATTAATTCACTCCTCTCCTTTGGCCCTTCTTTCACGTCCTAGTGCAATTATTTTTCCTTTCAATTGCTTCCCTCTCCTTCCTTTCTTCCTTTTCTTATTCTCTTCGTTTAATAATCAATTTCTCATTTATTTTCTTGTAGTTATTGTTATTTTTAAATTTATTATTTTTAACTATCATATATTTTCATGATTTATTACCACTAAAAAAGAAGAGAATACAGAACAGACCAGCAAATTGGGGAAGTTCATTGGTTTCATAGATAGTGGTATCAATTATCTATGAAATATTCATTCCTCGTAAAATTTGAAAAGTGAAATTTTTTCTGAAACTCAAATCAAATCCCGCAAGAAAGTTGCTGGCACACAGGCGGTTGAAGATTTGCTCAAGAACTCATTATTACTTTCTTTTCTTGATGGTGTTTTATATGTTGGAGTATATGTTTAATTTTGTATTTTAGTTTTTCGATGTCCAGTATCCGTATTGAAGCGTGACTGAATTCGAATGTGCATTGAAGGACTCATTTTGGAGCTAGCGCTTTCAACATAATTCTGCATTCACAGGCTGCAAACCCAAAATATCTAATTAGGGGTGGAGGGACCCTAACCATCCCAGCACAATTCATGTTAATATGCTACAGTTATTTGAAAGTTTTCTGAAGATAACTTCATAAACATGTTTTTGTCATTTTCAAACCCAGCCAAAAGTAGCACCTCTTGAAACTCAAATAGAATATGTGAGAACCTTTTTATTTAAATAAGTAACTAATTGAAAGACTACGCACCCTTTCAAATAAAGTTAGTAGTATATTACTTTTTTTAAAGTAGAAAATTAAAATAAATAAGAAGGGAATTTGTAAAATAATATTAACATTTTAAAATAAATGTTTAATAGGTAAT
Source organism: Jaltomata sinuosa (assembly GCA_003996215.1). Lineage (NCBI taxonomy): Eukaryota > Viridiplantae > Streptophyta > Magnoliopsida > Solanales > Solanaceae > Jaltomata > Jaltomata sinuosa. Next base: position 1,870,107 of record QJPP01000019.1, read on the forward strand.
TATATATGAAAAAATAATTATAAGTTTCTATCAATTACCAAGATGGATCCTTGTAGAGTGACTTGTTTGTCAAGAGAGTTCTACTTATTACAGTACTAGCACAGAATAGCCCGTTCTGAACACGGACCCAATTACACTACCCTAAATATTAGATAATTTCTTGGAAAAAATTCTTATAAAATATTAAATAAGATCATAGATGAGTTTTTTCATTCGCCAAGTATAGCATGTCTTTTTTTAAATGTATATAAAATTATGCTTCGAATCTCGCTCATGGCTTTGTATTATTATTTTCCTTATATGTTTTTAGAACACTCTTTAATTTTGTTTATGTTAATTTAGTGGAATAAATTTTGCCTCCAAAAATAGTTGGGATGAAGTTTCTTTTTTTACAAAAAAAATTGATCCATTGACTAATGTGGGTTAACTTAAATAGTGACTTCATAATGCTAGTTTTAATTTTGCACGGAGTTTAAGAAAGTAAAAAATACTTTTAATTCTTTGTGATCTTAAATTAAAGGTATGTAAAATATATCAAAATATTTCTTAATCTTATGATTTTATACATATCGGACAAAATTGAAATTAAAAAAATTCTCAAAAGATAAAAGGAACAATCTTCTTAAAACGAACTATAAGAAAATTAAAACAAACAAATTGAATCGGATGAAGCTAATTAATAGTGCCAACTATATTACGTAGAAGTTAAAATTCCAAACGAACCTTTAAAATATTTCAATAGCATAAGTTTTTTTCAGAAAAATGGTTTCACCCAATACAGTAAGAGCATTCACATATGAAAAACCTTGTTTTACACGACAAAGGAAAAAGAAGATTACATAAAAGAAAAAAAAATATAGTGTGAATATTTAGACGTGTTTTGGCTAAATATAAAGAAAGAGAATAAGGTGGCTGGTCAGGTGTGGTCCATGGTGTTAGCTCTTACACAAAGCATAGCTGTGATGTAAGCAAAGAGTAAAATAGTCAAACAGGTTAAACATTTTTCAAAGAAGCTACAGTAAGTTCATTTTTTATCCAATGAAATTGCTTGAATTAACTACAATTACAAACATATCCTAATGGGCCCAAGCTGTAGAAGGTTGGATTCACTTGGTATTTTGCACAAATATACGGCGTTTTTTGTCACTAACAACTCAGAATGATGCTAATGTATAAGCAGTACAACATATAATATAAACTAACAGTGCACAAAATATCAAATGTAATTTACCAGAATACCCCACACAATCACATTATTTATCTCAAGCACACATGTTGACGGAAAGCACGTCAACTGTGGCTTATTAATAAGGAGAATTTGACTGTTATAAAATATATTTTTTTAAATAGTATAAGTAAAGTTCCTTTCATAAATATTACAACAAAACATACACCAAAACATTGTCTAAAGGGAAATACTACCAGGATGGATCCTCGTACAGTGACTTGTTTGTCAAGAGAGTTTTACTTATTAGAGTGTTAGTAGATATGTTCGCCCTTCCAACAGTTAAAAAAAATTAAAAATATTATTATTTAATCTATGTAATGAGGTAACCTTTATTATAATTTTTTTTACTTTCAATAAGACTTCCTAATACACAAAGTGGTGAACAATACCTTCTTTTTTTTCTTGGACTGATTAGTAATCAAATAAGCAGTCCAATCAGAAAAAATATATGCAATATATAAATTCATGTTTTATTTTTGTTACTAGAATATATACGTACAATCTATAAATTCATGCTCTTGAGATAGAACATGTTAAAGTACAATTTCCTAACAATTGAAAACTACAAATAGAAATACTACCTTAATTTTTATAAAGAAGATGGAGTTAAATCTAACTTTTTAACTCTCCCACTTTCATAAACAAACAAAGTAGCAAATGATATTGAGAAAAAGAAAGAACATGCAAATAAAGATTAAAAAAAGTTTATACTTAGCACGTAAGCTCGTGTATTCCATATCAAAGGAAAGATAACTCGATAATCTTTTGAATTGATCGGAGATTGCAATGGTCATCATATGAATTCCATACTTTTACTGCCTCAAAAATCATTTGCAGATATGAAAATCCACCAAAAAAATAATGATATAAAAATGTCACGACCTAACCCGCCGTGAGTGACGCACACACTAAACCTCCAGTGGAAGAACCAATTTATCAAGTCAACACTTTACCAAACTAAGCAACTAAAAAACCAAATTCAATAGATAAACCAAGATTCACACTTAACTTAACAACATAGTAAAACCTGCGAAAATAAACCTCTAGAATCTGAAAGTCGTGTATCAAAACCCTAAAACATGTGTAGAAGATGGGGATGCAACCCCAAAACAAAAGAAATCCAAGTCCGAACAAGGAACTAGAACAAGTAGAGGAATCCATGGTAGCCTGAAAGATGTAGCTCACTCTTGAATTCAGATGTTGCTCGGATCATAATTGAGGTCTCGAAACAGCCGCCGAAATATGCCCTGTACTCAACAAAAGAAGAGCAAGTATAGTATCAGTACACAAGAACAACAGTGTACTGGTAGGATCATAGGCCAGTTTCAAGATATGAAATATGAACAGTTAACTATAACTTAGTAAAACAGAACATGTATAATAAGGTCATATACATATAAGCAAGACTCTCAGTCATCAACTTGACTCAACCACCATATAAGACATGTCCAAACAAACAACCATATAAAATAGCAACTCGAACCACCTAAAGATCCCTAGAACATCGTCTATGGTGTTCAACATGTAATCCCGATTTACTCAAGAAATCACATGAACACTTAAGTATACCAACCCGGCCACTCATGAACCAACACTTACTAATACATCACAACAAATAATCTCGTTTCACTCATTAAATCAACACACATAAAAATTAAATTTGTATCAGGCGTGGTACCCTAGCCAACCATAATGAATCTGTATCAGGCGTGGTACCCGAGCCAATCGATAATCTGTACCAGGCGTGGTACTTGAGCCAACTGAAGAATCACAAACATCACAACAATCACAACCACAATGAATAATATACCACACTTGTACAACCAACAAGCATTTAAAATAGTTCATTGCATGCAATTGACACTTAAAACATCTCTAACACTTTTTCCTTTATCCTGGAACACACATGGTGCAAGTAATACTAAAGAAACAGTTATAATGCACACATCACGAATTTAGATTATAACAACCATCACCTACCTCAATTTAAGCATGAATACTCTACTGGACCGGAGCTTTCCCATTTTTTTGAAACTTTAGCTTGATCATGATCTAAAAATAAAAATACAAACACATAATCAATTAAATGACCTATATCATCGCGGATTATAACTTAATCCCGAACCCCAATGTAAATTCCATGATTATTCCACCCATCACATGGTCTTTCCATCTTAAATTCACCTAATTACTACCAATTCCATGGTTATGCCAGTGAATACAGATAAAAAAATCTTAAATAAATAATTTAAATCAAGAACCCAAGGTTTTTCATTCTAACATTCTCCTTTAACATCAGAAAATTCAACTTAGATTAAGTTAAACCTTTTTTTAAGCCTGTAACTAACGATTCTAAGCCATAATTATTGAAGTACTAGTTTGTGGGAACAAAATACTTACCTTAGTGAAGAATTATGGGGAAAAAGTGCTGAGAATGTTCTTGAGAAATAATGAATATTTTTGGGGAAGTTTCTGTATTTACAACGATTAATCCCGCTATAGTGACCCAATCTCACTATAGTGGCACCACCATAGTGGAATTCTCCCGCTATATCAGAGTTGACCGCCTCTGACTCTCGCTATAGCGGGAATTTCTCCGCTATAACGACATTGCAGTAGCGGCTTGTCACCCGCTATAGCGGTTGCATCGGGAAAAAAACTTGCAAATCCTTCCAGTTTTACCCATTTTGCAATACACCCTCAAACCTTGTTATTCCAGATAAACTCCTTTACGTCAAATTCGATATCAAGAGTTTTACTCACCCCAATTTATTTTTGAAATATTCTATCGACTCCTTAACGCCTTAGTTAATAGAAAAACAAGTTCAAACTTAATCATTACGCCTAATACTTCCCTGAATTTCCCTAGACCTTACCTTGCTCAGATTTTGACTAAGACTAGCCAACCCTAAAATTTTCAACTCTCCAACCCGAAAGTTTTCTAACCCAATTTCTTGCATGATTAGCTCACCCTTAATGAAAAAAAGAGTCATTACAACATATACCAATTTACCCATCATTTGTTCCCAAATGATCAAACAAGAAAAATGAGCTAAATCAAGAAGAAGGTAGTACATGAATCCTCAAACAAGTGAGGGTACTTGTCTCGTGTGTCCTTCTCGGTTTCCCAAGTGACTTCTTCAATAGGACAATGCTTCGATTGAACCTTCACTGATATGATCTCCTTTGTCCTCGACTTCCAAGCATCCCGATCAAGAATAGCAACCGACTTCTTCTCGTACTGAAGGTCCTTATCTAGCAAGACCGAATCCCATTTGATGATGTGATCCCCATCCCCATGGTATCTTTTCAGTATGGATACATAGAAAACTGGATGGACCCCGGACAAACTGGGTGGCAATGCCAACCTGTAAGGTACCAGCCTCATACCTTCGAGAACCTCGAACGGACTAATGTATCGTGGGGTAAGCTTACCCTTCCTGCCAAATCTCATGAATCCATTCATAGGTGACACCTTTAATAGAACTTGTTCACCAACTTGAAAAGACATGTCCCTTACCTTTTATTCTGCATATTCCTTTTGTCTACTCTCAGCCTCCAACAACTTGGTCTGAATCCCCCTCACCTTTTCCTGGGCTTCCTTCACTAAATCAATACCCAGAGGCTTCAAATCACCCTTCTCGAACCATCCTATGTGTCACGCCCCGAAGCTACCCCCTGGACGCAACACGGTGCTTAGTTTCACAAGTGACCCCAAGCTAACCCATGGCATGACACATCTATACAAAATCAGGTTAAGACATGCACTGTGCGGAAGCTAAAACAATTTCAATATATGAAAGCGGGAAGAACCCAAGAATCTGAATATAAAAAGTATATAAAAACATAGTGTTTACTGGAAACCACACTAACGACTGCTGAATCTAGTCTATGTCTGAAAACCTTCTAACTGAATAGGAGTTGCTGGAATATGCTCCCAGCTAACTCTAGTAAATATGAAACTGAAAATAAATGTGGAAGATATAAGCATGTCTATCATCCTCGAGATACTGAGGACTCACCAACTAAACTGCTGGATACGGATCGAAAGTCAAACTAAGCGCGGTCTGGATGCTGAGTGCCTGAACCTACATCATAAAATAATGTAGCACAAAAGTATGCGTCAGTACTTTGAATGTACTGAGCATGCATGGTATGTACAAAGCTGGGCATTATAGAACTGAACATGAAAATAGATATACTACAACATAACTGAAAGTTGAACTGAATGCAGTGACCACGTTTAAATCATGAAGTAACATGCTGAACTGAATACTGAACATAAATGCTGGATACAAGGTCAATGCACATGAATCTGACTGTGGGAGACACTACTAACCGACATACCCCAAGTTGAGCCAACTATAGGGCCAACCTTTAACCCTGGATGGAAGGGTGTTCATACCTTGCCAAGGGTACGAACAAGTCTGATGTGGATCCATTACTGATGTCCACAAGGGACAAGGAGGTGCAGCCTAGTCTGACAGCTGACTCCTTTAAGCCTACGGTGGCACCATAGTTCTGGGACTACTTCTAAAGGTCTTAGCCTAAGCAGACAGCTAGCCTTCGTCCCCTCATCCGCTCAGTACTAAGTCTACTCCCACTGACTATAAGTAATAATGTACTGAAATAAAGGATAGCTCAAACTACTGATAATTAAGTGGGAATGCACATACTTATACTAAGAATTATGGCATTTAAATTTTGAAGCATGATTATCTGACTGACTTGCCTAGCGAGTATAATTTATGAAGTACTGGATTTCATACAAGCTAGGGTTCTTAATTCTAAGCATGAACAATAATAATTCTCCAAGAAAACATGTAGTTAATATCATAGAAACTATAACAACTGAAATACATCGAATCCCTAAAATTTAGGAACCCTAGGTATGATACATTCATGGAGAAAACTGAAGACTGACTGGAATCTAGGGACCTAATGGGTGAAGGGAACCCACTAGTGAAATCCCACATACCTTGATGAAGAGTTTATGGTAGAACCTTTGGATTCTGAGAGGAACTTGGAGGAAACCCTTTTTTTTTGCCTTGTTCTTGAGAGAGCATTCTGTTCTTGACTGATTTGCTAAGTATCGAATGATTTAGGAGTAATGAGGAAAAATAGAGTTAAACACCCTTTAGTTACTCCCAAAATGACTTAGGATCAGAATTAAAATAATTGGGAAAAGACCGGACTGCCCCGAACTAAAGCTGGGAATTTCGGAAAAAGCCACTGCCGGATGGGTTGCCCGACGAGCGTCAGACCTATGATGGCCCGTTGGCCCTGGCGTCAAAATGGTGCAGGCCAGGACGACCCTCTGGACTGTTCCCATGGGCAGACCCACGACCCATCGCGCCGGCAACTCCCATGGCGACATGCCCATCAGGGAAAAGGAGGCTGGGGATAGGGGTGCAGGCTCCCCTGGATCTTTCCCACGGGCGGCTCCCATTACCCGTCGCTTTGGCAACGCCCGTGGTGTTAGACTGTCGGGGCAAAGGGAGGCTGAGGGGGCCGCTGGCTCTTTTCCATGGGCTGCCCGATGGCCCGTTAGTCCTTCGACACCCGTTGGGTACCCCGTTTTGTTGGAGTCGGCTGGGACTGGCTCCTGGACCCTTCCCATGGAGAACCTGATGGGCTGTCGTGTCCACGACACCAGTGGGTCAGCCCGTGGGGCTTGACTGGGATGAATTTTTTTGAGTCTTTTTTAGAGTTCTGGGTTTCTAAAGCTGGTTTAAATTCTGGGGTGTTACACTATGGGTGATCTACATCCCCTACCATAAAGTGTTTCGAACGGTGCCATGTCAATACTGGAGTTATAGCTGTTGTTGTACAAGAATTCACACAATGGTAAGAACTGGTCCCAATGACCCCCAAAGTCAATCACACATGCTCTCAGTATGTCCTCAAGCACCTGAATTATCTGCTTCGACTGACCATCCATTTGAGGATGAAAAGTTGTGCTAAAAGTGAGCTGGGTGCCTAACTCTTCATGCAACTTGCCCCAGAATTTAGAGGTAAACTGCGTACCTCTAAACAAAATGATGGAAAGTGGCACCCCATGCAGTGTCACTATCTCCTTGACGTAGATCTTGACCAATTGTTATGAGTTATAATCCATCCTAACCAGAATAAAATGGTCCAACTTAGTCAGCCGATCCACGATGACCCGAATTAAATCATACTTTCCCAAGGTCTTAGGAAGACCCACCACGAAATCCATGGCTATCTTTTCCCATTTTCACTCAGGAATGGGTATCCTTTGAAGCAATCCGACAGGAATTTGGTGCTCATACTTCACCTGCTGACAATATTGACACATGGACACATATTCAATTATGTCCCTCTTGATCCCAGGACATAAATAAAGTTGCTTCAAGTACCGGTACATTTTGGTCACACCTAGATGAATGGAGTATCGTGAACCGTGAGCTTCAGGCAACACACTCTGAACCAAGTCATCAATCCGGAGGACACATACCCATCCTCTGAACCATAACACTCCATAAGTTTCAAGGGTGGCATCTGGAACCTCGCTCGCCACCACTTTATTCTGGAGCATGTCTAATTGCTTATCCTCAAACTGTTTGGCCTTGATTTCATCCATAAATATTGACTTTGCCTCAATACTAGCCAACAACCCACCCTTTTTTGAAATGCCCAACTGCATAAACTCAGATGCTAGAGTTTAAAACTCTCTAGCCACGTGTCACTTTAACACCCCCAAGAAAGACAAACTTCCCATGCTAACTACTTTCCGGCTCAATGCGTCTGCCACCACATTGGTCTTACCCGAATGATACTTGATGGTCACATCATAATCTTTCAACAACTCTATCTACCTTATCTGCCTCAGATTCAGATCCCTCTGTGTAAACACATGTTGTAGGCTGTGATGGTCTATGAACACCTCACACTTGACAGCATAAAGATAGTGCCTCTAGATCTTAAGTGCAAATACCACCGCTGCCAACTCCAAATCACGGGGTAGGTAGTTCTTTCATGAGGCTTCAATTGCCTCAAAGCATAGGCTATGACATTCCTGTCCTGCATCAACACAATACCCAAACCCGAATGTGAAGCATCACAAAATACAATGAAGTCCTTATCTTTAACCATCAATGATATAATAAGAGTTATAGTCAAAAGTGTCTTGAGATTTTGGAAGCTATCCTCACACTGGTCAGACCAAACAAATGGTACTTTCTTCTGAGTCAACCTTGTCAAGTGAGTAGCAGGGGAAGCAAAATTCTTGACAAACCTGTGATAATAGTTGGCAAGGCCCATAAAACTCTTAAACTCAGTCACAGATCTAGGCCGAACCTAACTCTTAACTGCCTCAATATTCTGAAGATCTACCATCAACCCCTTTTCTGACACTACATGCCCTAAGAAGGTAACCAAAGATAACCAGAATTCGCATTTTGAAAACTTAGCATACAATTTCCTTTCTTTCAGAATTCCTAAAATATACGAAGATGCTCTGCATGCTTCTCCTTACTATTGGAGTAAATAATAATGTCATCTATAAATATAATCACAAAGGAATCCAGGAATGACTTGAATACACCATTTATCAAACTCATAAAAGTCGCTTGTGCATTGGTCAACCCAAACGACATTACAAGGAACTCATAATGCCCATAGCAAATCGTGAAACTCATTTTAGGTATATTCTAAGGCCTAATATTCAGTTGATGGTACCTTGACCTCAAGTCAATTTTGGAAGACACTGAAGCACCCTATAACTGGTCAAAAAGGTCATCTATATGGGGCAAGGGATACTTATTCCGGATGGTAACTTTGTTCAACTGCCTATAGTCTATACACATCCTCATGCTACCATCTTTCTTTTTAACAAACAAGACCAGAGCTCCCCAAGGCAAAGCACTGGGATGAAAATCCCTTATCAAGAAGTTCCTGCAACTGAGTTTTGAGTTCCCTCAACTCAGTCGGAGCCATTCGATAAGGAGGAATAGAGATTCGACTCTAAATCTATACATAAATCAATATCCCTATCTGGAGTCATACCAGGAAAATCCATTGGAAATACCTCCTGAAATTCAAAAACCACATGAACCGACTCAATAGAAGGGGACTCCGCACTAATATATCAAAGATGAGCCATAAAAGTTGAACACCCCTTCCCCACTAGCTTTCTCGCCTGAACAAAAAAAATGATCTTCATTGGCTTAGGCCTATACACACCTTCCCACTCTAGTCTATTCATACCCGGTATCTTTAGATTTACTGTCTTAGAATTATAGTTTAACACAACGTGATAAGGAGACAGCCAAGTCATACCCAAAATAATATCAAAATATAGCATATCTAATATAACGAAGTCTACCCAAGTCTAAAAACCCATAAACACCATAGAGCATAAACAATAAACATGGGTCACTACCACATACTCCTCAACAAGAGTAGAAACATGAATAGGAGAATCAAGAACATCACAAGTCTAATCTAGATCAAGGCAAATCTAACAAATACATACAAATAGCTGGAACTTGGATAAAATAAAATAGAAGCCATCCGGTCACAAACTAGAATAGTACTTGTTATCACGGCATCAGATGCCTCAGCCTCGAAATTGCTAGAAAGACATAGCAATGATCCCTATCATCAAGTCTGGCAACCTCCCTAGCAGGCTATGCTCCCCCCTTCCTTGCATTACCATTACCTCGATTTCCACCACGGCCTCTCTGATTATTACCTCGCCCACCCTGTGGATGACCCCTACCATTACTGCCTCTGACTGCTGGAACCACAACCTTGGTCTGCTGCTGTACCTAATTACCTGCCTGCCTCAGAGGGAATTCCCTCTTGAAATGACCTAGATAACCACAATGGAAACATCCTTGCTCAAGGGAGGGCCTTCTGGCATAACAATAGGAGTCCCCCTGGCCTCTAGCAGCTGAAGACTGCTGAATAGCCCCTGAATGACCAGTTGTAGAAGCTGGCAGGGCTGACTAAATAGGACGAGCTGAATGAACCTACTGGCTGGTACCTATGGAATAAGAACCACTGAAATTACCCACACTCCGAGACTTTTTAGCTAACACCTTAGACTGCCCAACCTTCTTAACTCCCTCCAATTTCTTCACATAGTCAGTCACCTCATTAAAGTTCCTCCCTGCCAAAGTCATATGAATAGACAAAACTTGCAAATCAGTATTCAAACTGTCACGCCCCGAGGTTACCCCCTATACGTAACACAGAACTTGGGACCACAAGGATCCCAAGCTAACCCCTGGCCATAGCATTCTCAAGCATAACAAAAGATAAACTGAAGCATAATAGATAAATCTGGAACCATATACATAGGTAATCAAGTCAAATGGAAATATAAAATCCAGAAAGAGACTTGAACACTGTCTATGTCTAAAAAGCCTCTACATGACATAAGAAGTTGCTAGGACAAGACCCTAGCTAATTCAAAGTACGGAAATGAAAAAGCTAATAAACTAAGAACATAACTAGCCCTCGGCTTAAGAGGACTCACCAACAGCTGACTGGGAAAGTGGTCTGGGGACTCTAGCCACGAATCTGAGAAGGAACACTTGAATCTGCATCATCAAAGGATGCAGCGCAAAATATACGTCAGTGCTATGGAATGTACTGAGTATATGAGATATGCATAGGTCATGCTAAAATATACTTGAAAGCGTGTTTAAAAGCTGAGATCATGCATAATTTGTGATAAAACATGCTTAAATTATCCTTGAAGATGAAATCATGTGGTAATAGTAAAATATGTAATGTAATGACTCAATGCAATATCATAAGCTAACAACATAATCATAAGTAGTAAGTCTGAAATCTGAAAGCAAAGAGTCAATACATTTTTAAACTTGAAACTGTTATGTGGGAGGTTCTCTAACGGATATAAACCATGTGAGCTACATGGAATTCGATGTATTTGTCCCATCGAGACAACCCAATATACCTTGCCAGGGAATAAAGGCATTACTGTGGCGTGATCACTAAATACTGATGCCCAACAGAGGGGACTTAATACCTACGGGGGCACGTAGTTCTGGGACTAAGGGTACTCTCACTCAGTCCATCTCGGTGCTAAATACTACTCCCAAAACATACATATAGCTCATATAATACCGATGACATATCTGATGTCAAAGCTGTTTATAACATATGACATATCTGATGTCAAAACTGTTCATAACTGGTGACATATCTGATGTCAAAACTGTTTGAAAAGTAATAAGACATATCTGATGTCAAAACTGTTTGAAAAGAAATAAGACATATCTGATGCCATGCAATTCAAATTCATACATATATAGACTTAGCATAGCCATAGTTCAAAACATGCTTTTCTTTCTAAATTCATACTTGAGGAAATAGGCATGCATTTTTATAAGTACAGAAAGGCCATAATATCTAATCATGCCAACTTTCTCTTGAAAATATGCAATTTCATGGATTCATGTTAGAATTCAACTTTCATGCTTGGGCTTTTAAAATCAATGAAGAAATCATAATTGAATCATGAATAATCAATAAGGAATCATGAATTTAAAAATAGAAGCTGATTTCATAAACTTTCCCCAATTTTAGATCAAAACCCTAATTTCATAAGTTTATAATTCAACATAAGGATTGGAGATTTTGGACACAAGAGTGTAAGGAACCCATTGTTAAAGACCCACATACATTGATTGAAGCTAACCCACTTGAATTGAAAAGACTTAGGAGACTTGAACTTGGAGTTTGGTTCTTGGAGCTTGAAACCCTAACTTGAAGCTTGAGGAGATGAAACTCCTTTTCTTCTTTTGGAAGTTGATTGAAAGAATGGGGAAGAACTTAGGTCAAGTGGAGATAAAAACCCTCTTAAATAGGCTTAAAATGACTTAGTATAGGAGTTAATAGAGTGGGAAATTACAAAAATACCCCTGGACTTAAGCTTGGAAAAAGTTGGAAAAAGTCGATCTTAGGGACCATGAGTTGGTCCACGGTCCGTCATCCAAAAGGATGGACCGTCAAAGGAAGCCATGGTTTCAAGAACCACTTCTGGGAGTCTACTGGAAATCCATTCCATGAGTCACTCTACGGTCCGTGATTCTTAACAATGGGCCATCCTGTGACTCGTGGTTTTGACTTTAGAAAAATAAGGATCCTCTAATCCTCAGAAACTACGGATAGAAGGACGGGTCGTGAAATAGGTTGACGAGTCGTCAACCCACTCATGGAATTTAGAGGACTTGGTTCCTCTCTGAAGGTGATTCTACGAGTGATAGGATGGACCGTCGTTCAACACGATGACCCGTCAAGTCATTCGTGGAAACCGGGCAAAAAAACTGAATTTTGATAAACCACGGGTCACTCTACTGACCGTGGTTTTTGTCTACGGGTCGTGAACCCACCAGTGGTTTTGAGAATGAAAATTTTAAGGTTCGGTACAGCAACGACGAGTCAAAGTAAGGACCGTCGTTCAAAACGATGGTTCGTTATTCCCATCCGTCATCACTGGCAGCCTTGCAGTAAACTACCCATAACCTTTTACTCCGGATTTGGATTAATGCACGGTCAGTGGCATTGGAAATAAGACTCAAAAACCTTTAATTTGGTAGGTACTAGGCCACCTAACTCTTTATAGTTTGGGAGGAATGATTGATTGAAGTTGACTCTAGTTTATACTTACATGAAAACTTACTTTGATGAGGTGCTTGCGACTTAACTTGATATTAGGAGTTTCTTATGAACATGATTCACATCCAAATCACTCACCACACTAGGAAAATGATCATTACACTCATAGAAAAGGTTCGGGTATTAATTTAGGATTTTTTGGGTGTTACACAAACCCTTAACATATAAGCGAATCCTCTCCTTATCAGTGCCCAACAGTTGGGTAGCATAGGGAGACAAGGCATGAAACTTGGCCTCATAAGCTGCAATAGACATATTTCCCTGCTTAAGGGCTAGAAAATCATCCTTCTTGCCAATCCTTAAGAGTACGGGGCACATATTTCTCTAAAAACAAGGCATGAAACTGGGCCCAAGTCATCGGAGGCAAAGCTGATAAATGACACTCCACATGGCCCCCCACCACTGCTTGGCATCACCCTGCAGCTGGAAAGTCACAAACTCCACCCCATGTTGCTGTACAATCCCCAACTTGTGAAATCTCTCATAACAATCCAAAATGAACTCAAATGCATCCTCATCTTCTGTACAATGGAATGACAGAGGTTTCAGCTTTAATAACTTAGTCAACAACACATGCTCGACCCTGGTCATAACAATGCCTGATATCGAACAGATGAATACATCTGTACCCAAAGCTTCATCCATCCTGGGAGGTATGGCAGCAGCGGGATGTGCACCCAGAACTTATACCGCTGGCATCATAGGGGTGGCTCCAATACCTACCAGTCCACTCAGAAATGCCAACACCTGTGGAATGACCTTAGAAGACATAGGAGGAAGGCTTGTACCTCTATTAGGTGCTGTCACCTCTAGTTCCGCGCCATCCTCATGTACCACCTTAGCATCCTCAACATAATCTTGGGGTGGGGGAGGGGTCACCGACCTTGGCTCAGATGCTACTTGAGCTCCACCCCTAGCGGGTGTCGCTCTCCCTCTGCCCCTGCCCATGCCCCAACCTCACCCTCGAACCACCGATCCCATAGCTGGAATTGCTGCCCTCGATCCATTTCATCTAGTATTCACCATATGCGGACAAAGAGTGAAGGAGGTAAGATACTAATTTGGATCGCCAGATACCAATTGGAATCAAGTTATAACATGAAGGAAGGAAGAAGAGATAATTTCATAAAGTCCTGTAGCCTCTCAAAGAAAAGCACAGACGTCTTCGTACCGTTCTGAAGACTCTGCTAAACTCATTTTGGTATGACGAGATCAACGAATCTAGGGCTCTGATACCATCTTTTTTATGACCTAAACCGCTGCAAGTGGCACCCATACTAAATCTCTGGTGGGATAACCAAGTAATCAAGAAAACACTTAACCAAACTAATAAGCTAAAAGTAAAATTTAATAGATAAACTAAGATTCACATCTTAATTTAACAAAATAGTAAAACCTGAGAAAATAAACCCCTAGAATCTGAAAGTCGTGTACCAAAACTCTAAAACATGTCTAGAAGATGGGGATGCAACCCCCCCAAAAAAACTTCAAGTCCAAACAAGGACTAGAATAAGTAGAGAAATCCATGGTAGCCCAAAAGATGTAGCTCACCCTTGAATTTAGATGATGCCCGGATCACAATTGAGGTCTCAAAACAGCCGCCAAAATATGCCATGTACTAAATAAACGAAGAACAAGTGCAGTATCAGTACACAATAATAACAGTATACTAGTAGAATCATCGACCAGTTCCAAGATACAAAATATGAACATTTAACTATAATTTAGTAAACAAAACAACATGTATAATAAGGTCAAGTACATATAATCAAGACTCTCAGTCATCAACTTGACTCAACGACCATATAATACATGTCAAAATAAAGAACCATATAAAATAGCAACCCTGAATGCCCAAGAATCCCTAGGACATCGTCTATGGTGTTCAACATATAATATCGGTTTACTCAAGAAACCACTTGAACACTTAAACATACCAACCAAACCATTCATGGACCAACACGTAATAATACATCACAACAAATAATCCCGGTTCACTCATGGAACTAACACACATATAAAAATCAAACCCGTACTAGGCATAGTACCCAAGTCACCCATAATGAATCTTTACCAGGCATGGTACCCGAGCCAACCAATAAATAACCTATACCAAGCGTGTTACCCGAGCCAACTGATAATTTGTACCAGGCATGGTACTCGAGTTAACTGAAGAATCACATACATCACAACAATCACAACCACAATGAATAACATACTACACTTGTACAACCAACAAATATTTAAAATAGTTTATTGAAGGCAATTGACACTTAAGATTTCTCTAACACTTATTCCTTTATAACACACATGGTGCAAGTAATAATAAAGAAATAATTATAATGCACATATCACAAATTTGGATTACAACAACCATCACCCACCTCAATTCAAGCTTGAATGCTCTACTGGATCGGAGCTTTCCCGTTTCTTGAAACTCTAGCTTTATCGTGGTCTAAAATTAAGAATACAAATATATAATCAACCAAATGACCTATATCATCGCGGATTACAACTTAATCCCAAACCCCAAGGCTAATTCCATGATTATTTCACCCATCCCAGGGTCTTTCCACTTAGAATTCACCTAATTAGTACAAATTTGATGGTTATGCCAATGAATTACGGTAAGAAAATCTTAAATAAATAATTTAAACCAAGAATCCAAGGTTTTTCATCTCAACATTCCCCTTCTACACTAGAAAATTCAACCTAGGTTAAGTTAAACCCTTTCCCAAGCCTGTAACTAATGATTCTAAGCCATAAAATCGAAGCACTAGTTTGTGGGGATAAAATACTTACCTTAGCAAAGAATTTTGGTGGAAAAGTGCTGAGAATCGCCCAAAATTGCCACAACCCTCCCTAAAACATTTTTGAGAAATAGTGAATATTTTTAGGGAAGTTTTTATATTTACAATGACTAATCCTGCTATAGCGGCCCAATCCTGCTATAGCAGCACTGCCATAGCGGAAGCCTCCTGCTGTAGCAGAGTTGACCGCCTATGACTCTCACTATAGCAGGAATATATCTACTATAGCAGTGTTGCAATAGCGGCGTGTCACTTGCTATAGCAGATTCATTGGGAGAGAAACTCAGAAATCCTCCTAGTTTTATCCATTTTGCAATACTCCCTAAAACCTTGACATTCCAGACCAACCCTCTTACGTCAAGTTTGATATCAGGGGTTTTACTCACTCGAATTCATTTTTGAAAAGTCCTATGGACTCCTTAGCACCTTAGCTAATAGAAAACTAATCTCAAACTTAATCATTTTGCCCAATACTTCCCTGAATTTCCCTAGACCTCACCTCGCTCAGATTTCATCCGAGACTAGCCCAACCCAAATTTTTTAACTCCCAACCAGGAAGTTTTCTAACCTAATTTCTTGCATTATTAGCTCACCCATAAAGATAGCAAGGGTCATTACAATATATACTACTTTACCCATTGTTCTTCCCTGAATGATCAAACAAGAAAAATAAGCTAAATCAAGAAAAAGGTAGTACCTGAATCCTCAAAGAAGTGAGTGTACTTGTCCCGCATGTCCTTCTCGGTTTTCCAAGTGGCTTCTTGAACCAGACGATGCTTCCATTGAACCTTCACTGATATGATCTCCATTATCCTCAACTTCCAAACATCCCGATCAAGAATAGCAACCAACTTCTCCTCGTACTGAAGGTCCTTATCTAGCAAGACCGAATTTCATTTGATGATGTAATCCCCATTCCCATGGTATCTTTTCAGTATGGATACATGAAAAACTGGATGGATCCTAGACAAACTGGGTGGCAATGCCAAACTGTAAGATATTAACCTCATACCTATGAGAACCTCAAATAGAAACCTCATGACTCCTTTCATAGGCGATACGTTTAATACAACTAGTTCACCAACTTGAAAAGACATGTCCCTAACCTTGCGGTCTGAATATTACTTTTGTCTACTCTGGGATGTCAATAGCTTGGTCTGAATACAATTCACTTTTTCCTAGGCTTCCTTCAGTAAATCAACACCCAGAGGCTTCACATCACCCTCCTCAAACCATTCTATATTCGATCTATATCCCCTCCCATAAAGTGCCTCGAACGATGCCATGTCTATACTCAATACAGCTAGTTCACCAACTTGAAAAGACATGTCCCTAACATTGAGGTCTGCATATTCCTTTTGTCTACTCTGGGCTGTCAATAGCTTGGTCTGAATACAACTCACTTTTTCCTAGGCTTCCTTCAGTAAATCAACACCCAGAGGCTTCACATCACCCTCCTCAAACCATCCTATATTCGATCTATATCCCCTCCCATAAAGTGCCTCGAACGATGCCATGTCAATACTGGAGTGTTAGCTGTTGTTGTATGAGAATTCACACAACAGCAAGAACTGGTCCCAATGACCCCCAAAGTTAATGACATATGCTATCAACATTTCCTCAAGCACTTGAATTGTCTCCTTTGACTGACCATCCATCTAAGGATAAAAAGCTGTGCTAAAAGTGAGCTGGGTGTCCAACTCTTCGTGCAACTTTCTCTAGAATTTAGAGGTAAACTGCGTACCTCTGTTCAAAATGAATAAAAGTGGCACCCCATGCAACCTCACTATCTCCTTGATGTAGATCTTGGTCATCTACGTTGAGTTATAATCCATCCTAATTTAAATAAAATGGTCCGACTTAGTCAGTCGATCCACGATAACCCAAATTGAATCATACATTTCCAAGGTCTTAGAAAGATCCACCATTAAATCCATGGCTATCCTTTTCCACTTCCACTCAGGAATAGGCATCCTTTGAAGCAATCATGTAGGCCTTTGGTGCTCATACTTCACCTGCTGACAATATTGATAGTTGGACACATATTCAGCTATGTCCCTCTTCATCCCGGTCCATGAATAAAGTTGCCTTAAGTCCCGATATATTTTGGTCACACTTGGATGAATGGAGTATCGCTAATCACGAGCTTCAGCCAACATATTCTGAACCAAGTTATTAACGTGGAGGAAACACACCCATCCTCTAAACCATAGCACTCAACAAGTTTCAAGGGTGGCAACTACAACCTTGCCCGCCACCACTTTGTTCTGGAGCCTGTCTAATTGCACATCCTCAAACTGTTTGGACTTGATTTCACCCATAAATATTGACTTTACCTCAATGCTAGCCAACACGCCACCCTTTTTTGAAATGCTCAACTGTATGAACTCAGATGATAGAGTTTGAATTTGTCTAGCCAAGGGTCGCTTTGACACCCCCAAGCAAGCCAAACTGCCCATGCTAACTGCTTTCCATCTTAATGCATATGCCACCAAAATGTCCTTAACCGGATGATACTTGATGGTCATGTCATAATCTTTCAACAACTCCATCCACCTTCTCTGCCTCAGATTCAGATCCCTCTGCATAAACACATGATGTAACCTCACTATCTCCTTGACATTCCAGACCAACCCCTTTATGTCAAGTTCGATATCAGGATTTCTACTCACCCAAATTTATTTCTGAAAATTCGTACATATTTCTTAATGCCTTATCTAATATAAAAATAATCTCAAACTTAATTATTTTTCCCAATCCTTTCCTAGATTGATCTAGACCTCATCTTGCTCAGATTTCATCTGAGACTAGCCTAGCCTGAAATTTTCAACTTCCCAACCTGAAAGTTTTCTAATCTAATTTCTTGCATGATTAGCTCAATCATAATGATAGGAAGGGTCATTACAAAAAATAAAAAGCATATCAAACCGTCAAGTTCTTTGTTTCCCAACTCAAAAATAGTAATGAAACCCAATTTTATTTCTTGTTTCTTCCATTGTCATTAAAAGAGTAATTGATTGGTATCCATCGTCAAGTTTTACATACATTTTGAGAGCTTGTATGGAGGTCATACTATGAGCTTTGCAACATCAAAAAATGAATCTCCTCCTTCATAGAAATGTGTGTTGAAACTTGAAAAGCAATTTCTTTTATCTTGAAAATGTTTTTTCATATTAATGGCTGGCTTAATATTGTTACAATCGGGTGTTGATATACAATATAACATTATTTTCAAATATAACTTTAACAATACTTTCACAACAAAATAATTCAAATCCAGCAAACTCATACGTCGATCAACCTACAAAAAAAACTAAAATAAATAAATATCACGACCCAGACCGCCGTGAGAGGCACTCACCCAACCCTTGGGTGAGTGAACCATCACTTCCCCGAACTTAATCGTTCTAGCAGCTCAAAACCAGTGCATAAAAGTAAACTAGTAATTCAATAATAATAAAATAGCTTCATTAATATAAACCTGTGGACATTACCCCCTAGAATCTAAAAGTCACAGTACAAAACACCTACCAATATCTAGAGCACGGGGATGCAACTCCAAAATAACAGAAATAGTCTAAGCCTGAAACAAATGGGCTACAACTATAATAATAGTTTCAAGGTAGCTCGATCGAAGCGGCTCACCCTTCAAGACTGGAAATGCTGGTACTACAAATGAGGTCGCGTCTCAGCCGCTGGAAGATTTCCTGTACTCACAAGAAAGAAAAGCAAGTGTAGTATCAGTACACCACCACTGTGTACTGGTAGGATCATCAGCCAGTTCCAAATAAACAGCATATAATTCAGTACACCAAATCAAATACAAGTACAAAAAACATGCAACAAGTCAATAGGCTTCCCTGGACTACAAGTCTCTACCTAGCTCATTTCACATGAAATCCACTTCTTATAACTCTAAGCCACAATCAAAGAATTCATTAAATCATCCTTATTGCCTAGCTCGGTCCCACCTAGGATCCCTTCTAAACAACACCTAAGTGTTAAACAGATAACCCGGCCTAATCCAAGACATACTACAAAAATATAACATGATTCTCGGTCACTCAAGGACCACCAATGAATATCACAATTCAATAAAAATAGCCTGGTCCACTCACGGAACCAATAATAGCCAAAGCAATGCAACAATATCAATGCAATGCAACAATACCAATGCAATGATGCAGTAAATAAACTCATACTAGGCGTGGTACCCGAGCCAACTATTAGTATATCGTACAAGGTGTGGTACCCGAGCCAACCATTTGTTATACCCATCCCAGGCGTGGTACCCGAGCCAATCGTTGGTATACCCATACCAGGCGTGGTACCCGAACCAACCGAATGTCTACAATGCACAGTCAAAATAATGAACAAATAACTTGTAAACCAACAAGCAACACACCATTCAATTCACAGATTGTAAAACAGGACCCTTAGACATTCTACACAATTCTTCTAAGTCATGCAATTCATACAAACACTTAGATAGGAGTACAAAATATACAACATTCACAGGAATCATAAGCCATCACCTACCTCGAAAAGATCCAAGCTCTATTCAACCTGAGCTTTCCCGTGTTCCGGATTCCTTTCTCGTTCTTGGTCTAAAACAACATACAAGTACTTGAATTAATAAACAAGGCCTGCGTATAACCCGGATTACACCAAATCCCAAACCCCAGACCGACCATGATCATTCTACCCTTTTTCCTGGGTTTCCCGCCATTAATTTCCCTAGTTTTATCATTTTTACAGATAAAAATAGAGAATTTAACAACATTTGATCATAAAACCTTACTTTTAATATTACCCAAGAACTTTCATGCCTAGAATCCCCCTTCTTCCCCAGATTCTACCATCCCTAGGTTATTCTAATCTTTCCCCAAGTTCCCTCCTAGCAATTCTACCATGTAGAAAAAGTAGTACGAAGATTGGGGAGTAGAAACCTTACTTTAGGGAAGAAAAACAATGAAAAATGGAGGAAAATCGCCTGGAATCGCCTTGCCCTTCTCCCAAAATAGAATTGTGAAAACTGAATGTTTTGGGGAATGTTTCTAGGTTAAATCCCATCATGCTCCGCTATAAAAGTCCGCTCCGCTATAGTGGTACCACCGTAGCGGAGTCGTCCGCTATGGCAGAGGCTGACCGACGTTGACTTCTGCTGTAGAGGTAATTTCTCTGCTACAGTGGAGGTTGCTATGGCAGAGACGTTGCGCTCATCACGGACAGAAAGTTCGAAAAGCTCCAAAATTTGCCCATTTTACAACACACTTGCTTCCCCCGATGATCAGAAACAACCCCTTCATGTAAATCACAATTTTGGGAGTTCTACTTACCCAAATTCGATTCTGAAAAGTCCCCCGGACTCCTCTACACGTTAGCTACGAGGAAAACTAGCTCAACACAAGAAGCTATGCGAAAAACTGCTTTTTTTTTTTCTGCTTTCGAAATAATTTGTGCGAAATAGGGTTCTCCCGGAAAACCATGGGTTTTTGAGTTTTCTCCATTGGTTACTGATTGAGCCACTAGAATGGATCCAACCCAATCCTTACCCGAATTTCCCTAGACTATACCTAGCCCCTAAATCGGCTGAGACTAGTCTAGCCCAGAATTTCAAACCCCCAAATCCGGAGTTTTCTAGCTCTAAAACTTGGCACGATTGGACTACCCGTAACGATGGACCCGATCATTATAACAGATACCAATTTACCCATCATTCATCCATGAATGATCAAACCCGAAATTACAGAAAATAAAGGGAAAAAAGTGTAGTACCTAAATTCTTAAACAATTGAGGGTACTTGTCCCGTATGTCCTTCTCGGTTTCCCAAGTGGCTTCCTAAACTGAATGATGCTTCCACTGAACCTTTACCATATCAATCACCTTTGTCCTCAACCTCCGGACATCCCGAGAAAGAATCAAGACTGGTTCCTCTTCATAACAAAGATCAATATCGAAAAGCACATCATCCCACTTGATGCTGTAGTCTCCATCCCTATGGTATCGCTTAAGCATGGATACGTGGAATACCGGATGGACACCCGATAAACTGGGCGGCAGTGCTAACTTGTAAGCCACTGGCTCCTCAATCTCTAGAACCTCAAACGGACCAATGAACCGAGGACTAAGCTTGCCCTTCTTATCAAACCACATAACTCCCTTTATTGGTGATACTTTCAACAATAACTGCTCACCAACTTAAAATTCCATGTCCCGAACCTTGCGATCTGTATGCTCCTTCTGCCTGGTTTGGGCAGCCATCACCTTGGCCTGAATGCCTCTTACCTTTTCCTGTGCTTCCTTTACCAATTCCACTCCTAAAGGTTGTACATCGCCCCTTCCTTAAACCACCCAACCTGTGATCTGCAGCTTCTCTCATACAACTCTTTGAAAGGTGCCATGTCAATGCTGGAGTGATAGCTATTGTTGTATGGGAACTCGCACAATGGTAGAAACTG
Organism: Jaltomata sinuosa; assembly: GCA_003996215.1. Classification (NCBI taxonomy): domain Eukaryota; kingdom Viridiplantae; phylum Streptophyta; class Magnoliopsida; order Solanales; family Solanaceae; genus Jaltomata; species Jaltomata sinuosa. The sequence continues at coordinate 1,892,280 of QJPP01000019.1, forward strand.
GTCCCAATGACACCCGAAGTCCATCACACATACTCTCAGCATGTCCTCCAACACCTGGATTGTCCTCTCTGACTGACCATCACTCTGAAGATGGAAGGCGGTGCTAAAAGCGAGTTGCTTACCCAACTCTTCATGTAGCTTGCTCTAAAATTTTGAGGTGAATGGCGTACTCCTGTCTAAAAAGATGGACAGTGGCACCCCATACAATCTCACAATCTCTCTCACGTAGATCTTAGCCAATTGCTGCAAATTGAAATCTACCCAGACCAGAATAAAATGAGAGGACTTGGTCAGCCTATCAACAATGACCCAAATTGAGTCATACTTCCCCAATGTCTTGGGAAGACCCACCTCAAAGTCCATGGCTATCTTTTCCCACTTCCACTTTGGAATGGGCATCCTCTGAAGAAGTCCTGCAAGTCTCTGGTGCTCATACTTTACCTGCTGACAATTTTGACACTTGGACACAAAGTCAACTATGTCCCTTTACATTCCGGGCAACCAGTAACGCTGCCTCAAGTTCCTGTACATTTTAGTCACACCTGGATGAATTGAGTACCGTGAACCATGAGCTTCTACCAAGATATTCCGAATTATATCATCAACTTGAGGAACATAAATCCTTCCTCTAAAATTTAGTACTCCACCAGAGTCAAACGTGACGTCCCTGGATTCCCCGGATATTACCTTACCTCGAAGCATACTCAGTTTTGGATCATGAAACTATTTAGCCTTTATTTCCCCTATGAAGGTGGCTTTGAACTTAATGCTGGCCAATAATCCACCCTGTTCTGAAACACCCAAGTGCATGAAATCGGCCTCTAAGGCCCAAATTTCCCTCGCTAGTGGTCTTTTGGACACCTCTAAATAATCCAAACTACCCATGCTAATTGTTTTACGGCTCAATACGTCTCCCACTACATTAGCCTTACTCGGATGATATTGAATGGTCTTATCATAGTCCTTTAATAACTCCATCCACCTTCTCTGCCTCAAATTCAAATCCTTCTGAGTGAAGACATGCTGCAGACTGCGATGATCAATGAGAACTTCACACTTGACACCATAGAGATAGTGCCTCCAAATCTTGAGTGCAAAGACCACTGCTGCCAATTCGAAGTCGTGAGTCATGTAGTTTCTGTCATGCACCTTCAACTTCCTAGATGCATAGGCTATCACATTCTTATCCTGCATCAACAAAGCACCCAAACCAGAATGTGAAGCATCATAGTAAACAATAAAGTCTTTACCTTCAACCGGCAAGGACAATATAGGAGCCGTGGTCAGAAGTGTCTTGAGCTATTGAAAGCTCTCCTCGCACTTGTCGGACCACAAGAATGGTACATCTTTCTGTGTTAGCCTGGTTAGGTGAGTAGCAATAGACACAAAATCCTTAACAAACCTCCGGTAGTACCTTGCGAGTCCAACAAAACTCCTCACCTCAGTCACAGAGCTAGGCCAGACCCAACTCTTGACTGCTTCAATTTTCTGGGGGTCTACCATCACTCCCTTTTCTGACACTACATGCCCCAAGAACGCAACTGAAGTCAACCAAAATTCACACTTGGAGAACTTCGCATAAAGCTTCTGGCATCTCAAGATGTCCAACACAATATGGAGATGACTAGCATGCTCCTCTCTACTCTTGGAGTATATCAAAATATCATCGATAAACACAATCATGAAGGAATCCAAATATGACTTAAATACCCCGTTCATCAAACTCATGAATGCTGCCAACGCATTGGTCAAACCAAACGCATCACCAGGAACTCGTAATGCCCATACCGAGTCTGAAAAGCAGTCTTAGGAATGTCCACAGGCCTAATCCTCAACTGATGGTACCCCGTCCTCAAGTCAATTTTTGAAAACACCGATGCGCCCTGAAGCTGATCAAACAAATCATTAATGCGGGGTAGAGAGTACTTATTCCGGATGGTCACCTTGTTCAACTGCCTATAGTATATGCACATCCGCATACTACCATCATTTTTCTTCACAAACAACACAAGAGCACCCTAAGGCGAAGCACTGGGATGGATAAATCCCTTATTTAGGAGTTCCTGCAGCTGAGTCTTAAGTTCCCTTAACTCTGCCAGAGCCATACGATATGGAGGAATAGAAATGGGATGAGTGCCCGACTCCAAATCAATGCAAAAGTCTATATCCCTGTCCGGAGGCATACCAGGCAAATCCGCTGAAAACACCTCTAGAAACTCAGAAACAACCAAAACTGACTCAATGGATAGGGACTCCATACTATCATCCCGGAGATGATCCAAGAAGGCTAGACACCCCTTTCCCACTAGATTTCTAGCCCGAACAAATGATATGACCTTAACTGGCTTAGGCTTGTACACACCTTCCCACTCTAGTCTATCCTCACCCGGAATCTCTAGAGCCACAGTCTTGGTGTTACAGTTCAACACAACATGATAAGGGGACAGCCAGGTCATGCCCAAGATAATATCAAAATCAGCCATATCCAGGATTACCAAGTCTACCCAAGTATGCAACCCCACAAACACCACAGAATAGTCATGATAAACATAAGTCACAATCACAGACTCTCCAACCAGGGAAGAAACATGAATAGGGGAATCAAGGATATCACAAGTCAATTCCAGACCCAACGCAAAATTCACAGATACATAAGAATATGTAGAACCTAGGTCAAATAATACCAAAGCTATTTTATCGCAGACAAGAATGGTACCTGTGATCATCGCATCTGATGCTTCTGCCTCGGTCCTCCGTAGAAAAGCATAGCAATAAGCCCGATCACCAATCCGGGCAGCTTCCTGGACCGACTGTGCTGCACTTCTGCCTGCACTGCCATTCCCTCTGTTGCCCTGGCCTCCCTGAAAGTTACCTCGCCCACCCTGTGGACGACCTCTAGCATTACCGCCTCTACCTGCCGGGACCACCGCTCTAGGCTACTGTTGACCTTGATTTCTTGTTTGCTTGAGTGGGCACTCCCTCTTAAAGTGTCCCAGATCACCACAATGGAAGCAACCACGGTCAAGTGTAGGCCTGCTAGCTGATGTGTGACAAACTCAACCCTATGCTGACGTACAATATCCAACTTTTGCAACCTCTCATAGCAATCCAAGATGAACTCATAAGCATCCTCCCGATCAGTACCCTGAAATGTAGGAGGTTTCAGCTTGAGAAACTTGGTCAGTATCTCATGCTCATTCCCTGCCATCACTGGGCCTAGCATTGGCCTGAAGAAGTCATTTGTGCCTGAGGTTGCATCCATCCTAGGCACTATAGTAGCCGCTGCTTGAGTATCCAAGGCCTGGTTTGCAAAAGCCGTGGGTATGGCTCCAGTACCAACCAAACCACTCAAAATATTCCAAGCCTATTGAAAGGCTTCTGGTGTCATAGTAGGAAGGCCTGCACCCCCAACCAGTGCGATCTCCTCCTGCACCTCACCATCTTTAGCCACAACTTCTACATCTTCAGCAACATGTTCCTGATGTGGGGAAGGGTTAACTCACGTGCATCAACAGCAGCTCCAGCCCCACCCCTGGCGGGTGTGGCTCTACCTCGTCCTCTGCCCCTTCTCCTGCCTCTACCATGGACAGCTGGGCCTGCTGCTGGGACCGCTGCTCTAGCTCCGTTGCTCCTTGTGTTAACCATATGCAGACAAAAGATTAAATGAGATTAGATACCAATTTGTATCACCAGATACCAATTGGAATCGAGTTATAGCACAAAGGAAAGAAGGAAGAGATAGTTTTCCTAAAGCCCCATAGCCTCTCGAAGAAAAGTATGGATGTCTCCGCACCATTCCGCAAGAATCTACTAGACATGTTTGGTACAACGAGATCAACGAACCTAAGGCTCTGATACCATCTTTGTCACGACCCATACCACCGTGAGTGTCACTCACCCAACCCCCGGGTGAGCTAACCATCACTTCTCTGAACTTAATCATTCTAGCAGCTCAAAACCAGTGCATAAAAGTAAACTAGCAATTCAATAATAATAAAACAACTTCATTAATATAAACCTGCTGAAATTACCCCCTAGAATCTGAAAGTCGCAGTACCAAACACCTACCAATATCTAGAGCACGGGGATGCAACCCCAAAATAATAGAAATAGTCTAAGCCCAAAACAAATGGGCTACAACTATAATGATAGTTTCAAGGCAGCTCGATCGAAGTGGCTCACCCTTGAAGACTGGAAATGCTGGTACTACAAATGAGGTCGCGTCTCAGCCGCTAGAAGATTTCCTGTACTCACAAAAAAAGAAAAGCAAGTGCAGTATCAGTACACCACCACTATGTACTGGTAGGATCATCAGCCAGTTCCAAATAAACAGTGTATAATTTAGTACAGCAAATCAAGTACAAGTACGAAAAACATGCAACAAGTCAATAGGCTCCCCTGGACTACAAGTTTCTACCTAGCTCGTTTCACATGAAAGCCACTTCTTATAACTCTAAGCCACATTCATAGAATTCATTAAATCATCCTTATTGCCTAGTTTACTAGTACTCAACTTTCCCATGAATTAACTTTTCTTCAGAAATTCATCCTAGTTTACTAGTACTCAACTTTAAAGTATGAAATCAGTCAGTTTTTAGCCTAGAGCTTTTCAGAAGAATAAAATACTTTCAGATTTAGCATTGTCTTTAATTCTCAGAATATCAGTATTTTTGAGCTATAAAGTATGTCATCTTATATTCTATTGGGAGTAGTACTTAGCACCGATCAGATGCAGGGATGAAGGCTCACCTGTCAGTTTAGGCAGAGACCTTTAGTAGAAGTCTCTAAGTCCCAGAACTACAGCACCAACATAGGTTATAAAGGGGTCACCAGTCAGATTGGGCTTGACACCCTAGTCTTTTTTTGACATCAGATTAGTGGATCCACACCAAAAAATATTTGTACCCTTGGCAAGGTATGAACACCCTACCAGCCAGGGTTACAGGTTGGCCTCACATTTAGCTCAGCTTGGAGTATGTCTGTTAATAGTAGCTCCCACAGTTCAGATTCATTATTCTATGACCTTGTATTCACATATTCAGTTCAGTTCAATAATATACAGTTGCATGTTTATATACTTTGTCATTGCATCAATTTATATATTTTCACCTTGCATTCAGTACTGTATATCAGTATTTTTAGCATACTTAGTAGAAGAAACTCCCCTAGTGATTTACTCTAAACATGACCTTTGGCATGACTCATGGTTTTCATCTCAGTTGTAAAAATTCATTACTTACAAACCTAACTCATCTTTTTAGTCTATGAATCTCTAAGTAATGGTTTTACGTATGTTCAAATATCATGAACACAATTATAGTTCAGAAATATGATTTATACCCTCTTCAGTAAAAGCTTATGTTTTATAGTTTGACTTATGCACTCTCAGATATTTATACTTAGTCAAATTTTCATCCATGCTTTCAGTATACACATATTTTTTCATGATTTAAAGTTAGTGTGTTATCTCAAATGCTCAATATATTTAAAGTACTAATCGCATACTTTCCTTGTGCTACATCATCTCATGATGTATGTTTCAGTACTAACTCCCAAGATTATGGTCAGACTGATCACAACTTCCAGACAGTAGGGAACGAGTTCTCTTTTTCAGGGAACTCCAGCTAATTAGTGGTTATAGAAGTCATTTCAGTTTTTATACATTGATTAGAGATAGTTGGGGTTATGTCCCGGCTAACTGTAGTTTAGTGTTAGTAGAAGCTTCATAGACAGTCAGTCAGTTAGTTGTATCAGTTTTCAAATGACTTATATTTCTGTTTAGGAAAGTTCATTTTGTTATAATATTTTTCAAGAGCTCAACACATTTCAGCTTTTGCATAATATTTTTTTTAGTTTATATGTTTCTATTCAAGTGCTCATGAATTATGCCAGCATAAAGGGTTAACTTGGGGCCAGTAGTGGTTTTAGGTCTTGTGTTACTTCCAGGGTATATTCTCAGAGAGTGCCATATCTGTGCAACATTTGTACAATGTGGAATGAATTTTGGGTCCTTACATATCTCACATTCCAAAACAAGGCTTTTATCATCATTTAGAACCAATTTTGACACTTCTCTTTGGATTAGTACTTGTAGGCAGTGTGTCCCCTTTATTTTTTTGTGAATGTCTATCGTGAGAGGCTATCCTTTTTAAGGACTTGATCTTTATAATTCACATTATTCTCTTCTTTCTTATCTTCTGCAGGATCCATATGTTTTAGTTCTTCTTGTTTTCTAACGTCTACCTGCACCTGAATTGAGACTAGCTCACGTAAAGATTCAATTGGATTTGATTTTTTGCAGGGGATTGCTAACTCCTACCCTGTTGCATTCTCCACCCCTGGTGCATTCATCATCAACATATTGCTGGTTGTATCTAGATATGACCCTACCAACTGTGCAAGTTCCAGAGAATTATTTATCTGTAATGGCTCAAGGTATGCGATTAGTGCTAGTTGCTATTGTATGTCCTCTTCTTTGCCAACTCCTTGTTGTGTGTGATCCTGTGACCCCTCAATAGTGGACACTGTTGCTTCTGCTTCTCTTTTATCAATGTTGGACGCTTCTGCCTCTGCCTCTACTTTATTTTTATCACTTTGAACCTCTTCTTTAGGAAAGTCTTCACTACTATTTTATTTATGAATCTGTATAGCTTCTATTTGACTTTCCTATGCTTTATCACTCTCGGTTGTGCTAGTGTTGTTTTTACGTGATGACTTCTCCTTAATGCTGTTGTTTTTGTTCCCAGGTGTAGAGTTGGTCTTATTTGGAGCATTGTTGTGATGATCTTGCCTTGCTGATGTGGTAACATGTGAATTTGAGCTTCTAGGGAAATCCTTTTCTACCTAATCTCTAGTGCTACCATCTTTTTGGGAACCCTAGTTAGTTACATCACCTTCATTATCTTTCTCTTGTTCTTGTTCCTCCTGGTTCAATTCCTCAAAGGGGTTGTTTGTGTTTATGACATTACTCATCTCTACTGCCTTGGTACTCATAAGTTCTCCTTTTTTCATTGTAAAGAATCTATTTGTGGGATTCCATTTACTAATCATTGCACCTTTATAAAATTGCTTTGATCATGGGGTTCTGTTACTGCTTCTTCCTCTAGTTTTTCTTTTTCCTTTTGTAATTCCATATGAAGTACTCTGCAGTCATTTTCATTATGCCCCTGTAGCTTACATATCTTACAATAGGAAGGAAGGGAGTCATACTGAATCTTGACTTTTACTATTCTTTTCTCCTGACTGGTTTTATTTTAAATTTTCATTTGAACATAATCAGGTTTTTCAGCAAGCAGGTCCAACTGAACCTTCACCCTAGTACAACAAGGGAGAGTCTTATTGATGGTCGCAAGATCCAAATGAAGAAGATTCCCAACAGCCAAGTCCAATGAAAACAGGACCTCCTTGACAAATAATGTGGGAAGAAGATCTGGAAATGAGATACAAGTAGTCGCCTGTGTTGTTTCTTCATTCTCTTTAAAATTAGCATCATATATGAAATGGCGCACTTGATATGCATATCCATCTTTGAAAATTATGTAATAATAATTTTTAGACAATATATTAATGAAATCTTCAACAAGCTCAAATCGTATTAATACATGTCTATTCCTCCGCAAACCAATTTTACAGTCACCTGCGATGCCACACTATTTTGGAATTAATTCGCTTAATTCTGAAATCTCAGGCCAACCATATGAGAATTTGCCAATGATTGCATACTGTAAATTCTCAATTATATTCATCATAGTTACTTCTTATTCTGTTCATTTTATTGTAGGAAAGCCATCAATTAATGCAACCTTCTTTAATGGAATAGGTTCAACATCTATATTTGTTTTCAACGCATTGTCTTTGATACCATTCATCTTAATAATATCCGCATATTTGCCCTTAGGAGTGAAATTTTCAGAGCTGTTCGGGATAGGGTTTTGTAAAGGAACGTCTTGACTGGTAGGGATGAGAATTATGTTGTGGAGGTGGAGTCCAGGCCAGCCATCGGAGGTGGCTGGCCACCGGCCAACATCATGGATGATCAAGGATTAGTGTTTAGGATGACGTATTTTTTGGAAAAAAATAATTGATTCTTTTGATGAGAGAGAATGCACACTCATACAACAACCATCATATATGAGGTGTTCGAGATATAAAACTTCAGTTAGTAATAAAAAAGAATCTAATAATACTTGCCTCATTTTTTTCACATTTGTGTATATCAACATAGACCAACTATGACAACACCGCTATACAAACATTAGTTAAAAATGCTAATAGCATTATGATTATAAGATTTTTAACAGCACGTTAAAAAGGAGTTACGCATCTGAATGATTGTGACCCTTAATGAATGGGTATGTGCGTAGTATTAAATTATTATTATTACTATAGATTTTTTAAGTTGGCTATATTTTAGTAAATTCAATTTTAAGTTAATATTATTAATATTATTAATATTATTAATAATATTAATAATATAGATGATTTAATTATTTTTTGAGTTGGGGGTATTTTAGTAATTTTACTTTCAAGTTAGGGAGTTCATGCTTTTAAGGTATTATAGATTAGTGATAGATCCAATTTTGATGTCGAACAAGTTTTTTACCGAAAAGCTTCACAAAGTTGTCATATACTGGTACTACGAGATGATCTACGACCCTTTCGGGGTATGGTTTTTGTGTGTATATATATTGTCTTTCCTAATCTCTTTAGGGCCTGTTTGTATATTTTATTCTATTTTGTATATATCTATGTTGGTGGCCCTTTTCCTTATCTTTGTCTTACTTTCTTTCTTCTAATTTGAATCTCCTGGTTATTGCTATTTCATTCTAGAATTAGCTTTCTTTTTTATTTTATGTACCTTTTAGCATAAGCTTGAAAGATAAACACGATGGAAGAGTACTTTATTGTTTGTTAATCGATTAAACCCCTAATATTCACCAATTTTTGGTGTGATCATATCATAAAGAGACAGAGAAAAATACAATAGTACCAGTGTGAGAATCCTATTTTGTTGATGCATGACGGGTGTCATCCCTGTTTGAAAAATAATATCAAAGTGTGATGTGTGTACCTCTATCATGCTTCAAAATGATACCGAGTTACTATTCATCCTTTATCTTTCTTCTTCTTTTTTCATTTAAGCCTATTGTATCTTTTTTTTTATTATTAAAACTAGATTTCTAGCATCCTTTATTGCTCATAAATGTGTGTAGATCAAATAAACTATTCTAAGTTGAAGTGGAAAGATTCATTTGATGATCTACACTAAAAATATCGTTTATTAGAAAGTATTATGAGGTACAATCAGTCACATAATTGTACCTAATAACATCAAAATGAATCTCATGCATCCTACCTATAGTTTTAAATTATTATTTTTTGGTTCGGATGATATCTAATCATTTTTTGCATTCAAATTTCATGTGACTCATTGCACCTACGTTTAATATTATTTGTATCATTTAAAAATGTATATACGAACAATGCATGTGTCTAAAAATTTAGATTATTATTTTACCCCTACACTAAATTAAAATTTAATTAACTAAATATTAAATAATAACCATTATTTTAAGAATTTGTTTCCTCAAAAACTACATTAATTCTTCTCTTAATTCTTTAGATCACCAATTATTCATTATGTCCAAAATGTGGAGAAGCTAGAAACTTGAAAAAGGAAGTCCAATGTAAACCAAATTCATCTGATTGTACATAAATGATTATTTCTTCATTAATTTATTTTAATGATTCTTAAAATCCTAAGAAATGATTATGAGTGTGAAGTTGATAGGCAACTCTCTTCAAGTTCTCCTTACTTTAATTTAGACATAGTTTTGGTAAATGCTTTTGATAAACATTAACAACCTTAAAAATTAATATACAAAATATATATTCAAAGAACCTTAACTATTTATATTTATTTAATTAATAAGTTAATTTTTTCATTATTTCTAAGTTATAATAGCCTAAAAGTCATCATTATTACTCTAATATTTTAAATTTTCATTTCTTATGTTTAAGCCCAAAAGTTAATATCAGAATTATTCAAGTCACTATACATATTAGTATAAATATTTTTCATTTTCTTTCTTCCACTGATTCCTCATTTGCATCTCAATTTTTGTTATTTTCTCTTGACGATTTTTATTTGTACTTATGAGTTATGCTTCTTTTTACAATATAATCTTCATAACTTCTTATTCTTTAACTCACTTCTTCTTCTCCATCATCTTCAATTTCAGGTACTTAAGCATAACAATTCTATTGGTATCTTATTCTTTCATATGTTTAGGTTTCTGTTGCTATACTAATATTTTCATGCACGATTTTGTATTTATTTTTATGCTCTATAATAATTACTATACAATTATCTCTTTTTTTCACTTTTTTATTTTTTTAATATTTAAGTGTTTGAGTTGAAGTAAGATTCATATGACTTCTGACCCCATTTGGGTTGATCATAATGGTATTGAATATATGTATCTAACGACCGGGTCCATTGTTATGGATAAACCTTACGTGCCAAATTTTGGGTTAGAAAACTTTCGAATTTGGGAACTGAAAATTTTGGGCTAGGCTAGTCTCGAATGGTTTCTGAATGAGGTATGGTCTAGGGCAATCTGGGTGAGGATGGGTAATTTATCTTGTGTTGAGCTAGTTAGTTATCTAAGACATTAAGGAGTCTGAGGAACTTTTCAGAAATGAATTCGGGTAAGTAGAACTCTCGGTAATAAGGTTGACGTGAAGGGCTTATTCTGAAATGTTAGGATTTAAAGTGCGTTGTAAAATAGACTCTTTTGGGAAATTTTCTGAGGTTCTATCCTGTGTCAACTTCTATAGCGGTTGACAAAGCGCTACAACGACTATCGCTATAGCAGAGAAATTCCCACTATAGCGAAAGTGAACGTCGATCAGCACCGTCATAACAGTCGGTTCTGCTACGGCGGCACTGCTATAGTGGTGCATGGACCGCTATAGCAGACTGAGTCGGGATTAATGCAGAAACTTCCTCAAAAACGTTCAGAATTTCTGAAGAACGTTTTGGAAAAGGGAATAGACGAAGGGAGGCAATTTCTAGTGAATTTCCACCAAACTCCGTCAAAAAGGTAAGGTTTTCATTCCCCATATCCGTATTTCGATTCCCATACCATAGAAACTATAATATCGGGCTTGGGGGAATATTTGAAATAACCTAAGATGGCAGAATCTGGTGGAAAAAGGGGATTTCTAGGTGTAAAATTCTTGGGTTATTCTTATTATATCTTTTGCATGATTAAAACACCATTATTCACTTAATGTAACCGCTAAATGGTAGTTTTTAGGTGAATGGATGGTGGAAAAGCCCGAGGATGGGTGAAATGATCATGGGTTGGCCTGGGGATTAGGATTTGAGTATAATCCTGGTATTTCAGGCCATTTGGATTGATTGTAGTTATTTGTATTTTTTTAAGACTAAGAATAAGCGAAAGCTTCGAAAACAAGAAGGCTCCAGTCCAGTAAAGTTTCCAAGTTATTCGAGGTAGGTGATGGTTATTGTCTTGCTAAATTCAATGTATATACATGTAACTATAACTTAGTAATGTATGAGCTTTCATGCCTAGTAAAGGAAGTTGTGAATGTCCAAATATTTGGGGTGTCAATCATGTGAAATGAACTTGATTATTTCTTGTTGGTTGTACAAGGGTGTTTTCTGTTCATTTAATTTTTTACTGTTGGTTATGTGTGACATTTGGTTAGCTCGGGTACCACGCCTCGTATAAGTTCTATATCGGTTGGCTTGGGTACCACGCCTGATATAGGTTTAACTATGCATTGTTGATTGTATTTGTCGATGGTTCCATGAGTGAACCTAGTTGATTGTTGAATTTGTAATTAATTATATTGGTCCCTAAGAGGCTGAGTTGTTACATTTGAATATGGGGATTGTTTAAGGGTGGACCGGGAATTGCATGTTAACACTTAAATATTGGTCTAGGGACTCTTAGTGGGTTCGGGTGATGTAAAATGGTAAAGTGTTACTGTTAGTGCTCATTGTTTAAATAGTTGTTGAACCTGTTCGTATGATTGATAAGTTAGAAGATAGACTGAGTGTCTGGAAATATATTACTGGTTGTTTTTACATGTGGTACTGCTTACTCAGTTTTGGTTTATTGTATATTTATTATTTATTGGACCTGGTCGATGATCTTACCAGTACATGGTGGTTGTGTACTGATTCTGCACTTGTTTCCTTTTTATGAGTACATGACATCTTCCGGCGGCTCCTACGCGACCTCAGATCTAGTCCCAGCGATTCCAGATTTCAAGGGTGAGCTGCTTCTGTCGTGCTACCTTGTTTTCTTCCAGTTTAGTTATAGTCCATCTATTCTGGAATTAAACTCTTGTTATTTATGGGGTTGCATCCCTATTTCTAGACATTTGGTAGATTATTTTTGTACAATGATTTTCAGTTTCTAGGGGTAATTTTCGCAGGATATTGTTAGTTTTTGGGTTTAGATGTGAATGCTAGTTTATCTTTAATGCAAACTGGTTTTGAGCTGTTAGACTTTACTAAGTGTTGGGTTGATATTGGTCAGCTCATTCGGGTTTTTTGAGTGGGTGTCACTCATAGTAGGTTGGGTCATGACAAAGATGGTATCAGAGCCCTAGGTTCGTTGATCTTGTCATACTAAAATAGGTCTAGTAAAGTCTTGTGGAATGGTACGGAGACGTATGTACTTTTCTTCGAGAGGCTATAGGACTTTAGGGGACTATCTTTTCTTTCTTCCTTTGTGCTATAACTCTATTCCAATTGGTATCTGGTGATACAAATTGGTATCTAACTTCTTTCACTCTTTTATCTGCAGATGGTGAATACCAAACATGAAAGGGGTCGGGGTTGAGGTAGGGCAACACCCGCCAGGGGTGGAGCTCAGGCAACCACATGAGTGAGAGCGGAGACCCTTCCTCCACCCCAGGATTATGTTGAGAAAGAAGTTGACATTGTTCTTGAGGAGGGCGAGGAACATGAGGAGGCAGCACGAGCCGGTGGTGCAGGCCTTCCCCTATAATGCTTGAGGCATTTCAGATAGTGTGGAATTTTTTGAGTGGGCTTGTTGGTGCTAAAGCCACCTCCAGGGGTACTGCAGATCAGGTTCTGGGCACCCAGCCAGCAGTTGAAATGGCTCCTAAGATGGATGCGGTATCGGGTACTGATGACTTCTTTCGTTCGATGCTGGTTATGACTGGGAATGAACATGAGATGATGACTAAGTTCTTAAAACTGAAACCTCCTAAGTTTTAGGGTACTGAGAAAGAGGATGCATATTAGTTTATTTTAGACTGCTATGAGAGGCTGCATAAGCTGGGCATTGTGCAACAACATGGGGTAGAATTCGTTACTTTTCATCTTCAAGGGGATGCCAAGCAGTGGTGGAGGTTTCATGTAGAGTTTCGGCCATTAGCTTTGCCTCCGCTAACTTAGGTGGAGTTTGATGCTATTTTAGTAGAGAAGCGTGTACCCCGCACCTTAAGGGATCGCAAAAAGGATGAGTTGGTGGCTCTTGAGCAGGGTAACATGTCAGTTTCAGCCTATGATGCCAAATTTCATGCCTTGTCCCATTTTGCTACTCAGCTTCTGGGTATGAAGAGGTGAGGATTCATCTATTTATGAAGGTTATAAATACAAAGTTGCAGGTGTTTCCTATATATATGACCTTAATAGGAAAATGTTTTAATGAGGTGATGAATTATGTGAAGAAATTGAAGGGAGTCAGGCAGGTTGGGCAGGCTAAGGTGTTAGCCAAGAAGTCTCGGAATAAAGGTAATTACAGTGGTTCATACTCCAGGGATCACAACCAGCAGGTGTATTCTACTCATCCTATCCAGTCAGCCCTGCCATCTTCTATAGGTGGTCGTCCGAGAGCAAGTCAGTTTTCAGCTCCTAGAGGCTAAGGGGCTTCTTATACTTCAACTAGCAGGCCTACTCTTGACTGCGGATTCTTTCATTGTGGTGATCCGGGTCACTTTAAGAGGGAAGGCCCTCACAGGCAGGTAGGTTATCAGACATAGCAGCAGTTAAAGTTTGTGGTTCCAGCAATTAGAGGTGGCATGCTAGAGGTCATCCACAGGGTGGATAAGATAACTTTCTGAGAGGATGGAGAGACCGAGGAAATGGTAGCACGGGCAAGGGGGTGGCATAACAAGCTAGGGAAGTTGCTCAGATTGATGACCGGGCCTCTTGTTATGCATTCCTAGGGAAGTCTGAGGCTGAGGCATCAAATGCGGTGATCATAGGTACTATTCTAGTCTGTGACAGGATGGCCTCTATGCTATTTGACCCAGGTTCTACTTATTCATATGTTTATGTGAAATTTTCTCCGGGTCTGGATTTTGTTTATGATGTCCTTGATTTCCCTATTCATGTTTCTACCCCGATTGGAGAGTTTGTGATAGTAACCCATGTTTATCGTACTTGTCCTGTGGTGTTTGTGGGGTTGCAGACTTGGGTAGATTAGGTTATTATTCACATGTTAGATTTTGATGTTAGTTTGGGTATGACATGGCTGTCTCCATATCATGTTGTGTTGAATTGTAATACTAAGATCGTGACTCTAGAGTTTCCAGGTAAGGATAGGCTAGAGTAGGAAGGTGTGTACAGGCCTACGCCAGCTAAGATCATATCATTTGTTTGGGCTATGAGGTTAGGTTGTTTGGCCTTATTGGATCATCTCTGGGATGAAAGTGTGGAGTCCCCTTATGTTGAGTCGGTTTCGGTAGTTTCAGAGTTTCAGGAGGTGTTTCTGATGAATTTGCCTGGCATGCCTCCGGATAGAGACATTGACTTTTGTATAGACTTGGAGCTGGGCACTCACCTAATTTCTATTCCTTCCTATAATATAACCCTGGCAGAGTTGAGGGAGCTTAAGACTCAGCTGCAGGAACACTTAGATAAAGATTTTATTCGTCTCAATGCTTCACCTTAGGGTGCTTTTGTGTTTTCAAAAATTGACTTAAGGTCAGGCTATCATAAGTTAAAGATTAGGCCTGAGTACATCCCTAAGATGGCATTCTGGACTCGGTATGGGCATTAGGAGTTCCTTGTGATGTCGTTTGGGTTGACGAATATGCTGGTGGAATTCAAGAGTTTGATGAATGGGGTATTCAAATTGTATCAAGATTCGTTCATCATTATATTTATAGATGACATTCTGATTTACTCCGAGAGTAGGGAGGAGAATGCTTAGCATCTTTGCCTTGTTTTTGATATTTTGAGACATCAGAAATTATATGCCAAGTTTTCCAAGTGTGAATTTTGGTTGAATTTAGTCACCTTATTAGGACATGTGATGTCAGAAAAGGGGGTGATAGTGGATCCCTAAAAGATTGAGGCAGTTAAGAGTTGGGTCCGGCCTAGCTTTATGACTAAGGTTAGGAGTTTTGTGGGGATTATGGGATACTATCGCAGGTTCATCACGGACTTTGCATCCATCACCACTCACTTGACGAGATTAACTCAAAAGGAGGTACCATTTGTATGGTCCAACAAGTGTGAGGAGAGCTTTCAAAAGCTCAAGACATTTCTCACCACAGCTCCTATATTATCACTGTCGGTTGAAGTTAAGGATTTCATTGTGTATTGTGATGCTTCACATGTAGGTTTGGGTGGTGTGTTAATGCAGGACAGGAATGTGATAGTTTATGCTTCAAGGCAGATAAAGCCCCATGAGAAGAACTACCCAACCCCTGACTTGGAGTTGGCAGCAGTGGTCTTTGCGCTAAAGATTCGGAGACACTACCTTTATGGTGTCAAGTGTGAGGTGTTCATGGACCATCTAAGTTAAACAGTTTCAGGATACACAGTTGGACAGGCTTTGGAGTAAGGTCGTATCCAGAGAGTCTGGAGATGCCATGTTAGACGCTGATGGGGTGATGAGTTTTTGAGGGAGGATTTGTGTTCCTCGAGTTGAGGACTTGATTCAGAATGTATTGGCAGAGGCTCATGGTTCATAATATTCCATTTATTCGGGTGTAAACAAAATGTACCGGGATTTGAGATGACTTTATTGGGGGCCTGGGATGAAGAGAGGCATACCTGACTATGTGTCTAAATGTCAGAATTGTCAGCAGGTCAAGTATGAGCACCAAAGGCTTACAGGATTGATTCAGAGGATGCCCATTCCCGAGTTGAAGTGGGAAAGGATAGCCATGGATTTTGTGGTTGGTCTTTGGGAAGGTATGACTCTATTTGGGTCACTGTGGATAGGCTAACCAAGTCAGCTCATTTTATTCCGGTCGGGGTGGATTATAACTCGTAACAATTAACCAAGATCTATGTTAAGAATATTGTGAGATTGCATGGAGTTCCACTCTCCATCATTTCAGACAGGGGTAAGCAGTTTACTTCCAAGTTCTGGGGTAAGTTGCACGAAGAGTTGGGCACCCAACTCACCTTCATTACAACTTTTAATCCTCAGAAAAATGGTCAGTCAAAGAGGACAATTCAGGTATTAGAGGACATGCTGAGAGCATGTGTGATCGACTTTGGGGGTCATTGGGACAAGTTTCTACCATTGTGTGAGTTCTCATACAACAACAGCTACCACTCCAGCATCGACATGGCATCATTTGAGGCACTGTACGGGAGAGGATGTCAATCACCCATAGGGTGGTTTGAGGCAGGCAATGCGAAACTTTTGGGCGTGGACTTGGTGAGGAAATCTCGGGAAAAAGTAAGGGGAATTCAGACCAAGTTGCTAGTAGCCCAAAGCAGGCAGAAACGCAGATCGCAAGGTAAGAGACATGGATTTCCAGGTTGGTGAACAAGTGTTATTGAAAGTGTCACCAATGAAGGGAGTTATGCAATTTGGAAAGAAGGGCAAGCTCATCCCTCGGTATATTGGTCCATTCGATGTCCTCGAGATTGTAGGGCCAGTGGCTTATAGGTTAGCACTGCCACCTAGTTTATTTGGACTCCATCTAGTCTTCCATGTATCCATGCTGAAAGATACCATGGGGATGGGGATTATATTATCAAATGGGATTCCATTTTGCTAGACAAGGATCTTCAGTATGAAGAGGAGCCGATTGTGATTCTTGATCGGGATGTCCAGAAATTGAGAACAATGGAGATCAGGTTGGTGAAGGTTCAATTGAAGCATCATCCGGTTGAGGAAGCCACTTGGGAAACTAAGAAGGACATGCGAGACAAGTACCCTCACTTGTTTGAGGATTCAGGTATTATACTATCTCTCTTTTAAATTATCTTTTTTGGGTTTGATCATTAGGGGATGAACGATGGGTAAATTGGTATCTATTATAACGACTGGGTCCATCATTATGGGTAATCCTTTAATGCCAAGTTTTGGGTTAGAAACTCTGGGTTTGGGAGTTGGAAATTTTGGGCTAGGCTAGTCTCGGATGATTTCTGAGCGAGGTATGGTCTAGGGTAATTTGGGTGAGGATTGGGTAATGTATCTTGTGTTGATATATTTTTTTCATTAGCAAAGACTTTAAGGAGTCTGGGGGACTTTTCAGAAATGAATTTGGATAAGTAAAACTCTCGGTAATAAGGTTGAAGTGAAGGGTTGTTCCAGAATGTCAGGATTTAAAGTGCATTGTAAAATTGACCCTTTTGGAGGATTTGTCAAGGTTCTGTCCCATGTCAACTGCTATAGAGGTTGACACAGTGCTACAATGACTACTGCTATAGCAGAAGTCAACATCGGTCATCACCGCCATAATGGTTGGTTCCGCTACGGCGATAACACTATAGCTACGGATCGCTATAGCAGACTGAGTCGGGTTTAATGCAGAAACTTCCCCAAAAATATTTAGAATTTCTGAAGAACATTTTGGGGAAGGGAATAGACGAAGAGAAGTAATTTCTAGTGAATTTCCACCAAACTCCATCGAAAAAGTAAGGTTTTCGTTCCCCATATCCATATTTTGATTGTCATGCCTTAGAAACTATAATCTTGGGCTTGGGGGAACATTTGGAATAACCTAAGATGGCATAATCCGGTGGAAAAGAGGGAATTCTAGCTGTAGAATTCTTGGGTTATGCTTATTATCTCTTTTGCATGATTAAAACACTGTTATTCACTTAATGTAACCGCTAAATGATAGTTTTTAAGTGAATGGATGGTGGGAAAGCCCCGGGATGGATGAAATGATCATGCGTTGGTATGGGGATTAGGATTTGAGTATAATTAGGGTATTTTAGGCCATTTGGATTGATTGTAGTTTTTTGTATTTGTTTTTAGACCAAGAACAAGAGAAAGCTTTGGAAAACGAGAAGTCTTCGGTCCAGTAAAGTTTCTAAGCTATTCGAGGTAGGTGATGGTTATTGTCTTGCCAAATGCAATCTATATATATGTAACTATAGCTTAGTAATGTAGGTGCTTTCATGCCTTACTATATTGGCTTTCCCTGGACAGTATAAGATATCCACGTCATAGTCTTTAAACAATTCAAACTATTGGCGTTGTCATAGTTTCAACTCTTTCTATCTAATAATACACTAGAGACTCTTATGATTTGTATATATATCAACATTAATGAAACACAAGTAATGCCTCAAAATCTTCAGGGCATGAATAAATATAGCCAACTCTAAATCGTGGGTCGGGTAGTTCTTCTCATTCTTCCTTAACTATCTAGAAGCATAAGAAATTACCTTTTCGTGTTGCATCAAAACACAAACCAGCCTAATTCTTAAAGCATCACAATACATTATGTAGCCCACTGGACCTGCTTGTATGGTCATAACTAGTGCTGAAGTTAATCTACCTTTCAGCTCTTGGAAACTCTTCTCATAGGTTGTGGTCTACTAAACTTAGCTTCTTTCTGAGTCAGCTATATCAAGGGCACTAAAAGTGAAGAAAATCCTTCCATAAACCTTTTGTAATACCCTGTTAATCACAAAAAGCTACAAACTTCTATTGGGATTGTGGGTCTAGGCCAAGTCTTCACTGATTTAATATTTTATAAATCAACATGAATACCAACGTCTGATACAAAATTTCCCCAAAAGGCCATATAATGCAACCAGAACTCGCATTTTGGGAGCTTAGAATACAACCTTTGATCTGAGAGTACCTGAACCACTACTCAGACGTGGTCTGTGTGCTTGGTCTCTGAACAAGATATACCAGAATATCATCAATAAATACAATGACAACAAGTCTATGGATGGCCTAAAGATACTATTCATAAGGTCCATAAATACTATTGGGGCATTCGTCAACCCGAAAGACATCACAAGAAACTAAAAATGGCCATATTTGAGCCTTGAGGCTGTCTTTGGAATATCACTCTCTCTCGAATTACATGGTTGTAACCTAAATGTAAGTCAATCTTTGAGAAGCATCGGGCATCCTGTAGTTGGTAAAAAAACCCATCAATCTTTTGTAGTGAATATTTATCCTTTATAGTCACCTTATTCAATTTTTGATAATCTATACATTTTTTCAACAAGCCATCTTTCTTCTGATCAAATAACACTAGTGCACCCCATGGTGACGCACTAAGCCTGGTGAAGCCCTTATCTAATAAATCTTTCAGTTGTTCATTCAATTCCTTCAATTCTATTGGTGCCATTCTATATGGGGGAATTGATATAAGATGGGCATCTGGTAATGAAATGATAAAAAAATCAATCTCTCATTCTAGGAAAATATCAGGAAGCTCGTCTAGAAACTCATTACCCACTAGAATCAACTGAAGAGTCGGTGTCTCAACATCAATATCTTGAACTCGAATAATATGGTAAATGCATCCTCTAGTGATCATTTTCTTTAACTTAAGATAAGAAATAAACCGTTCTTTTTACGTTGCCACCTTACTCTTCCACTCTCAAACTACTTTCCTTAGAAGGTTGAATCTAACAGTCTTTGCTCGATAGTCAACGTTGACATAACAAGATGCCAGCCAATCCATGCCTCTAATAATATGAAAGCCAAGATTCTATAGCTCTATCAAGTCTACAGGAGTCTGATGACCAACAATATCTACCGTACAATCTCGATAAACCCTCTAGGCAATAAAAGAGTTGCCAACTGTGGCAGAAATAACAAAAAGGTTGATGTAATGGCTCTGGTACTATACACAATTTTCCATCAAGTAATGGGATAACACACGATAATGTGGAGCCTGGATCTATCAAAACATAAACACAGTGGGAGAAACCACCCAATATACCCGCACAACATCTGGCGATGAGTATGAATCCTGATGATCTGTAGTGTATATTTGCAATTCTGGCCACTGCCTGAACTAGATGCTCCCTCTTGGCATTAACCTTTACCTGATAAAATCTGGGAACCACGCTTTACAGGATATACTGAGGAAGATGATCATGTTTCTAATCTGTCTGTCTTTCTGGAACCTTGCTAGTCCCTACACAAATAATATCTTTGTATATGACCCTCTTTGCCACGAAAATAACATATTATAGAGCCGTGACGACATCTCCCGACATGTGTTTATTGCATGTACCACAATGTGGCATAAATGATATAAATCGCTCTGGAACCTTGTGCTACTGCGAGCCTGATGCTCGTGAGCTCTCACCTGGACCTGATTTTTCCTGGTGATCAAACCTTATACCCTAGGACTTCTGTTTTGTCTCCCTAAATCTTGAGGTTTGGAGCAACCCTGGGCCTTTCTCTAAAACCATGGGCCTAGCCCTCTTCTGTTTCACTCTCTTGACCCTCATAGTCGTATACTGTTGATGTCAAAGCACCTTTAAGTTCTATGCAGTAGCATGAATCCATGAGATATCCATATCATCATTATGTGTGGTTTAAGTACAATCCCAATAACAATCAAAAGTTAAAGAACTCAACCCTTATGACTTAGCTCTATAGCACAATTTCAATAAGAAAAAGGGAACTTTCCTGAATAATGTCTGTAGCTTATTGCTTATAAAATGTGGTGCACAACACATTTAAAAACAAGACTCTATTGGAAACGGCTTACAGAATCCCTAGGATATGATGTTGCTCTAATACCAAGTTTGTCATGCCCCAAACACGGGGGGTGCAACTGGCACCTAATGCCAAAACTTAGGCCAAAGCCGACCCTATTGAACTATTTGCCAATAGTGCATAGTAACCACGCACAATCAAGAAAATAATTAAGTATATCTCAAATTAAAAATCAGCCTTCAGCCTGCAAGGCCCCTGTCAACAACTCTAGAAAGAAAACAACTACTCCCAACAATTCATATAAAGCAATAAGCAGGTAGCACATAAGTCATGTTTGGGTCGTCAAGGCTGCCATGATATCTAGGAATGCATAAATACTATACGGGTCATCATGACCACCATGCTCTTTATATAAAAACAGAAAACATGTGTATACAATGTAAACTAGGCTAATGAAGTGCTAAACTGCCAACAAACAACAACAAGGCCCAATTGGCTAATAAGCTACATCTAATAAACATACAAGACCAAACAGGTCACCATTGTAGCTATGAAACACAACTGACTAATCTACAAGCCTCTATGAATACAATACTTGGTGGGACAGGGCCCCAGCCTACCCTAAAAGCTATAAATATAAAAAAAGGGCAAACCTCTGAGAATTTGGCAACTCCTTTAAGAAAAGAGTCAACCAACCCGCTGAAAGCTCGGCTATGCTACCTGATAGGTCTATCTAGTCATCGCTCAGAACATGCAGGAATGAATGCAGCTCCTCTAAGCAACGGGGCATCAGTACAACTTAATGTACCGAGTATGTAAGCCAAACTGAAAACTGAAATTGAAGTGTAGGGACTGAACAAAAGGTCAAGAGTAAAACAGAAATACAATAACTTACCTTCCTGCAATAAGATACCATCTAAAGCACATAGAAAATAATAACCTCACATGGTCCCCATAATCCCGACAGGTACAAACAACATACAATCACCATAACTCCTTGTAGGCGAAAATAGTCACTAAATACCAATACTGACCACCTTACCTGGACCCAGTAATAATCTGATCTGAACTATTTGATTGTACATGTGTCATGAATCACTGCAACTCTGAGGCTCGGTGGTACAATATATGTGCTGCCCCATAGGTACTGTAATACCTCAAAATATTCTAATAATACCTCAAAATATTCTAAATTAATTTTAATACTTGGGACGAGTATAACTCTAAATCTATAAAGAGTTACGTGGTGCATTTAAGGATAATGGTAGTGTGGATATATAATTGTGGTTTATATACTTAATTTTATATTACTGCTACTTGGAGGAGCAAGCTTATAAGAAATAGATTAAGTACTAGTACTTGGTGTTGAGTGGGGTCACTTTTATAAGAAATGTGTTAAGTTAATAAGGAAAGGAAACAATTTAAAAAGAAAAAAGAAAGAAGAGAAGATAACCCACTTGGTGTGGGTTCTGTTTCCAGAAACAAGAAACAAGAAAAGTCAAGTGCTCCCTCTATTCCTTTTCTAGCGACACAGCAGGGGAATAAATATTATAAGGCCTCAGTGATTCTCCTCATTAGGGCATAAACATCGTGGAATCTCAACCAAGTACTAGTCTTCATTCAATAATTGTGGAGACTTAACAAGTATTCAAGTTAGGGGTGTGATTTTAAATAGGTAATTTCTCTACTCTAAACTCGAATACAATTATAGAATATGTACTTGGGATATGATATTAAGTGGTTACCATCATTCGATTTAAAATTATTTATTAGTTCTTAAAGTGGTCTTGATTATTGGGGTTTTTAAAGGAGGAAAAAAGATGAATAAGATGGAATTTTTAGAAATTCCTACTAATTGGAAGATTTAATATTGGATTTGGTAAGTTTGAAATAAGAAATTCACTCTAAACTATGGTTAAGGGATTTGATTAATTTTGGATTTAAGTGAAGAACATTAGAGTGAATTGTTAGAAAAATTTATGGGTTATTGACGAATACATATATATTTTACGTATGTAGTTGATTGGGATGATCGCGTAAAGGTTACACGAGGTGTGTTGGATTGTTTGAAGCTCGTGGTACCACTACTAGCTAGGAAAGCATCCGAGGTATGTAAAGTTAAAACTTCCTTCGCCGTAAGGCACCACCCTACGTCACATGTTTCCTTTATAAATGTCAAATAGCCTATATGGAAAATGAAAACAAAGTTTTTAGTTTCTTTAGGTGTCATTTCCTTATTTAATTATTAAAGTTTATACATACTCCTATTACGCCCTTCGTGTCAACTTTCTTAATATTTCATATGACCGTAAGTATCTTTATTTGAAATTCTTAGAATTCACCCTATGTAGTCTTATATATGTTTCACGCATTATAAATAAAATAAATGGTCATAGCATAATTATACTAGCTTATGCAATAACCTATTTGATATAACGATAAGTTAAAGCAAGAATTAGCGTTTGGATAGTGATATTATATTTTAAAAGTTATGTATTATATATAGAGATCTCACTTGATATTCTGACAATTCTTGCTATAGATTACATGCCATAGGCCTGTTAAGGTGTTACTTAATAAAAGATAGCGACGAGAGGGTATTCATAGGTTCTACTTGACACTCTCGCGCAATGCTATTCTGTGCACAGGATTAAGACCAGACCCTTAGAGTGAGCCTGAACATTGTGGCATACCTGCCCTTGTGGCATCATTTGTATTTGGAGTCAGCTGGAATGTCATGCACTAGTTTCCCCTAACTCGAGCCAATACATTACATATGTGGCCTGCAGGCAGACCCTTATAGTGAGCCCTCAAAGAGCGTACCTCATATCAGACCGCGATTACAGTTATGTGTATAAAATCATAACAATAAGTACTTGAGCAACATATGATTTATACGTGACTTGAATCGCCTTCGGTAGGCCATCACATGATCATTTGTATTAAATATAGTATAAGTACGTCATCTAGGCAAGCCATAGGGCTATATTATAATGAATGTTTCTCTGAACGTAATATGAAGAACTAACAAGGTTGGTGCATAGGTTACAGTTTCATATCGTACATCTATTACTTCTATGCTCATAATTCTTTCGTTTTGACATTGGATTCATATGAGCTTCCATATTTGTCTACTTGTTATTCCGTCTGCTTTACATACCAGTACATGTTATATATGTACTGACGTCCCTACGCTCAGGGCACTGTATTTTCTTACAAATACAGGGTGAGGTTCACAGGGGAGCAGACATTCGCATTAAGTCCTTTTGCTATCTTCAGTTGATATTTTGGTGAGCTTCATTTCTATCTGGAGCCAGACTATGTACAGTTCTCTAGTTGGGTACATCGGGGCCTGTCCCGACTAGTTATTAGTAGTATTGCATTTTGTATCTTTTAGAGGCTTCCTAGACATTAACTAGTGTCACATTGTACAGTTTTTGCTCAAATGACTCATGGTATATATATATGCATCATATGTTAGTTTTCTGCTCGTTTATTGGTTTGTAACTTCACTTATGTCATAGACTACTCGTAAAGGAGGTGGTCATACGGTTCTTGTCCATCCCTCCATTTTTGGGCGTGACAAACTTAGTATCAGAGCCTAGGTTCAATTATCCTAGGGAGTCTAGGAAGTAGTGTGTAGTAGGACCTTACTTATCAATGTGTTGCGCGCCATATTTATAATTAAGAGACTGCATGAGCATTCAGGAATTTGACTTTCATGTATAATCTAGATCGTGCGGTAGAGCTAAGTCATAGAAAGTTACTTTTGACTAATATTATGCTTATTTGTGATACAGATCATGTCTGCTACGGATAAGGATAAAGTATCCCAATGGGTCACTACGAGCACAACTCAAGAGGTAACCACTGCAAGGCAGTCTTCGGTATTAGGGGATCAGTCTAGGGCCCAAGAGAATTTGTTGAGTCCTATGCCTCCAGGTTCTCAGGTACCCAGAACAGAAGGACCTGCAGGGGTTCATGCACCTCTAGGGGTTCCAGCAATAGTCCCTATACCGCCACCAGGTGCCTTGGAGCAGGATCTTAGAGGAGCAATATAGGTTTTCACACAGTTGGTAGCAGCTCAGGCTCAGAAACAGAATGTGGAGGTCCTTGTTGTTGCTCAAGGAGAGGTAGCCGGATCTAAGATTCGATATTTCCTCCGTATGAATCTGCCTGTGTTCACAGGATCTAGTATTGCAGAGGACCCTCAATAATTCATTGATGAGACTCATAGGATTTGTAAAGTGATGCGGGTATCGGAGACAGATTCTGTTGAATTGGTCTCCTATCAGTTAAAAGATGTTGTTGTCGCTTGGTATGAGATGTGTGGAGCTTTGAGGGGTGAGAATGCTCCCCCAACAGTCTGGAATGACTTTTTGAGGGCCTTCATGGATCATTTCTGGCCATTTGAGCTCCAACAGGCAAAGGTGGATGAGTTTCTGCATTTAGAGCAGCATGATCTCAGTGTCAGAGAGTACAATTTGCGATTTACGCAATTTTCTAGATTTGCATATCAGTACTCAGGCATCAAGGATTCATAAATTTGTGCATGGCCTTGTGGATCGCTTGAGGTACAACGTTTGTACTGCTGCCCTGAATAGGGATTTGGATATAGCAAGGATCATGGCATATGCTCAGCAGTTAGATCAGAATCAGCGTAATCGTGAAATAAATGACGAGAGGTAACAAAGCAAGAGAGCTAGGATAGCTGGCCAGTATCAAGGGAGCAGCGGATTTCACCAGTAGAGGGCCACCTAGGAAGACTCAGTCGGTGGCACGCTCTACTGCTAGTGCTCCAGCTCGATTTTCGAGATATAGACATAAGCAGGGTCATACCTCTAGGGCACTAGGCCCACAGCCTCAGAGGGATACTAGTTGAGGATTACCACCTCGACTTACATGCAGACAGTGTGGCCGAGCACATGGAGAAGAGTGTCAACGTGGTTCAAATGCTTGTTACTTGTGTGGTATAAAAGGTCACATGGTACGAGATTATCCGCGGCTCAGAGATAAAGCTAGAGGTGATATATCTCAGCCTACAGGGTCCACATCAGCCTCATCATCATTAGCACCTTCTCCTTCTCGCGGTCCTCAGGCACCAGCAGGTAGAGGATTCGGTAGAGGCAGAGGGACTGGTTCTAGTGTCATCCCAATCCGTGTGTATGGACTAGATGATCTCTAAGATTCAGAGGCATCCCCAGATGTGGTCACATGTACTCTATCCATTTTTTCATATGATGTCTATGGGTTGATAGACCCAGGAGCTACCCTATCATATGTTACTCCATTTATTGCAAAAAGGTTCAGAATAGAGCCAAAGTTGTTACATGAACCATTTGTAGTGTCGACTCCAGTAGGAGAGTCTATCATAGCTAGGTGGGTATATTATAATTGTGTAGTGACCATATGTGGTCATGACATATTGGCTAATCTAATTGAACTTGAAATGGTCGATTTTGATGTCATCATGAGTATGGATTGACTATCCTTTTGTTATGCTACAGTTGATTGTCGAGCTAAGATTGACCGATTTCATTTCCCGGGCGAGCCTATCTTGGAGTGGAAGGATAATACTATGATGTCTAGAGAAAGGTTTATTTCCTATCTTAAGGCATAAAAGCTTATTGCAAAAGGGTGTTTATATCACCTTGTCCAAGTAAGAAACCTTGAAGTTGAGAAGCAGGTGCCAACTCTTTACTCAGTGCCAGTGGTGAATGAATATCCAGATGTGTTTCCTGATGAACTTCCTGGATTACCTCCCATTATAGAAATTGACTTCGATATCGATGTAGATCCCTATACTTAACCAATATAAATTTCACCTTATAAAATGGTGCCTGCAGAGTTGAAGGAGCTAAAGGAGCAATTGAAAGACTTGCTTGACAAAGGCTTCATTAGACCTAGTATATCGCCTTGGGGTGCACCAGTGCTATTTGTACATAAGAAAGATGGCACATTGAGAATGTGTATAGACTACAAGCAGCTAAATAAAGCAACAATAAAGAATTAAATTCCTCTTTCCCAAATAGATGATTTATTTGATCAGCTACAAGGAGCTAAATGATTTTCAAAGATTGATTTGAGGTCCGGTTATCACCAGATGAGAATACGTGATGTAGACATTCCCAAGACAGCTTTCCGGATAAAATATGGGCATTTCGAGTTCCTTGTCATGTCCTTTGGACTAACAAATGCTCCAGCAGCTTTCATGGATATGATGAATAGGGTTTTCAAAACCTTTCTTGATATGTATGTGATTGTATTTATAGATGACATCTTGGTATATTCACGTGATGAAGCTGAGCATGCAAATCATTTGAGATCAGAGCTACATACACTCAGAGAACACTAGTTATATGCTAAGTTTTCTAAGTGCGAGTTCTGGTTAAGCTCAGTAGCCTTTCTTGGCCATGTGGTATCTGGAGAAGGCATCAAAGTGGATTTTCAGAAGATAGACGCTGTGAAGAATTGGCCTCTACCAACCACTCCCACCGAGGTACGTAGTTTCTTGGGATTAGCCAGTTACTACAAGAGATTTATGGAAGACTTTTCCTCTATTTCTACCCCATTGACTAAACTAACACATAAAGCAGCTAAGTTCCAATGGTCAGATGCTTGTGAAAGAAGCTTCCAAGAGTTGAAAAATAGATTAACTACAGCGCCAATATTGGCCTTACCAGAGGGCACGGAAGGATATGTTGTATATTGTGACGCTTCAGGCGTTGGCCTTGGTTGCCTCCTGATGCATCATGGAAAAGTTATAGCATATGCCTCCCAACAGTTGAAGAAGCATGAATTAAATTACCCCACTCATGATTTGGAGCTTGCAGCAGTTGTGTTTGCGCTTAAAATATGGCGCCACTATTTGTACGGGGTGCATGTTGATGTCTTTACAGACCATAAGAGTCTTCAATATCTATTTAAGCAGAAGGAGTTGAATCTAAGGAAGAGGAGGTTTCTAGAGTTGTTAAATGACTACAATGTTGATATTCTTTACCACCCAGGTAAGGGTAATATTGTAACAGATGCTCTCAGCCGACTATCTATGGGTAGCCTAGAACATTTGTCACTTGTTCAGCGTGAAGTGGCCAGAGGTGTGCATAGATTAGCAAGCCTAGGAGTTCGACTCATGGACTCTGAAGACGGTGGCATTGTAGTATTGAATATGGCAGAGTCGTCCTTAGTGGCATTGCTGAAAGAGAAGCAGTATGATGATCTCCTATTGCTCCAATATAAAGAAGGGATTCGATAGCACCGGGTTGCAGCATTTGAGCTAGCAAGCGATGGAACTCTGAGATGTCAAGGTAGACTATGTGTACCTAATGTAGATGGCCTGAGGTAACAGATTATGGCTGAGGCACATTGTTCTCATTATTCAATCCATTCGGGCTCTACAAAGATGTATCATGACCTTAAAGAGGTCTACTGGTGGAATTATATGAAGAAAGATATAGCATCATATGCAGCACAGTGCTCCAATTGCAAGCAAGTGAAAGCAGAGCATCATAGGCCCGACGGCCTAGCCCAGACCATAAGTATTCCAGTATAGAAATGGGAGGCTATTAATATGGATTTCGTCACAGGTTTGCCCTTTTCTTTTTGAAAACATGACTCCATTTGGGTAATAGTTGACCGGCTGACAAAATCAGCTCATTTCTTGCCTGTTAAATCCACCAACACAACTGAAGATTATGCTAAGCCTTATATAAAGGAGATTGTTTGCCTACATGGGACCCTAGTGTCCATTATTTCAGATAGAGGTGCCCAATTTACAGCTTATTTTTGGAAATCGTTCCAAAGAGGCTTGGGCACACAGGTAAATCTTAGCGATTCTTTTCATTCACAAATCGACGGTCAAGCCGAGCGCACCATTCAGACGCTAGAGGATATGTTGAGAGCATGTGTGCTGGACTTTAAAGGTAACAGGGATGATCATTTGCCCCTAATAGAGTTTACCTATAATAACATCTATCACTCCAGTATTGGCATGGCCCATTTGAAGCTTTGTATGAGAGGCGATGCAGATCGCCTATTGGTTGGTTCAAAGTAGGTGAGACACAGATACTAGGTCCAGATTTAGTCCATCAAACCGTTGAAAAGGTCAAGTTGATACAATAGTGGCTGAAAACTGCACAGAGTCAACAAAAATCATATACAAATGTACGGCGTAGGGATTTGGAGTTTCAAATTGATGATTTGGTATTCGTGAAGGTGTCACCTATGAAAGGCGTTATGCAATCCGGGAAAAAGGGTAAGCTGAGTCCCTAGTATATTGGACCTTATAGAGTTATACGCAGAATTGGCCAGGTAGCCTATGAGGTAGAATTACCTCCATATCTAGCTGCAGTGCATCCGGTCTTCCACGTGTCTATGTTGCGCAAATGTTAATGAGAATCTTCCCATGTCATCCCTACAAAGGATATCAAACTTGCAGGAGACTTATCATATGAGGAAGTTCCTGTGGCTATTTTGGACCGATAGGTTAGAAAGTTAAGAACCAAAGACATAGCTTCGGTTAAAGTACTTTGGAGAAACCAAAATATAGAAGAATCCACGTGGGAAGCAGAAGCTGATATGAAAATGAAATATCCAAACTTGTTCCTAGAACCATCAGAAGGTTCTTAAACTACTTATCTCTTTGGTATGATTGATAGTCTCTATTTTATTTGTTTCGTTGTTATCTGACTCTTTCATGATATGTTTAGGTGCCTGATGTATGCTTACGATTCGAGTATAAGGCCAAACGGAGCCTCATGTAGTATCTGTTGACTATTGTATCTGTTGTGACGCTCTGTGAAGTGTAGTTGTATGTATTCTGGCTTGCTGACAGGTTCCCGATAGGCCTATTTACAAAGGAAACTCTGCCAAAATTTCTGGAATTTTTGAGAGTTAGCCAAATTTTAAAGCCTTCTAATGAAAAAAGTGAAGTGGATGAAGTTTTAGTGGTCTCACGAGTGTTTTGGATAGTTATGGCACTCAAAGTAAGCCACAAGAATCATTCGAGGACGAATAATCCAAAGTGGGGGAGATTGTAATACCTCAAAATATTCTAAATTAATTTTAATACTTGGGAAGAGTATTACTCTAAATCTATAAAGAGTTACGTGGTGCATTAAAGAATAATGGTAGTGTGGATATATAATTGTGGTATATATACTTAATTTTATATTACTGCTACTTGGAGGAGCAAGCTTATAAGAAATAGATTAAGTACTAGTACTTGGTGTTGAGTGGGGTCACTTTTATAAGACATGTGTTAAGTTAATAAGGAAAGGAAATAATTTAAAAAGAAAAAAGAAAGAAGAGAAGATAACCCACTTGGTGTGGGTTCTGTTTCCAGAAACAAGAAACAAGAAAAGTCAAGTGATCCCTCTATTCCTTTTCTAGTGACATAGCAGAGGAATTAGGATTATAAGGTCTAAGTGATTCTCCTTGTAAGGGCATCAAAATCGTGGAATCTCAACCAAGTACTAGTCTTCATTCAATAATTGTGAAGACTTAACAAGTATTCAAGTTGGGGGTGTGATTTTAAATAGGTAATTTCTCTAACCTAAACTCGAATACAATTATAGAATATGTACTTGGGATGTGATATTAAGTGGTTACCATCATTCAATAATGAATGCTTCTCTGAACGTAATATGAAGAACTAATAAGGTTGGTGCATAGGTTACAGTTTCATATCATACATCTATTACTTCTATGCTCATAATTCTTTCGTTTTGATATTTGATTCATCTGAGCTTCCATATTTGTCTACTTGTTATTCCATCTGCTTTATATACCAGTACATGTTATATATGTACTGACGTCCCTACGCTCGGGGCACTGTATTTCCTTACAAATACAGGGTCAGGTTCACAGGGGAGCAGACATTCGCATTAGGTCCTTTTGCTATCTTCAGTTGATATTTTGGTGAGCTTCATTTCTATCTGGAGCCAGACTATGTATAGTTCTCTAGTTGGGTACATCGGGGCCTGTCCCGACTAGTTATTAGTAGTATAGCATTTTGTATCTTTTAGAGGCTTCCTAGACATTAACTATGTCGCATTGTACAGTTTTTGCTCAAATGACTCATGGTATATATATATATGCATCATATGTTTGTTTTCCGCTTGTTTATTGGTTTGTAACTTCACTTATGTCATAGACTACTGGTAAAGCAGGTGGTCATACGGTTCTTGTCTGCCCCTCCATTTTGGGGCGTGACAGGTACAACCTTTCCATCCCGTAGGTACGATCTGCCCGACCCGTAGGCATGGTGTGCTCAGCCTAAAGGACAGTAATATAATGTAACTGTTGCCCCGTAGGTATAGCCTGCTCGTCTCGTAGGTACGGTCTACCTAGCCCAAAGGCACGATAATATAATATAACTGCTTCCCCGTAGGTATAGCCTGCCCATCCCATAGATACAGTCTGCCTGGCCCGAAGGCACAATAATAGTAACCAGAATATAGGCTCCAAAATCCTGCAGTGTCAGTGTCTGTTGAGGCCAAAACAAGCTCATAGGCAGCAGAAAGACGATAAAAATAACACAACAATATTATTTAATCACAGGTGACCTCAATGTAATCATAAAATTCTTTTCTAGGTCGCTAAGTAAGTAATATAGTGCTGCTGATAGTCGCTATATCATGTTGCGGGGAAAAACTCAATACTATAAGGCCACTAGTCAAATAATGATGTTACAAATGTTGTACAAGCTTTGGCCTTAAAGGTCATGCCAGAAAGTTAAATGGAAGCCTTAACATACCTTTAAACTGAAGCCCTAAATGTGTCTCTGTGAAACTCGACCAACCTATCAAACGCAACAATTGCTAGAATCAACAAGGCTGCGAGAACGAGCCATAGATGATTAATAAGGTGTCAAGGTCACACTTGTGACCAGCTAACTCCAATGCATAAAATGAGGCTAATAACAATAATAAATGGCAGCTAAACCCAACAACAATATGCTAACCACATCTCAAAGGAGCGACGAGCTCCCGAGGCACTATTTCAAGGCGTACTTCACGTCGTTCAATCAAACAACCATAGTAGGTGACTCCAATAAGAATCACACCAACCCTCAGTCCCTCCAACAACTTAACACCATTAATATACAACAATAAAAACCCAACTCAATAAGATAAAGGGGCTTCCCGGAGCCAAGGAATCCAAAATGCCACTTCATGGCTCAGAAATAATTAAAATGATGCTAGAACATGGAATTGTGATGGAGGGTCATAGGAGGAAGGTTAAATCGACACAAAATATTTGAAATACCAAGCTAAATATGCTGTTAAAAGAACCCACCACGAGATGTAATAATATACGGCAAGAAAATATGGCAAACATGCCGATATTAATAAGTCCTCCTTGGAATTGATTCTAAAACTCAAATTAAGAATGAGTCGAGGGTTTATAACTCTTACCTTTGCAATATCAGATGATAACACTAGAGAAACATCAAATCCATGAACTGACTCTTTGAAGTAGCAACAAATGGAGAGAAAACCACCGAGAAAACTATACCACGACGATGAGCTTGCGATGTAGAGCAACTTCCGTTAAACTTCCGAATTGAAGCATCAAGGTCCATGGATTATTTAGGGGCTTTACCTCTAATTTTCTGTATTTTTTGTTGGTTTTTATGAATTAAAATGGAAGAGAATCATCCTTTAAAGAGCTAAACTGACTTGGGATAGGGGGGCCCCCTGGACGTGCCTGCTTGTGCAGTCTTACAAAAATGCAAATATCTCCCTATTATAAACTCGCATGGACAAATAGTTTAGTGAGTTGGAAAATAGACCCATAGGCCTTCGATTTGGTGGGTCGGGGTACTTTTAACTCTTTATATATTGGGAGAAAACCTTCGAGACATTTGACCTAAATATTTAGAGACTTTCTTAATGGAATGTACAATAACATTTCCCGACTTTTATTTTGCAACTTGCTTGACTTCAAAACTTAACATACAACTATTGTGCATTTATATTACCTCATAAAACATTCTTCCAAACATATTACGCTCTTAGTCTTACTCCAAAAGTATGAGTTAATCCAACGTTCGAATAAGCGGGGTGTTACAAATAAAAAGTAAATTGGGGGAAAAACAGGGAATTGGGAAATCTATCACAATTCGCAATTCAAGAAAAATGCTTAAGTAAAAAAGGTTTTGCATCAAGAGAGAGGACAACTAGGGGTTTGTTTCCGACAGGACTTAAGCATGGGTTAAGGTACTCGCTTAATTGTGCAAATTCTCGTTAAACGACATGGATAGCATTGGTTTTAATTATGAATGTCAATTTTTCGATCCAACAATCATATTTCTGATTGTCTTTGTTCAAGCACCATGGTTTCAACAATAACCAACCAATTTTAGGCTTGGGAAAGTCACACTATTTCTAGCTTAGACTCTTAAATGGGTGTTTTTCGGCGATTGAACTATTTCTAGCCTCAATCTTGGTGCAAATCCTAAGTACCCATTAGTGAATTCTCATCCAAAATTATGAACCTCTTTTCTCAAGCAAGAACACAATGAAGTTATTTCAATCAATGTTTGCAACCATTAATTTTAGAGTTAAAACATGGAGAATTCACTAGACCCACATCAATTTAGTAATTATAAGTATAATTAAACAATACCCATACCTAATTTTAAACACCCATCATCAACACACCCCTAGACAAGGAGACTAGCCACTCATGGTAAAGGAAATAGAGAAGATACCAAATGGGTAGTTCAATTTCCCTTTCATTAAAGAAGCTAATAACCAATATCCAAGCTCAATAATACAAAAATGGTGAATCCAAGGTTGAAGATGGAGAAAATGGAGTGAAACCGTCTATATTTCTTTGGGAGAGAAATCTTGTTCAATACTCAATATTGTTAAAAAAAACTATGAAAAACTATGCCTAAATTGGGTTTTAGAATTTTTCCCAATACGTCACATAAAAGTGAAAAAAAATGCACCTCGAGAGTTGTGCACTGCGATATGAATTTTGCACATCTCATTGTGCGTGTCACACAGCTCTGTCTTAGCAGACCAGTGACTTGGCTTAATCTTTGAGTGTTGTGCAAAGTGGGGTGCAGGCCGTACCAGGCATTGTGCGTGTCGCACAGTGGCCGCACCCTTTAGAAGGTTCTTCTTCTTCCATTGATCTTCAGGCAAAGGGAGGTGGCACCAGGCATTGTGCGTGTCGCATGACAGCTGTACCTCTAGGAAGAATCTTCATCTCTCTTGATCAAATTCACACTTCAACTCCTTTTGAGCTCTTTTGGGTCCAATTTTGTGTTTTCTTCTTTTGACCAAGAGTACCTCAATTCATATCAATAAATGCCATAAAAACCTCTAAATCTCATTAAAAACTGGCAATAATTCATGATTAAAGGCTCAATAAGTTGGTAGATTACCGACTTATCACTTACCCACCCCCAGATGAATCCAATATTTAGAATAATGGGCCTTTTCCAAGACCAGTCTAACAAACTCGCCAACTCTAGGAACATAGATATGACCCTTAATCCTTAAGACCCCCTCTAAATCTAAAGTTGCCTTCCTAGCCTTGCCACTCAATACCTTATCTAGAATGATCCTCAACCTTGCATCATCAAATTATTGTGCCCAAAACATCTCTAGCAACGAAAATCTAGCCTCAACATGAGCAAGAATCTGTTCAGGATGTGAAATATCAGGTCTAACTAACCTGTTAGCTAAGGACCGGATGTCCAAAGCTAAAAGTCTCTCCTCAGATGCTAAGAATTCCAAGCTCCCCATACTCACTGCCTTCCAGCTCAAGGCATATACCACCATGTTTGCCTTGCCAGATGATAGAGAATAGTGATATTATAGTCCTTAAGTCACTTCAGTGACCTGCGATGTCTCAAATTAAGGTCCTTCTAGCTGAAAATATACTGAAGACTATGATGGTAAGTGAACATCTCACAATGTACTCCATACATATAGTGCCTCCAAATTTTCAACACAAAGATTATCGCTGCTAACTCTAAGTCATGAGGGGGATAGTTCCTCTCGTAAACATTTACCTATCTGGAAGCATATAAACAATAACTCAGCCGTGATGCATCAATACACAACCCAAACCCACTCTGAAAGCATTCTAGTAAATGATAAACCCCTGCCCCTCAACCAAAAGAGTAAGAATTGGAGTTGAAGTCAATAAGGCCTTGACCTTTAGAAAGATCGCCTAACACTCATCAAACCACTAGAAAAGGACATTCTTCTGAGTCAATCTAGTCAAAGGCACTGCTATAAAAGAAAACCCCCCCACAAACTATTTGTAGTAACTCGCCAACCCGATGAAACTGGAAACCTTGGTAGGAGAAGTAGGCCTAGCCCTATCACAAGTTGCCACAATCTTCATCGGATCAACCATAATCCCATCCTTAGACATCATGTGCCTCAAGAATTCCACAGACTCAAGCCAAAACTCAAACTTAGTGAATTTGGAATACAACTGTTGATCTTACAAGGTCTAAATCAAAACTCTCGAATGCTGCTCATGCTCCTCTCTACTCCTTGAATAGACCAAGATGTCATTGATGAACACTATAACAAATGAATCTAAGTGGGCTCAGAACACACGGTTAATCAAATCTATAAATGATGTTGGGGCATTTGTCAACCCAAAAAACATCACTAGGAACTCATAATAGTAATATAGAGTCCTAAATGCAGTCTTTGGGATGTCCGCAGCTCTGATCCTCAACTGATGATAACCCGATATCAAGTCTATCTTAAAAACACCAATGCACCCTCTAGATGGTCAAACAGATCATCAATACGCGACATTGGATACCTATTCTCTATAGTCACCTTATTCAGCTTCCTATAATCAATACACATATGCAAGGAACCATCTTTGTTCTTCACAAAAAAAAAGGAGCACCCCATGGAGACACACTAAGCCTGATGAACCCCTTACTCAGAAGATCCTGGAGTTGTTCCTTAAGCTCCCTTAACTAGGTTGGTGCCATCTAATATGGAAAAATAGGAACAGACTGATTGTCTGGCTCAAGATCAATACCAAAGTCAATATCGCAATCAAGAGGAAGATCCGGTAGATCAGTAGGAAACACATCCAAATACTAGTAAGCCATATGAATTAACTCAATAGAAGGTGTGGTGGCACTAGTATCACAGATGTAAGCAAGATAAGCCAAGCACCCCTTCCCAACCAACTATTGGGCTCTCAAAAAAATAAAACTCCCCTTTGCATGTGACTATCAATACCATTCCATAGAATAGGAGGGATACCAGGCATATGCAGATTAACAGTCTTGGAAAAGCAATCCAAGAGCACATGATAAGGAGAAATTCAATCCATGCCTAAGATCACATTGAAGTTAGCCATATCCAACACAACCAAGTCTACCCACGTGTCTTACCCCAACATAGTCACTATACAAGCTCGATACACATGATCCACTACTAAGGGATATCTTACAGAGGTAGATACATGCATAGGCACAAGAAATACTAAGAAATGTATTCCTTGAAGCGACTAACTACTTTATAGACAAAGGAAACAGTAACGACAACCCTTTGACAAAGAGGCAAACCCGCTCATGCTCTGTAAGACGAATCATAGTAGCATGCCAATCCAACTCATAGAAACAAGACCCGTACTCAGAAACAGACATAGAGCCCTGCTCTAACCAGTTGAACAAATCTCTCAGCCACTCTCTCATGTTTCATGGTACATACTTCTCTAAGAAAGCCTCAGAGAACTGAACCTAGGTCATCGGAGGTAACCCAACTGGTTTGCAAGGGATATAAGATCTCGATCATTGTTTTGCTAAACCATCCAACTAAAATATGGTGTAATCAGCTTCGTGTGACTCTACTAACCCAAGGTTATGCAACCTCTCCTAGCAACTGACTAATTACTCATGAGCATCCTCTCCCAGAGCACCTGCAAACCTCGGAGGACCCAACCCGATGAACCTACCAAGAATATTTTGATCCTCAGCTACAATAGGCTGAGAAAATGTTAGAATTAGTAATATCTCAAAATAGGGAGCCGCAATAGTAGGCTACATCCCTGAACCCTATGCCACTACATGGGCCAAATTATGTGCCTCATCTCAAACCTATGAGCCACCAGGAGTACCATACAAGGTCCCGACTAATTATATACCCTCCAAGAGGTTGAACCAAAGTATCTTGTAGAACTGATGTAGCTATAAAATCCACTCGATGCTAGGCTGGCCCTACGTCCTTTGGCTTATACTAAAAATCCTCTACATGTACTGTAGGCTCTGGTGGTGGAACCCTAGCATGGGCTCAAGCTGGAACTCTAACCCGTGCCCTACCTTGAACTCTAGGTCACCACTACCCCATCCCCTAGATGGGGCTCTAACTGCAGGTGCATGGGACTCATCCTCACCTGCTACCGATCTCATCTGAACCATCTGAGAAGGAACAAAACAAATGAAATTTAGAAGTTGATAGAATCAAGGACATATGATAAGTAGCCAATCAAAATGGAGTCTTTCCTATGAATTCCCTATAGCCTATTGCAAATAGGATACAAACGTTATCAAACTAATTCGCGAGACTCTACAAGACACTTGCTCTTGTAATGGTAAGACCAGTGAACCTGAAGCTCTAATACCATACTGTCACAACCTAAAATTAGTCCATGATGGCACCGACTAAACCCCCCAAGTAGACAAGCCAAACCATAGATATAATGCTACAAATAAAGCTAAAATAGATAAAGCGAAAGTAAGATACTAATAAGAAAAGGGCAACTAGTACAGATACATAGATAATGGTATAAAATATACAAACATGCCCTAAAGAAACCAAGAAAGATGAACTATATACATACATAGGAATAAAATCCCAGACCTGGTGTCAATGGTGCAAGAGCATCCAAAGTATGAGATAAAGTTATACAAGATACTATTGTAAGGAAAAAGTACAAAACAAGGATAGTAAGTGTGAGAAAGAAAGCAGTAAGTCTTCGGATACCGGGAGCTCACCATGATTTGAATAGCAGCAGGCCTCAAACGAGTATGCAATTAGCGGGGTTGGCTCATACTAGGTGCTGCATCAGAAAAAGATGCAGAAATATAGTGTGAGTACTAAAATATGAGGTACTCAGTAGATATCATAGGACGAGAGAGATCAGAAGATAATATATTATATAAGAGGCATGAAGGTAAACTAAACATTTCGATCAACCTAGAAGTCTAGACATAATAAAGATAATTATAAAGTAAATATATAAGCCGGAACTAAACCAGGATATCATATAAAAAGGAATTGATGGTAAAGATATTAATAATAAAGGAAATAGACACTCAATCTGTAAGCATACAAGAAAGATGTGGTGTAGTATGAGATGAATGCAATATAGTAAGAGGCCAATGCAATGCGAGTACAAAATCTACACCAAACGTAACAACAAGGTAAACATGAGCCCGAAATCCTCATTGGACATAACAATAAGTAAATATGAGCCTGGAATTTTATCAGATGTAAAAGTAAAGAAAATGTAAGCTCAAAATCTACATTGAATGTGAGGTAAAGTATTATGATCTCCACGGAGATCAAATCAGTAAAAGATGAGGCATTTTAGTTTTAAAAGCCAAAAATCATCAGTAAAGTAGTACAAATCCTATAGGAATCTGAAATATAGCAAGGGAGAAAAACCTTTTTTTAAAACTAGAAAACCAATATTCTCCTTCAAATCGCACCATTAACCATGTGTATGAATGTATACATGCCATCAAAGAAATT
The DNA here is from genome assembly GCA_003996215.1 of Jaltomata sinuosa. Classification (NCBI taxonomy): domain Eukaryota; kingdom Viridiplantae; phylum Streptophyta; class Magnoliopsida; order Solanales; family Solanaceae; genus Jaltomata; species Jaltomata sinuosa. Next base: position 1,930,942 of record QJPP01000019.1, read on the forward strand.
ATGTAAATACAAGTATATACACCAAATAGGTATAACCACCTTTCCAGTAAGAGACACTGACTTGGAGTCCCGTTCACTCCAAAACCATGGCCTCAGGCCCATAATTGCACAATAAACGGTAATTAAAGCAGAAACAGAAAAACAATAATAAACTAATAGTAACAGTCTACTCTACCATGAAATCCTCCTCAATTCAACACTAAGGATTCTATCCTAATCACATTAAGACTAAAAGCAACCTAACCCAACGCTTAAGGCAAAATTACTAAGCGAAGGTCCCAAAAATGGCCAATTTATAAGTAAGGATCATAGAGCATAATTCTAACCTACAAGCATCCCTAACTCTCATGGAATTTATCAAATATAGAATATAACCGAGTTAAATATAAAAGAATTAAATTGTAACCTACCTCAGGGAAAAACTACAATTGCAAACCATCACTCAAGAGCCTTTCCCTTTCGAAATACATCAGATGTTGCCACACTATCATAATCATATTCTATGATTCAAGATGGGAATAATGATACCCATATTGATATTTATAATTTTGGGCCGCGAATGGGGTCAGAAATAGATCCTCAGGGCCCATTGACTAAACTATAATTAAAAATCACAATTAAGCTCCTTATAGTGTCATAAACCCATGCCCAAATTTGGGCGCAAATGGAACAAATTTTTGGGCTCAAAATAGCCCCAAAGTTCACTTGATCAAAGAGATTAATTAAAGAATTTAAACATGGATTCTATGGAATGGAGGGAGAAATAAGGCATAAAACTTATGTAAATTAAGCAGGAAAATGTTGAAAACTTACCCCAAACAGATAGTAGTGAAGAATTCTTCAAAAATTACTCTCCAAGCTCATATAAACGAAGTTGGAACAATATATAACTACCAGGGATCCTTCATCACGAATGCGGAGGACCCCTTGCAATCATGAGACTGCACTACCAGGAGAGCCATAGCGATTGCGATGGTCTCCTTGCGAATATGATGAAGCGACTCAAACTGGGTCAACAAGGTTCTTTATCGCAAATGAAATAACCAGCTCGCGAATATGATGGTCAAATTTTTTGACCTTCAAAATCACGAGGCCCTCATTGCAAATGCGATGATGGGCCTGTAGATGCACCAACAACAAAAAACAAACAAAATAAGCAAAATAACTAGTCTAGAAACTCTCTGAATGGACTCTCAAGATTCATTCAGAATCCGGTGAACACAAACCTAATATGATACCCAACTGGAACCAGAACTTCAGACTCAATGAAATCATCGAAATTACCAAAATAAATCACCTTGATGAAATGTTGACTGAACTCAACAATTTGTCAATTTTACCTAAGAACAACAAAAGTGCCCAAAATCAGTATGGAAGCCTCGAGACCTAAACCAAAGATCCCACTAGCCAAAAATCCATATTCCAAAGCTAACAACACTATCAAAATTCTCATCCAAGCCCATTTACACTATATATTGACAAAAGACAAATATTTCATCTTTAAGAGTTCCAAAAAAAGAAAACTCTTCTAAACCGCGATAAAACACCTCAGTAAGTGTGCCACCCACCCCAACAAGTCATAAAAGTTATGGAGAAGCTACTAGAAGAGTTAAAATGGTAAAAATGCACAATAATAAGGAAATGACCACGAGGGTCATTACAATATCTACTACTAAAAAGACTTTCATCCTCTAAAGTTAGAGAAAAAAATGTACTTGAAGGCTCGAAAAGGTAAGGATATTGGGTCCATATGTTAATCTCAATCTCCCTAGTAGCCTCTTTGATTGGATGATGCCTCCACTGAACCTTAAACAACTAAATAACCTTAGACCTTAACTTCCTAACCTGCCTGTCCAAAATAGCAATGGACTCCTCCTCCAAACATAAAGACTAATCAAACTGAACTGAATCCCACTGAAGCATGTGAGACTAATCCAAAACATACCACCTCAACAAAGAAACATGGAAAATGGTGTTATCACCTGAAAGAGCGGGAGGCAAGCCTAACTCATATGCTACATCCCCAATGCGATATAGAATCTCAAAAGGCCCAATGAACCTAGGGATAAATTCTCCCTTCCTCCCAAATATCATCACGCTCTTCATTGGTGACACACGAAGGAAAACTCTATCACCAACCATAAATTCTAAGTCACGCACCCTCCGATTAGTATAGCTCTTTTACCTACTTGGGGTAGTACGAAGTCTCTCTTGAATAACCCAAAATCGATCCATAGAATCACACAATGATTCAGTACCCGAAGGCAAACCTGAAAAGCATCAAACTAACCCAACAGAGACTTGTACTACCTACCATACTGTCATGCCCCGAAACTACCCCTAGACATAACACATAGCTTAAAGTCATAAGTGACCCCAAGCTAACCCATGGTCTGGCATATGCTAAACATTCTAAGTAAGGTAATATCTGTGCAAAAGTAAAACTGGTGAACAACATAAGTCTGGGTATATAAAACTAGTGATTCTTAAAATAATAATATAATAAGTCTAAAATTTGAAATGACTGTGTAAGATGAAAAGTAACTCTATGTCAGAAAGCCTCTATTGAGATGATTTTCTTGGACAAGCCCCCAACTAACTCTAATAATCTAACAATTGAAATAAAAGACTGAAATAAATGAACATAAGTCTTGTCCAAAAATGATGAGGACTCACCAACTGTACTGCTGAGAAGTTTGTGAAGATCAAAATATGTGTGATCTGGATGTTGAGCGCCTGAAACTATATCATAATAAAATGTAGCATAAAAGTGTGCATCAGTACTTATAATGTACTGAGCATGCGGGATATGCACTAATCTATAATACTGGATATGATGAGGTAAACTGAGTATGAAAGATGTACTGAACATGAAACTGAAAGATTTAATACGATGCAATGACCAAGTAGATAAACATGAAACTGTGTAATACTAAACTGAATAACTGACTACAAGGTCATGCAATAACAGAATCTGAACTATAGGAGCTACTGTTAACTGACATACCCTAAGCTGAGCTAACTATGGTGCCAACCTGTATCCTTGGCTAGGAGAGTGTTCATACCTTGCCAAGGGTACAAACACTGGTTGGCGTGGATCTACTAATCTGATACCCAAAGGGGCTAAGGTGTCAAGCCTTATATGATGGATGACCCTTTAGAACCTATGGTGGTGCTGTAGTTTGGGACTCAGGGACTTCTACTAAAGTTCTCAATCCTAACTGACGAGTGAGACTTTATCCCTTCATTTGCTCGGTGCTAAGTACTACTCCTAACTAAATAAATAACTAAATTGACATACTGGATAGCTCAAAATACTGAATTCCTGAGAATGCAAAGTAAATTGAGGCTCAAAACATTCTAAGCATATAATCTTGAATCACTATGCATCTGATTGAATAAGCATGAAACATAAACTGATCGATCGGGTGTGCATAACCCACTATCCTAAGAAATTGAATTACACAAATAATTCTAGGACCTAAATAAAATATGCAATTCAAGAGCATAATTCAAAGTCATGGATTAGACAACATGCTGAGGGTCTGAGAATTCTGAGTATATAATGATGCTAGATTTCAAGAAAACATGTAATAACATTCACACATAATAATGGAAACTGATATACAAGAAGTTCATGAAGTTTAGAAAACCTAGGTCCTGAAGATTAAACTAAAAACTTGAGAACTTAGTTAGTTAGGGACTCAATGGGTGAAAGGATACCCATTGATGAATTCCCATATACATAAGAGTAGAATCTATGGAAGAATCCTAAGGTTTTGCAGCCTAAAGTTGGAGAAACCTTATGCTTGATTTGGAGAAGAACGAACGTTTCTTTTTCTCTATTTTGCTAAGTATCGACTTAATTCTGAGGGAATGAGGGATTTATATAGTTTTATATTAGTAAATAGGCTTAGGCTAGTTAAAACAACATGGTTTAGCCTCTAAAAGAACAGGAAAGGTCTAGAATACCCCTGGGATTTAAAAAGAAAATATGCTAAAAAATTCGCGATCAGAGTTCCATGGGTGGGAACCACGAGCTGTAGATGGTTCCACGGGTCGTGGAACCCTATCGTGGTTCCTGGGATCTTTCAATGGGTTGCAGGTCTGATTTCCATGACCCCCATCTATGACCTTTGGTTCTATCCATGGTCTGTGGAAACTGATCATGGATTTAGGTTGAGAAGGGGACCTGATGGTCTGATTCAACAAAGGGTAACCACCGCCCATGGTTCCATCCATGGTCCATGGATCCCTCTCATAGATCAAGACCTGAGAGTCTGATTTGTAGGACTTTTTCCATAGGTCCATTCCACAGCTTGTGGTATTGGTCCGTGGTTTTGGTTATAAGTTCAGACAGCTTAACACTTAGGATTTTGGGCTAGTACTAAGCTTAGGATTTTCTAGGGTGTTAAAATATCTCCCCCTTGGGATCATTTGTCCTTGAATAAAGATTAAGCAAGCTGAGTTTTGAGGGAAAGAGTTGCAATCCCTACTAACTGAATTCTAAAAGTTGATTTCTAACCGAATTGAGTTCTGAAGACATGGAAGCGTGCAGAAAAATCAAAGAGAGCTGAGGGAATATGAAGCTAAGGGGAAATGAAAATGAGGAAACTTAAATACTGGAGTGGACTATTACCTCAAAATGGAGGTGATTCAGAAAAAAAGAGGTAAGGGTACTTGGTCATCATGGATGCTTCTGCTTCCCAAGTGGATCCCTTAATGGATTGGTTCCTCCAAAGTACTTTCACCGAAGACACCTCTTTGTTTCTCAACCTACGAACCTGACAGTCAAGAATCTGGACTGGGACCTCTTCATAGGTGAGACTGTCTTTCACACCCACACTCGCCAATGGCACAATCAAGGCTGGATCACCAATTCACTTTCTTAACAAGGATAAATGGAAAACAGGGTGCACTGATGCTAAGTCTGCGGGCAAATATAACTCATAGGCCACCTTGCCAACCCTTCTCAGGATCCTATAGGGGCCTACATATTGGGGACTAAGCTTTATCTTCTTTCCAAATCTCATGACACCCTTCATGGGTGACACCTTCAAGAAAACCCAATCATCAACCTCAAACTCTAAGTCCATTCTCCTCACATCTGCATAAGACTTCTGATGACTCTGTGTAGTCTTCAACCTTTCCCTAATAAGCTAAACCTTTTCCATAGCCTCATGAACTGAATCTAGTCCAATCAAGGCTACTTCACCTACCTCAAATAAGGCAATAGGTGATTTTCACCTCCGCCCATAAAGTGCCTCATATGAGGCAATCTAAATACTAGAATGGAAGTTGTTACTGTAGCCAAACTCTATATGAGATAAGTGCTCATCCTATTATCCCTTGAAATCGATCACACAAGCCCTCAACATATCTTCTAAGGTCTGAATTGTATGCTCTGCCTGATCATTTATCTGCAGATGAAATGTTGTTCTGAGATTTTCCGGAGTACCAAGACCTTTCTAAAATGACCTCCAGAAATGGGATGTAAATTGAGTGCCCCTATATGAGATGATGGACAAAGTAACCCCATGAAACCTGACTATCTCACTGATTTAGAGTCTGACATAATCCTTTACTGAGTCTGTAGTCTTGACAGCCCAAAAGTGAGCTGACTAAGTTACCATGTCCACTATCACCCAAATAGAGTCATGTTGCCGGTGAGTACGCGGTAAGCCTATAATGAAATACTTATTGATCACTTCCCACTTCCAAGTACGAATTCTAATATCTTGAGTCACACCTCCCAGTCGTTGATTTTGTACTTTCACTTGCTGACCGTAGGGACACTTTGCCACAAAATCTGCGATGTCCCTCTTCATGCCATTCCACCAATAGACTTCCTGTAGGTCACGGTACATCTTGGTGGCATCATGATGAATAGAATACCTGGAGCTATAAGCCACTATCACGATCCGCTGCATCAATGCATCTACATTAGGAACACATAATCGACCCTGATAAGGAAGTACACCATCTCCCCCTTGGGAGGAAACCTCCACTCTCTGATGATTGACCGCACCTTTTAATTAAAGTAAGATGGGATCACTATCTTTCTTCTCCTTTAACTCAACCACCAAGGAAGATTCTAACCCATTCTGAACTATCTCATCGCTCTCCACCGTGTCTGTAAGGGAAACTCTCAAACAAGCTAGCCTATGAACATCCTTAACTAATTCATTCTTCTCTTTTTTAACGTGATACACACTACCCATAGACAGTTCTCTAAGTGCATCATCCACTACATTGGCCTTACCCTGAAGGTAGAGAACATTCATATTGTAATATTTGAGGAACTCAAGCCACCTTCTATGGAAAAGATTCAACTCTTTCTAGGTGAACACATACTGGAGGCTCTTATGGTTTGTAAACACATCTACATGGACACCATACAAGTAGTGTCTCCAAATCTTTAAGGCAAATACATTTGTGGTGAGCTCAAGGTCATGAGTCAAGTAGTTCTTTTTCATGAGTCTTAAGATGTCTAGAGGAATAGGCGATGATCTTACCATTTAGCATCATAACACAACCCAAGCCGACTCTAGATGCATCACAATATACTACGATGCCATCTAAACCTCTAGTTTGAGTTAAAACTGGAGTTGTGGTTAACTAGTCTTCAATTCTTGAAAGTTCTTTTTACACTCATCTGACCATTGGAACTTAACCTTTTTCTGAGTCAATCTGGTCAATGGGGAAGCTATGAATGAAAATCCCTCAACAAACCTCCTGTAGTTACCATCCAAACCCAAAAAACTCTTAATGTTAGTAGGAGAAGTGGGTCTAGACCAGTTCTTCACTACCACTATCTTCTGCCAATCAACTCGAATACCTTAACTAGACACTACATGACCAAGGAAGGCAACTGACTTTAACTAAAATTCACACTTACTAAACTTGGCGAATAACTGGCAATCCTTAAGAGTTTGCAGCACAATCCTCTAATGATTTGTGTGCTCCTCCTCACTCCTAGAATACACAAGGATGTCATCAATGAAAATGATGATAAATATGTCCAAGTATTGCTTGAACACCCTATTCATCAAATCCATAAAAGTTGCAGGAGCATTCATTAGTCCAAAAGACATAATTACAAATTCATAGTAACCATACCAAGTTCTGAAGGTTGTCTTCAGAATGTCACACTCTGTAACTCTGAACTGATAATAGTTGGGCTTGAGGTCTATCTTAGAAAAATAACTGGCACCCTAAATCTAGATGAACAAATCATCAATCCTGGGAGTGGGATAGTTATTCTTGATTGTGACTTTGTTCAACTAATGGTAGTCGATGCACATCCTGAGAGAACCATCTTTTTTACGCACAAAAAGAACTAGAGCACCTAATGGAGAGATATTGGGTCTGATGAAGCCCTTATCTAGATGGTCTTTAAAATGATCTTTTAACTCTTTAAGCTCAACTGTGGCCATTTTTTAAGGTGGAATTGAGATAGGATGGGTATCTGGGAGGAGATCTATTCTGAAGTCAATATCCCATTCGCGAGAAACTCTGGGTAGATTTTCTGGAAACACTTCTGGAAATTCATTAACCATAGGGACTGGCTGAAGAGTTGGGGTTTCAGAGTCTAAATCCTTAACCTAAGCTAGATGATAGATAAACCGTTTGGAAATCATTTTTCTGGCCTTAATTTAAGAGATGAAACGATCTACAGGCTCTGAGGTACTACCCTTCCTTTCTAAGACTGGCTCAGTAGGAAACTAGAATTGGACTATTTTGGTTCTACAATCAACTAAGGCATAACAAGAATGTAACCAATCCATGCCTAGAATAACATCAAAGTCAGTCATATCTAACTCTACAAGATCAGCTGAGGTGACTTTCTGAGAGACTGTGATTAGGGAATTTTTGTATACCCATCTGGCTATGACTGAATTACCAACAGAAGTAGAAACTGAGAAAGAATCTAGGAGGATTTCCTGGACTGATACCAGAGTCTACTGCTATATAAGAGGTCACAAAAGAAAGTGTGGCTCTGAGATCTAACAATGTATATTTATCAAGATGAAAGACTCGTAATGTACCAGTGACCATCTCGGGGGAGCCCTCCTAATCCTGATGAGTGTGAAGAGTATAAATTCTATTCTGGCGCTGACCACCACCTACAATAGATAAGGTACCTTGCTGAGTCGGGCAACCTACTGGAGATGCTGAAGAGATAGCCTGATTCTGTTGATGAGTGCCCTTACCCCCGGTGAAGCCACTAGTAACTCCCTCAACCTATGACCTGGCTTTTCACATCTAAAATAATTACCACTACCGGCCATGAACTCACCTTGGTGGTTCCTACCATACTTCTTGCAAACTGGATGAGTACGTCCACTAGTGAAACTAATCTAGAACATAGAGGTTGACGCCCTATCCCACTGACGTGTTTGAAGTACTTGGGCACTAGGGTACTAGCAGAGGATGGGGATAAAGCTCAAGATTTCTGGCAGAATTGAGAGTGATTACTACCATCTGACCTCTACTGAGAATAACTGAAGCTACCTGTTCTGGATCTCGTATTGTCTCTTTCCCTCTTTTTAATCTTTTCCTCTTTAATCTGCTTAGCATGAGTCATCAACCTGGAGACTAGCATAGCAGTCCTACACTCCTTGACTACATCTTCAGACACTCCTGACACAAACTTAGTCATACAGGCTTTGGAGTCAGCTACCATTGTCGGAGCATATTTCAAGTGTTGAGTAAACTTGAGAGAATACTCCTTCACACTCATGTCACCCTGCCTCAAGTTGATGAACTCCTGAACCTTGGCTTCTCTTAGTTCAAGTGGGAAGAAACTATCAAGAAATGTAGTCATGAACTGATCCCAATCTGTTGGACTGCATTTGTACCCCTTGCTTCCTTTCACTGCTTATACCAGATATGTGACACTCCCTTCATCTAATAAGTGGCCAAGTCTGCACTTTCAACTGAAGTGACACCCAAGATCTCAATAACTTTCTAGATGTCATCAACGAATTCTTGTGGGTCCTCCTCAGCCTTAGAACCATGAACCTCAAGAGGATTCATCTAAGTGAAGTCACAAACTCTAGTTGTTGATGTACTATTATATGGGTTAACTGGTGCAACAGACTACTGGTTCACTTGAGTATTCATGGAATGAGCTAGCACCAGAAAAGCAGCCCTGAACTCGGTATGAGTGACTTGCTTATTCAAAGGGTGTATTGGGATGGGTGGTACTTGATAGTTTTCGTTGCCATTGCCATTTCTCCTTCTATTTTCTCTTCTGTGAGGAATTTTTCGTAACGCATAGAGTATGAATTAGATGGTGGTTAAATAGAGTTCACACTCTATCACATAATATGGAACAAAAAGAAGATAAAGTTTTCCCAAAGACGTCTTGTAGCCTCTCTCTTATAAGTGTGGCATGCTTCACACCCATGAAAAAGACTCTATTTGACGCGACTTTCAGACACTCTAAGACACATTAAACTTGATGCTCTGATACCAAGTTTGTCATGTCCTGAGGCTATCCCCTAGATGTAACATTGTGCGTAGAGTCACAAGTGACCTCAAGCTAACCCATGGTCTAGCATTTACTAAGCATTATGATTAAGTTAATATCTGTGCAGAAGTAAAACTGGTGAACAACATAAGTCTGGGTATATAAAACCAATGATTCTGAAAATAATAAATATAATAAGTCTAAAATCTTAATTGATTGTGTAAGCTGAAAACTAACTCTATGTCTGAAAGCCTCTACTGAAATGAGTTGCTGGGACAAGACCCCAGCTAACTATAATAATATGAAAACTAAAATAAAAGACTGAAATAAATGAACATAAGTCTTGTCCTCGAATGATGAGGACTCACCAATTGTACTGTTGAGAAGTCTGGGAAGATCAAACTATGTGTGATCTGGATGCTGACTGTCTGAACCTACATCATAATAGGATGTAGCACAAAATTATGCATCAGTACTTTGAATATATTGAGCATGCGGGATATGCACTAATATATACATATTGGATATGATGAGGTAAACTGAATACGAAAGATGTACTACACATGAAACTTAAAGATGTAATATGATGCAACGACCAAGTATATAATCATGCAACTATGCAATACTGAACTGAATAACTGACTACAAGGTCATACAATAACTGAATCTGAACTATGTGAGCTACTATTAACCATCATACCACAAGCTGAGCTAAATATGGGGCCAACCTGTAACCCTAGCTGGGAAGGTGTCCATACCTTGACAAAGGTACAAACACTGGCTAGCGTGGATCCACTAAACTGATGCCCTAAGGGGATAAGGTGTCAAGACTAATCTAATGAATGACCCTGTAGAACCTATGGTGACGCGGTAGTTCTGGTACTCAAGGACTTCTACTAAAGGTCTCAGTCCTAACTGATGGGTGAGCCTTCATCCCTTCGTCTGCTTGGTGCTAAGTACTACTCCCAACTGAATAAATAAATAAATGGACATACTGGATAGCTCCAAGAATGCAAAGTAATATTGAGGCTGAAAGCATTCTAATCATGTAATCCTAAATGACTATGCATCTGACTGAAAAAGCATGAAACATAAACTGATCGGGTGGGCATAACCCACTATCCTAAGAAATTGAATTACACAAACAATTCTAGGACCTGAACAAATTTGTAGTTCAAGAGCATAATTCAAAGTCATGGGTTAGACAACATGTTGAGGGTCTGAGAATTCTGAGTATATAACGATGCTAGATTTCAAGAAAACATGTAATAAGATTCATACATAATAATTGAAACTGAGATACAAGAAGTTCATGAAATTCAGAAACCCAAAATCTAGAAGATTAAACTAAAAACTGGAGAACTGAGTTACTTAGGGACTCAATGGGTGAAATGATATGCATTGATGAATTTCTACATACCTTAGAGTAGAATCTATGCAAGAATCCTTGGGTTTTGGATCTTGAAGTTAGAGAAATCTTATGCTTGATTTGGTGAAGAACGAACATTTCTTTTTCTTTGTTTTGCTAAGTATCAACTTAATTCTGAGGGAATGAGGGATTTAGGTAGTTTTAGACTTAGTAAAAAGGCTTAGGCTAGTTAAAATGACATAGTTTAGCCTCTAAAAGAATAGGAAAGGTCTGGAATACCCTTGGGATTTAAAAAGAAAAACTATTGAAAAATCATGACCTGAGTTCCATGGGTAGGAACCATGGGCTTTAGATGGTTCCACGGGATATGGAACCCTGTCGTGGTTCTTGTGCTCATTTGATAGGTTGTAGGTCTGATTTCCACAACCCCCATCATGGCTCGTGGTTCTATTCACGCTTCGTGGAAGGTGATCATGAATTTGGGCTAAGAAGTGGACCTATAGGTCTTATTCCATGAAGGGTAACCACGACCCATGGTTTCATCCACGGTCTGTGGATCCCTCTTGTAGATAAAGACCCGAGAGTCTAATCTGCAGGAATTTTTCCATGGGACCATTCTGTGGCTCATGGTTCAATCCACGGCATATGGTCTTGGTCTATGATTTTAGTTCTGAGTTCTGACAGCTGAACACTTAGGATTTTGGGCTGGTACTAAGCTTAGGATTTTCTGGGGTGTTACACATATAATGCCTTGAACAGGGCCATCTGAATGCTAGAAAGGTTATTTTATTATACGTGAACTCTGCCAAGTCTAATAATTGGTCCCACTGACCCCCAAAATAAATAACACAGGCTCACAACATATCCTTTAGAACCTGAATAGTATGCTCTAACTGACCATCAAAATGTGGGTGAAAACCCATGCTGAGCTCAACTCGGGTACCCAACTCTCTCTGAATCAACTTCCAAAACATGAAGTAAACTAAGTTCCACGGTCAAAAATGATAGAAATAGGTAAACCCATGCAACTGAATAACTTCACAGATGTAGATCTAAGCTAATTTCTCTGAGCTATACGAAGTCTGAACTGGCAGAAAGTGACCAGACTTTGTCAACCTATCCATGATAACCCAAATAATATCAAATCTCTACAAATTACATGGAAGGCCTAACACAAAGTCCATAGCTATCTACTCCCATTTTCACTCAGGAATGGGTAGCCTGTGGGTCAAACCAAAAGCAACACTCTCGAATGCTACTCATACTCCTCTCTACTCCTCAAATAGACCAAGATGTCATCAATGAACACTATAACAAATAAATCTAAGTAGGCTCTAAACACACGGTTGATTAAATCCATAAATGATGTTGGGGAATTAGTCAACCCAAAAGATATTACTAGATACTCATAATGGCCGTATCGAGTCCAAAATAAAGTCTTTGGGATGTCTACAACCCTGATCCTCAAGTGATGATAACCTGATCTCAAGTCTATCTTAGAAACCACCGCTGCACCTTGTAGCTAGTCAAATAGATCATCAATACGCGACATCAAATACCTTTTCATGATAGTAACCTTATTCAGCTGCCTGTAGTTAATAAACATACGCAAGGAACCATCCTTCTTTTTCACAAACAAAATAAGAGCACCCCAAAGAGACACAATAAGCCTGATAAACCCCTTAAACAGAAGATCCTTGAGTTGTTCCTTAAACTCCCTCAACTAGGTTGGTGCCATCCAATATGGAAAAAAGGAAATAGGTTGGTGCCATCAAAGGCAACACTTTTCTACTTTCGGCATGCTTTTTTAGGGGTGGCTTAAACAGGCATAACTTTTGACTTTAGACCACACTTTTCAAGTGCTTCTTTATAAGCCACGCTTCAAAAGTGTGGCCTATAAGGTACAATGTCCATGCTTGTGGTACCTCATAAGGCAACATTTTTCGTATATTAAAACTATACTTTTCAAGTATGGCCTTTGCTAGCTTAGGCCATGCTTGCAAAGTATTGTCATTTGTATCCTCTAAAGCAATATCTGTGGAGTGTAGCCTTTGTAGGTGTATATGCCACAATTCACATAAAATAAGCTACACGATTGACACCCTATGGCCACACTTTTAAAGCGTGGCAATATTTTCTCGGCTATAAAATATTATTTAAAATATTTATATACAACCAATTTGTTTTGCATATATCTAGTAATCACAATTATACATTATTATTATTATATTTAAATGATATGAAACTTTAAATTAGCTTATGAATAACTCAAAAGTAATAGTTCAAATGTATAAATTTGCAATGAACATCGAAAAAAACAATGTGTCGTGTGCTACACATACTAAGAAAGTAATACTTCAAGATGTGCACTAGCAAAACTTCACAAAACAAAATGTAAATTCAAAATTAAGATGTTAAATCCTCATTAAAATCTCTGATATTAGTTTCCAGGCAGCTAGAGTTTTTGTTGACACATACTTCCATATAAGAGTTCAGGGCCTATGAACTTTGCAGCACCTTTAACTTGCTTAGATTCTTGTCTTGTGAAATTGTACAATCTAGAGCCAACATTCTTCTTCATTATGTCAAGACAATATCCAAATATCAAGGGATTGGCAAACCTGCAATGAGGATAGGAGTTATAACGAACTAAATAGTTCAGTCCATTATCGTTAAAGTTTTGTGATTGTCGAGATGCTACAAGCCAAGACACTTATGCAACCTTGACAAAGAGTTAAGAGTCAAAATGGTCAGAAAATAACAAAAAAAAAATTGAATAACACATTTGACAAAGGTACAAGAACTCACCTTGACAATGATTTAATTCTCTAGCTATAGTTCGCACTAAAATATCTTCAATGTCAGTCAATTTATGCAAGCTATCTCTAAAACTTTGAAGTGTTATGGTAATATTTTAGTTCGAATCAAGTTCAAGGAATAAGAGGACAGAAGAAAATTTAGCTAATAAAAGTTATACAAGTTTAAAAAACTGGACAAAGGCTTAAAATTGTGTGAAACAAAAGCTATTCAGAACCTATTTCTGGGAAATTCTCGTGAATCAGGCTATGTACGGTTGCAAAAAATGAACTGTAGCAACACAAATTGAAACTGGACATAGAAACCTCTATGGACAATCTAAGTGCAACTATCTGTTTTTGCCCAGAATGTCACTTCAAATGAAACTCTTATAATTTGAATTTTTCAGATCAATACTTAGTTATAACAACAGTAAAATGAATATTTCAGCTTATAAATTCTTAAACAAATCAATCCAAAAATAAAATAGAGACGACATCCAGTTGGATAATTCTCTTTCGTATTCAATTTCGTAACAACAATCAGAAGTTCAGCTTAAAAACTCAGAAAAATCAAATTGTATCTCAACTTCAAGAAAATGGATACACTGTAGTTGTAGCTCAGTAAAAAACCTTGAATCATTTCAAACACTCACAGATATAACCTGCTATAATCAAGCAACCTCACCTTCAAAAGTATGAACTCAATCGAAATTCCCAGTAATTACATAATTCAAAAGTATGAATAAATGCCAGAAATTTGGTGTAATAAATTTGCTTAAAACTAATAAGGGAGTAAGTTCTTCTTCAAAATTAAAGCTACAGTTCCAAAAAGTTTGAAACAAGATCGATACACATATAACCATGTCAAGAAAATCATTACACATATGTATCACAATTCAAAAGCGATGCACAATTGCTTGAACATAACAACCAATTTTCTTGTTATATACATCTTTTTCAACACAATGGGACTAGATGCTAGTAAGTTATGAGACTAGGCCAAGCATTATAAGAAACTCTTAATGTTCTGTAAATATATCTTTGAGCACATTATTTGAAAAACAAAAATACTTCACTAAAAATTATAAATGTAAATTTTATTTAGTATTATTCCCTTTCATGTCCTTCTATTGTATTCTTACCTTCATGTAGGTATCATTATCATATGGTGCAAATGTTATTCCACTTAATATAAATTGTAAAATGAGTGCAAATGCTTCAAATATGCTAGCGACTCCCATTGTGCTCCCTGCTGCTCCAATGACTCTAACCAATGTTGATGCCACCTGGTGTAATAGTACGAGAAGCAAGAATTGTTTGAATACAATCTGCAAAGTAGTAGTCCCTTAATAATCTTGAAATTATGAACAATCTTTACAAACAGTGTGATGTAGTTTAGAGACCAAGTCATCACTTCCCAACTGTAAATGAATATCCATTTTCTTCCAGTTCCCTGACACCAAGCCTTGCCCCAAAAATGGAAATAGATCAAATATTATTTTTTTGAATTTACAACACACTGAGCAGAAACTCACCCACTCTAGATTCTATTTCAATGCAGTTGACCATTAAAGTATTGAATGGAACTCCACTTCAACTTCTTGTAATCCATGAACTTCATTTACATTCAGGATAGCATACCTGTATAAAATTTATTCAATAAACTTTTACATAATTTAGAACATCTCATGACTAAAACAGAGTAAACATGAAGAGGCAGCAAGCATAAGAATAGTATATGAATGAAAATGCCACTAATGCATAGACAAATAGTTCACAGAAGATAATGAATGCTAAACTAATAGATATCTAGAAAATTGGTTAACGAGATCCAATATGAATTTAGGTGTTGGTTCTCCTAGACTTAGAAGAGATTACCTTTTAGTAACTTATGTAACAAGTTAAAATTGCCTTCTAAAAAAAGAAAATAATCAGAATAGATCTTTAGTTCCTGTAAATAAAGTATATATCCCACTATTTTTTTCATCTATATCTAAATCTAAATTGCATTTTATAATGTCTCTTGAGATAGTAGTTACAGAAAAGCATAAATAAAGAAGTCGCAAGTGCAACCTTTCATCATAAACCAATAAAATGTTAGAGTGGCAAAACTATTCTTGAATCTTGATTACTTGAGTAAGATAACCTCAACCAGATTTCACTTTCTTTTCAAGGCACGAGATAAGCTGGTTACATATAGTTTCAAAGATCCAATTGATACCACTGCTGCCATTTCAGTACAAATGTGAATTATATGGTTACCTGACCTGAACATTAGTATAAAAAGAAGAAAAGATAAAGTCCATAAAACTCAATTGTAAGAAATTATCTACTACTAGTGCACACAACTTGGGGTCTGCAGTATATAAAAAACTTCTAACTGATAACTTTGGAGAGGGGGAGGAGAACAAGGTGGGGTAAAGGAAAGCTATCAAAATATTTCTGTTAAGAGCAAAATAAGTTGAGTCAAACCATATACCAGGAGAAAAATTTCAATTCACCTGTGTTGCATCTATGTTATATTTATAACACCCAATATTTATGGTCAGTTCACCTTTATGATTAAGACAATTTAACAAAAAATAGATCGCTAGAACTAAGTTTAATCCAAAGAGAAAATTAAGAAATGAAGTATTTGGGTGAAAATCGTTAAATAAATACTTCTAAAGCAATAAAACTTCTTCCCAAAGTTTGCTTCTAGAGTCATACCTTTCGAAATTAGTCAACACATTATTGAAAACTTACATTCTACTTTTTCTGGGGAAGTGACGCAGTTCTACCTGAAGTTCAGTATAATGTTTATGCATTATCTCATAGATATAATCAGTTGTACTACCTATTGAATCCATGACCAACCCTTTAAACTATAATGCCTCCTTTCTTCCAATCAACTGGTAAGAACCATAGAGTCTATCCTTACTAGTAACCCTGTACCGATTGAGAACTTATATGTTTCATAAAATCAACAATGAGCCCTTGATTTTATCACATGCAAACTCTCTGGAACATGTGCCAGGAATCAACACATGGACTATGATAAGTAAAAATGAGAAGATACAAAAATACAAAAAAGGGGATAACTAAATGCATATACTAAGTCGAAAACTCTTACCATTACATCTATAACCTAGAGCATGTAACAGGAATAACTTTAAATGTCCTAAATGGCATTTAAACAGTCCTGTTTTTAAAATATCATACATTTATTTGAGGTTACTGATATATCACCATGTTTATTAAACTCCTTGTATATATTGTTATTGCAAGGATCCAGGTGCGTTCTGTATTTCTTTCACCAGTGTTCTATGATATATCTTTTGTGGCTAGCATAGTGTATTTGTATTCTCTTTGCCTTCTTCTTGTTGCTAGCTTCCATGTACTTATCTCTGTTTGCTTCTGTGACTATTTCTTTTATATCTGCTATCTACTGCTCTTATATTTATATATGCTTAGTCAGCCTAAGATGCCTCCTGGGTACCTATTGCTTTGCAATTGATCCTCATACTACACTTCTGCATCTTTTGGTGCAGAAGTTAGTCATGTGGGCCATCATTGTTGACGTATGGGGAATCGTGCAGTTGTTGACATCCGAGATATAGGGTGAGCTCTTGGCGATTGGAGCTTGGCTTTTATCTCTTCTTGGGCAAGATGTATTCTTTTTACTATTCAGAGACAGTTGTATAATCTTCTTTTGCACTATATTGTACTCTGTACCTTTTTAGTAGTGGCTTTTATACTATTATACCAGGTCATTGGATTGTTTAGCTTTTGTATATATATATATGTTTCAGGTTGTCTCCTCTTTATATGTCTTCTTTATATTTTTTCGCTTATTATTCTGCTTATGCATGCTTCGCTTTGATAGTATCCCGTTGCTAACCGTTCATAGCTATAGGTATTAGTACGCCTATAAGGGGGATTGTAGGTTCTATCATGAACTGAGAAATCTGGTTATGACATCTTGGTATCAGAGCCTAGGTTCACCAGTATCATCAGTATAGGAGCCAATATCTAGTAGAGTCTTGCGGATTGGGGTGGAGACATTTGTACCCTATCTTCAAGAATATACAGTGGAATTTTAGGAAACATGAATCTTTTCTTTTGCTTCTATATTATGCACTTCATCCTAGATGGTTTCTAGAATCTCATTTGTTCTAGTTCACTCTTCCGCATATGGCTCGTACGAGATCTTTAGCAGTGGATGATGGTGAGCCATTGGCACCAGGACACCCAACTCAAGCTAGGGGATGGGGTGGTTATAGAGGTGGGGATCAAGGATCTTCCCAATCAGTGGCACCAGTTAGAGCTCCTGAGGCCAAGTATGAGCCTAAGCCAGTCACAGATTAGCAGCTCGTGGACCACGAAGTAGCCCAGGTGCCACCAGGGCTAGTAACATCATCTATATCAGCACCAACCCCTGCTCTTTTGATAGATATTCAGCGTTTTCTTCTGCAATTATTGGGTATGGTTGGGGGTTAGCCTTTTGATATGGCCCAAATTTCTGTGCAGGGGGTAGCCTTGGGTTTTCAGAGTTCAGGAGCGCAGCCTGCTACTGTGGCTCCCATGCACAGGTTCTGTTAGTGCCTATAGTTTCTCATCCTCTTGCTACTGGCCCAGCCATGACATATTCAGAGCAGAAGGCTGTGGGTCAATTTTTGAGATCATCCCCGCTAAGGTTCTTCGGTGCTCCTGGTCAGGATGCTTATGACTTTATTTCTACTTGCGAGGAGATGCTTCATCACCTTGGCTTATTAGATACTCATGGAGTAGGATGTACCACCTATCAGCCAAAGGGCCCATATAAGCTTTGGTGGAGGGCCCAGGTAGCTTACAGACCATCTCAGTCTCCTCAAAATTGACTTGGAGAGAGTTCTATGAGGCCTTTTTGGTCAATTTCTTGCCTTAGAGTGACCATGAGTGTCGTAAAGAGTTGTTTACCTAATTGATTGCAGGGATCTATGTTAGTGGCTGAGTATGAAACCTGTTTTCTCCTATTGGCTCCATTTGGGGCTATGATTATTCCTATAGAGCCAAACATGGTTTGTCAGTTTGTATAAGGGTTGAGGATCGAGCTTCGATAGACTGCAAAGATACTAGTTGCTAGTGGGTGACCATTTCAGCTATAGCAGACTATGCCCGCACTATGAAAGATCTCAATCATCAGGACCTCAAGGCTAGAGATAAGAGGTCGCACCATCAGGGCAGTTATAGGGGGTTCTCGCTCTGGCAGTAGAGGTTCAGCTTAGTGGGGTCAAGGATATCAGCCACAGCAGCATCAAGTTCAGGCTAGCCTGCTAGTTTAGGCATCACTCTAGACTTCATGTAGACCTCAGTTTGATCAGATTTGTAGTGGTCATCCATCAAGGTGTACGTCATCTAGGGCATCAGGCCGTGGTGGCCATTCATGTTCTGCCATTTTATCTCAACAAGGTGGGCCATCAAGGCCTTGCTATGAGTGCAGTATCATTGGGCATTTTTCCAGTGAGTGCCGCCAGTGAGGTACAATTCAGCCAGCCGCTCAGCTAGCTCAACCTTTGAGAACCTTGCAGCCATCAATCAGAGAAGGTGTTGTCCCTGGTAGAGGTGGTGCCCAGCATGCCAGGACAGGTGGTTGGGATGGAGGTCGATGTCAGTTTTATACGGTCCTTGATAGACCAGAGGCAGAGTCCTCAGATGCAGTGATCACAAGTATAATTTCTATCTTTCGCCAGTCAGCTTTAGCATTGTTTGATCCTAGTTCTTCATGCTCATATGTTTCTGCCTACTTTGCTCCTTGTTTGGGGTTGTCTAGTGAGCCTTTATCTGTTCCTGTATTTGTAGATACCCCAGTAGGCAATTCTTTAGTAGTGGATTGGATTGTTAGCTCCTACTTGATAGCTATTGGTGATTTTGAGGCTTGGAATAACTTGATGATTTTAGACTTGCTAGATTTTGATGTGATTCTAGGCATGGACTAATTATCCCCTCACCGAGCAATTTTGGATTATTATGCTAAGACCATTACCGTAGATGTGCTCGCTGTATCCTCGGTTGTGTGTCAGGGTTCTGTTAGTCGTGCACCATCTGGATCATTTCTTGTCTTCAGGCAAGGTAGTTGATTTAGCATAAGTTTTTGGCTTATCTAGTTTATGTCCAGGATATTAGTGCGGACACTTCTTCTCCCGAGTTGGTCCCTATGGTTAGGGAGTTCTTAGATGTGTATTCGATTGACCTACCAGGCCTTCCACTTGAGCGTGATATAGACTTTGCTATTGAGTTAGAGCCGAGTACCAGACCCATTTCCATTACTCCATATCGTATGGCTCTAGCGGATTTGAGGGATCTTGATGTTCAGCTTTAGGATTTGTTAGCTAATAGTTTCATTAGGCCGAGTGTGTCACCTTGGGGTGCTCCAGTATTATTTGTGAAGAAAAAAGATGGTTTGACGCGGATGTGTATTGATTATCGGCAGTTGAATATGGTAACTGTAATGAGTAGGTATCTGATGTCGTGTATAGATAACTTGTTTGATAAGCTCCAGGGTTCGGTCATGTTTTCTAAGATAGATTTGAGGTCAGGCTATAACTAGTTGAGTATTAGGGCGGAGGACATACCAAAGACAACATTCAGGACACGTTATGGTCACTATGAGTTCCTAGTGATGTCTTTTGGGTTGACTAATGCCCCTGCAACTTTCATGGACTTGATGAACAAGGTGCTCAAGTCATACTTTGATTTTCTTATGATAGTCTTCATCAATGACATATTGATATACTCGCGGAGTGCAAAGGAGCATGAGCAGTAGTGCAAGTCATGTCTAACACTCCGGCTCAACGAGTCTAGTATCAACTCAAAAATAGTAGAAAATCATGTCTAGCACTGCGGCCCTGCCGAGTCTAGTATCAGTGTGATAAAAACTATCATAAAACATCTTTTATCTCAAGTAAATCCATAAAACCAATTTAAATCCATTTATAGCCATTTTATAACCAAAAATGGGCCCTCGGGGCCATGCAAGGTTTAGAAAATTGGTGATAGATAGGTCCGCAGCCATAGTAGTAATAAATAATGTAGAAAACTCTTTGCATGATGATAATGATATGATCCAATACAACCAATAGCTCAACAACGCACAATCAACTTATTACCTCTGCACAGACTCAATACACTCTACAGAACAGATAACCAACTCAGAATTGCAAATCAATTTTTGGAACTCATGGACATTCCCCAAATAACCCATTGTCTATGGTCCAAAGGCATACATAAAGGCCACACGGGGCTGCAAGGGCGATACTACCAACTAGCTCAAATACTAAAGCATACGTAGGAAAAAAGAATGGACAGAAGGAAAGCAGGCAAGGTCTGGGGTGCCAACCTAGTAAACCCAACCCAAAGATGCTAAGCAGTATAATTATATTCTATATAGGCAAAGTCTAAGGTAGGTAAGCCGTAACCTACCTGGCGTCCGATGACTAGCTGTTGGAAGGCCATCGCCTGAGCCCGAACTACTCTGAGAAGCCTCGAATAACAATCAAACTATGAAAAACATACTCTACTCGTCAAAGAGCTAAGGGGCTGGCCAGCCTTCTGCGCACACGCAGCCTGCCTATGTGTGGGGGAAGACATGGCTAGTGCAATACCAGCAACCACCAATCTTGGCATGGGAAAAATGCCATCGGATGGACCTTCGGGATTCATCCAGGGTCCCATGAATGCAAATGAACTATGCTACTCAACCAAAAATGGCATTCTGCACACAATGTAATCGATGAAATTCCCAATGAAGGTCGATTTAACAAAAAGTAGGCCCCACACCTAATTAGCCAACTTTTCCAAAATAAAACCCAATGGCACAAAACAAGTCTAGAAGCCTTGAGACCCAAACCAAAAGTCCCTCTAGCCCAAAGACAACATTTCAGAGCTAACAACACTGACGGAATTCTTATCCAAGGTCGTCTTCTCTAAATGTTGAATAATGTCAAACTTCCAAGTTTAACTGGCCAGAAATTCCACAAAGTGAGATAAAACAAAACCAAAAGCTCTTAGACCCTGACCAAGGGTCCAACTAGTCCAAAATCCACACTTTAGAGCTAATAAAATGGTCAGAATTCAATTCTGAGCATGCTTGCTAAGAATGTTGACTAAAGTCAATGATTTCCTAAGTTAAAGCTCTAAAACAAGGAAATGGTCATTACCTAACGAACGGCCTGGGTTCCGAACCACCAGTTCCAGCAAGTTATAAATGACGTGGGGCCATTATAGGTAAGTTCTAACAGTATAAAGAAAGCAAAAATACGAGAATGACCAGAAGGGTTATTACATCATCCGCTACTAAAAAGGACTTTCATCCTCAAAAGTCAAGAGAAAGGGAGTACCTGAAGGCTCATACAACTGCGGATACTAAGCCCGCATCTACTCTTAGTCTCCCAGGTAGCCTCCTTGACCAGACAATTCCTCCACCGAACCTTAACCACAGGAATCTCACTAGCCCTCAATCTCCTGACATCTCTGCCTAGAATGGCTACCGGCTTCTCAACAAAGGTCAAACTCTCATCTAGCTGCACTGAATCCCACTGTAACACGTGTGACTTATATGGAACATAACGCCTCAACATAGATACATAAAAGACTGGGTGCATAGCTGAGAACATAGGAGGCAAAGCTCACAATAAGCAACACCACCAAACCTCTGAAGAATCTTAAATGACCCAATATACCTAGGACTGAGCTTGCCCCGCCTACAAAATCTCATCACGCCCTTCATAAGGGACACTCGAATAAACACCAGATCACCAACACTTAACTCTAAGGCATGAAGTCTATGATCCTCATAGCTATTCTTCTTACTCTAGGATACCCAAAGTTTGTCCTGAATCACCCAGACTTTGTCTAAGAAATCATAAAGTAAGTCTGTACTCTGCAGCTTAGACTCCAACCCATCGAAACAAACCCACTACTGATCTGCAATGCCTACTATACAATGCCTCAAAAGGCGCCATGCCAATACTCGAGTGATAGCTATCATTATAAGCAAACTCCACCAAAGGCACATACTGATCTCGTGAACCTCTAGAGTCAAGAATACATGCCCCTAACATGTCCTCCAAGACCTAGATAGTCCTCTTAAACTGGCCATCCGTCTGAGTATGGAATGCAATGCTAAGATGAACCTTTGTACCCATCTCTCGCTAAATAGTCCTCCAAAACAGAGATGTAAACTGAGTACCATGGTCTAAAATGATAGAAGCTGGAACCCCATGCAAATGGAAAACCTCTCGAAGATAAATCTGAGCTAACCTCTCTGCAGTATAGGAAGAATAAAGTGGCAAGAAGTGTGCAGACTTAATCAGCCTATCAAAAATAACCCAAATAGAGTCAAACCCTTGAGAAGTATATGACAACCGTGCTATAAAGTCTATAGTGATCTCCTCTCACTTCCACTCAGGAATGGGAAGTCTCTGCATTAATCCACCAGGTATCAAGTGCTTGAACTTAACCTTCTAACAACTCAAGCACGAAGAGACAAACTTCGCTATGTCCCTCTTCATACCACTCCACTAGTAAACATGTCTCAAATCTCTGTACATCTTAGCTGCACCCAAATGGATTGAATATCTAGAACAATGAGCCACACGAAGAATCAATAGAATCAAATCCCTAACTCCTAGAACACAAAGACAACTATCAAATCTCAAAACACCATCAGAATCTAAAGTATCCCATTTGGCCTCACCCCGTACTACCTGATCATGAATATCACATTATTGTTGATCCTCAAACTGACAATGTTGAATCTGATCAACCAGAGTAGAACAAATCTTAACACTAGCAAGAACTCTGCTGGGATCTGACAAGTCAAGCCTAACAAAATGATTAGCCAAGGACTAGGTGTCCAAGGCAAACGATCGCTATAAAACTAAAAGAGAAGCCAAGCTGCCTAGACTCACTGCCTTCTGGATCAAGGCATCCACTACCATATTTGCCTTGCCTGGATGGTACAAAATAGTAAATTCATAGTCCTTCAGTAACTCAACCAATCTCCGCTGCCTAGAAATCAGCTCTCGCTAACTCGTGATATACTGAAGACTATGGTTGTCAGCTTAGATCTCACAGTGAACTCCATATAGATAGTGCTTCAATATCTTGAGTGCAATAACTACCGCTACTAACTCTAAGTCATGAGTAGGGTAGTTGTGCTCGTGATCCTTTAGTTTCCTCGATGCATATGCTATCACTCGACCCTGTTGCATTAGCACACAACCAAGACCAACTGACAAAGCATCACAATACACTAAAAGCCCTGACCCTCAACTTGCAATGTCAACACAAGAGCTAAAGTCAGTAAGGCCTTAAGCCTCTAGAAACTATTCTCATACTGATCAGACTACTGAAATGGGATATCTTTCCTAGTCAGCCTAGTCAGGGGTGCTGCTATGGAAGAAAATCCCTCAATGGACCGTCTGTAGTACCCTGCCAACCCAATAAAGTTGCGAACCTTGTTAGGAGTAGTAGGCCTCGACCAATCACAAATGGCTGAAATCTTTCCTGGGTCCACTCTAATCCCATCCTTAGACACCATGTGTATTAGGAAAGCTACTGACTCAAGCGAAAACTTCAAGCCAAAACTTGCACTTTGAGAACTTGGCATAAAGCTTAAGATCTCTTAACCTTTACAATCAGAATTAGAGGCTACGGGCCAAAAGTGTCGGAGGAGGGGTATACAGGGGAAGCCTTCCATTGGTCCTACTTGCTGGGCCTACGAGCGCCAAAGGAGATGCATACAGTACCACTAGCATGGCATATCATATCATACATTGTTTGCACATTTCAACCCTTGTTTGCTTTTTTGTTGAGTGTATGCTCCGGTAGTAAGGGATGCCAGAGGGTTTGTTTTCACTTGTATATGTTCCTCGAGTGCCTGGCCGCCTGATAAGACTATAGGTAGACTAGTTCACTCGCCCTTATTATAGTACTTGTTAGTTTACCTTTCCGTTTATCCTTACCTTGTGAGTTGTATTGTTAGCATGATTAAGTTTAGTTGCTTTCCTTATTTTTCTTTATTTGAGGTTACCGGTATACTGCCATGTTCATTAAACTCTTTGTATATATTGTTATTGCAAGGATCCAGGCGTGTTCTCTATTTCTTTCACCTGTGTTCTGTGATATATCTTTTGTGGCTAGTATAGTATACTAGTATTCTCTTTGCCTTCTTCCTGTTGCTAGCATTCGTGTAATTATCTCTGTTTGCTTTTGTGACTACTTCCTTCTTATATGTTATCTACTGCTATTATATTTTATATATGCTCAGTCAGCCTATGATGCCTACTGGGTACCTGTTGCTTTGCAATTGATGCTCATACTACACTTCTGCATCTTCTGGTGCAGATCCTAGTGTAGTCCATCATTATTGACATGTGGGGACTCATGTAACGCTTGACATCCGAGACATCGGGTGAGCTCTTGGCGACCAGGGCATGGCTTTTATCTCTTCTTGGGCTCTATGAACTCTTTTTGCTATTCAGAGACATTTATATATTCTTCTTTTTCACTCTCTTGTACTCTGTACCCTTTTAGTAGTGGCTTCTATACTATGATACCAGGTCGTGGGATGGCTTAGCTTCTGTATATACATATGTTTCAGGTTGTCTCCTCTTTTTATGTCTTCTTTATATTCTTCCGCTTATTATTCTACTTGTGCGTGCTTCAGTTTGATAGTAGCCCATTACTAACCATTCTGGACTATAGGGATTTCTACGCCTACAGAGCGGATTGTCGGTGTCATAATCACCTGAGAAATCGGGTCGTGAGAAAAAAGTAAATAAAAGTGGGGGAAATGATTTCGGAACTAAAATTTGAATTGTAATAAAATAGCAACGTAAACAAAATTGTTTTTATCAAGATTGTAAGGCTAGGGGTGTGCTTCTGATGGGGTCATGCAATGGGATAGGGGTTGATTACTTAAGCTAATTTTCAATCAACGTATGGGTAGGATTGGTTACAATCATGCTTAGTTGTCTTTCAACCAACTAAACATATATACACTATGGTCTCTTTCGAACCCCATAGTTGAGCAGTAAACCAACTAATTGGCTTAGTTTAGTTTGGTTATTTATAGCCCCAACTTTTAGGTGAGAATTTCTTTAAGCAAGCTATTTCTAGCCTCAATCTATGGTAGAAATCCCAAATCCCCACTATTGAATTCTTACCCAATTAATGAACTTCTTCTTCAAGAAAGGACAAAATTACTAAGCTAAATTAATGTTTGCAACCACCAATTTTATAATGAAAGCATGAAGGATTCAGTAGACCTACAAGTAATAATCAATTATAAACATAAATAATCAAAAATCATTCCAAAATTTAAACACCCATCATGCACACACCCCTAGAACTGAATTTAATTACTTATAATGAAGGAACAAGAGAATATACCAAGTGCGTTTTTAATAATTTCATTTATTCTTCAATAACTAGCTGGAAATTCCAAGCTCAAGTATAAACAATGGTGTTTTTCAATACAAAGAAGAAGAAAAACTTGTAATCTAAGGTGCACTCTACTCAATACTCTATTGGGAATTGAAAAACTAATGTATATTTCTCGCACTAATCCCAAAAAGGTTCTTGGAAGCTTCTCAATTATGCCACAACAAATCTGGACCATTTTTCCCTTCGGGCCACTTGCGAGATCATATGCAAAGGCACCTGTGGTCGTCCATGAAGACTTATGGCACGCAGGTGCCAAATCTTCAAAGCAGTGCCTTGCCTGCCGCCTGTGACCCCTTCTGCGCGGACACCTGCGATCGCCATTGGTGACCTGCAGTACACAGGTGCCTGTAATGTTAGGTAGTGCATCATCCTCCTTGTGTACTAGCTCCTGTGAAATGCAGGTGCCCTCATGTGACACGTATGTCAACTCGCATATCATGGACCGATCTTTGTTCTTCTGGTCATCTTTTGACTTGGCTTTCACTTTTAGCTCATTTGGGTTCAAATCCTCTTCTTTCTTCACTGATCAAGAATGACCGCATGTAAGACAGTAAAGGTATAAAATCTTTCTAAACCACATCAAATCAACACAATAATTCATGAATAAAAGTTAAATAAGCTGGTAGATGACCAACTTATCAGTAATGACCCTCTAGCTCATTTTCTTTGTTTTCGTGTATTTTTTAGTGTTTTGAGCTTTCCCATAGTGGCTACAGGTCATTTATGACTTATCAAGACTAATGGTTTGGTTGTCTAGAAGTTTATTTGTATTTTAAGTCAATTTTTCTATTTTGAAACTCTTTATTTTGAAAGAGTTAACTTTGGTCAACATTCATAATAAATAGGCTCGGATGTAATGACCCTTCCAGTCATTCTTATGTTTTTGATTTCTTTGTATAGTTAGAGTATGCATGTAGTAGCCCCCCAAGTCATTTATGACTTACTGGTATTGGTGGTTTGGTGCTCGGGCTGTTTCTTAGGTTGTTATGGCCATTTCGTTATTTTAGAGCCTTAACTTAGAAAATCATTTACTTTAGTCAACATTCTTAGCAAGAATGCTCGTAGTTGAATTCTGACGGTTTTGTTAGCTCTGGAGCATGGATTTTGATCTAGTTAGACCTTTACTCGGGGCCTGGGAGCTTTTGGTTTAGTTTTATCTCGCTTTCTATCATTTTAGGCTAATTGGGCTTGGAAATTTGACTTTGGTCAACATTCGGAGAAGACAGACTCAGATGGGAATTTTTTTAGTGTTCTTAGCTCTAAAATGTTGACTTTGGGCTAGAGGGACCTTTTGTTTGGGTCTCGAGGCTTTTGGACTCATTCTGGGGTGTTGGGTTTTGTTTTTGAAAAGTTGGCAATTTGGGCGTGGGGCCCATTTTTTTGTTAAATCGACCTCTATTGGAGGTTTCATCTTTTCTGTTGAGTGTAGAATGTTATTTCTGGTTGAGTAGCAGGTTTGGTTAGTGTCCCCGGGGTTCTGGATAAATCTCGAGGGTCCATCAAAACATTTAAACTTAGCTGAGTATTGCTGGTTTTGTTGGTTCTGTTGTATCTTCTTTTGCAGCCTTTGTGTCATATTTGCGAATACCATTTTTCTGGTAGTGCACCATATTTTCGGACTCCACTTTTGTCGACATTACTCCATATTTGCAGAGGTGCGTCTTGTTGAGGATCTCTGCTTTTGCAGAATTCTATTGCTTTTGTAACGTCTGCCTTTGCGGAGGTTTCCACACTTTTCAGAGGCACGGGTGAACAATGACCTCCACATTTGCAGAGACCACTGGCATTTAGACATTGCTCTTTCTTACTCAAGCTCATTAATATGAGTTTCCTACCATTGTTTTTGAGATCAAGCTCCCCAATTCTGTGCGCTATTGGGGTGAATATTGTTCGGTCCATCATCATTTATTCGACGTCAATTGGTAAGTTTTCTCCTTTAATTCTGTCAATTCTTTGTTTTGATTCCCTCTTTGATTCTTGGAAATAAAGGGGCTATTTTGGCCCTTTTTCCTCCTCGAATCTTGCTCAATTTTTGAGCATGTGTCCCTAACGATGTTGGGAACATCGTATTAATTTCCATTTTTGGTTTTAGGTCGTGGGGCCTATGGTCCTTCTTTTGCCCTAGATTTTGACCCGGCTAAATGATTAGCAATATGGGCGTCATTAGCTTTGTTTTAATATGTAGATTACATTCTTGATAGTGTGATTTCTATTCAGGGCTTCTCGGAGCAGTTTGGACTCGGGCTTTGGCTTTCCGGTGGCTTATCATTGGATGTCAGGTAGGTTATGGGTTACCCACCTTAGACTTTGCTTATATTAGATATAATTGCACTATTTAGCCTCTTTGGGTTGGGTTTACTAGGTTGGCACCCCAGACTTTGTCCATTTTCTTCTTATCCATCTTATTTTCCTAGGTTGGCTTTAGTATTTGAACTTGTTTTGTAGTTTCACCCCTTGTGGCCTCATGTGGCCTTTATATATGCCTTCAAAATGGTGGGATAATTGGGATATATCTGTGACTCCCCGATATAATTTTAAGATTATGAGGTAGTTATTTGTGTTGTAGAGCATATTGAGCATGTGCAGGGATGGTAGGTTGATTGTGAGTTATTGGGCTATTGATTATACTCGAACATATCATTATTATTATAAAAAAGGGTTTTCTGCACTGATTTATTACAATTATGGTTGCAGGCCTAACTATTACCAGTTTTCTAAATCTTGCATGGCCTTAATGGCCCATTTTGAGTTATAAATGGTTTTAAAATGGACTTAAACTGGTTTTATGGACCTTCTTGGAGTAAAAGAAACTTGTAATTGTTTTTCACACAGATTCTAGACTCTGCTGAGCCAGAGTGCTAGGCATGTTTTCTACTGATTTGATATGATACTAGGCTCGGCTGGGCCAGAGCATTAGATATGACTTTTTATTGATTTTTAGACCCGGATAGATCTTGGGCACGGATATTGGGATACTAAGAGTTGTATATGGTCGCGGAGAACTCCATAGACATTCCCGATCTAGACTAGGGGCTATGGGATTAGAGTGCCGGAGGAGGGAATACGGGGGAGTAGAGGTATACGGGGGAAGCCTTCCACAGGTCCTACTTGTTGGGCCTAAGGCACTGGAAGAGGTGCATACGTTATAACTAGCAAACCTGAGCATATCACATCATATCATTCATTATGTGTACGGTTTCACCCTTGTTTGCTATTTGTTAAGTGTATGCTTCAGTAGTATGGGATACCAGAGGGTTTGTCTTCACTTGTATGTGTTCCTCGGGTGTATGGTCCCCCGTTGATACTGTAGGTAGATTATCTTACTCTCTCCAGTTATAGTACTTTTTCATTGTATAGCTACTTGTGGGTTATTGTTCGATCATCCTTACCTTGTGAGATTTATTGTCACCATAATTATGTTTAGTTGTCTTTATTTTTTCCCTTTATTTGAGGTTACTAGTATACCAACATGTTCTTAAACCTTCTATATATATTGCTGTTTCAAGAATCCAGGTGCGTTTTCTACTCTTCACCTATGTTTTGTGATATTTCTTGTGTGGCTCGCATAGCACACTTACATCCTTCTTGTCTTTTATTCATTGCTAGCCTCCATGTGTATCTCTCTGATTGCTTTTGTGACTAATTTATTCATTATCTGCTATTTACTACTTTTATATCTTATATGCGCTCAGTCAGCCTATGATGCCTACTGGGTACCAGTTGCTTTGCAATTGATGCTCATACTACACTTCTGCATCTTTCTGGTGCAGATCCTAGTGTGAGCTATCACCGTTGATCACATGGATACTCATGCAGCTTTGGATATCTGAGACTAAGGTGATTTCCTAATGATCGGGGTTTGACCATATCTCCTCTTTTTGGCACTGTTTACTCTTTTTCTTATTCAGAAACAGTTTTACAGTCTATTTTTGTACTCCCTTTTATACTTTGTATATTTAGTAGTGGCTTCTATACTATGATATCAGGTCGTGGTCTGGTTTAGCTTCCATATATATTCATATATTTTAGGTTGTTTCCTCTTTTATGTTTTCTTTATATTCTTTCGCTTAATACTCTATCTTGTACGTGCTTCACTTCATTACTGGCCCATTACTAATCATTCTGGGCTATGAGGATTGGTTCACCTACAAGGTGATGTAGGTGTCATCATGACCTGAGAAATTGGGTCATGACCACTTGGTATCAGAGTCAGGTTCATCAGTGTCATCGGTATAGGAGCCAATGTCTAGTAGAGTCCTGTAGATTAGGGCAGAGACGTCCGTACTCTATCTTTGGGAGGCTACAATGGCATTTTACAAAATATGACTCTTTTCTTGCTTCTATATCATGCGTATTATCTTAGATGGTTTCATGGAATCTCATTTATTCTAGTTCACTCTTTTGCAGATGGCTCACATGAGATCTTCAACAGTGGATGAGGGCGAGCCTTTGACACTAGCACACTCATCTCTAGCTAGGGGCCGGGGTGGTCATAGAGGTAGAGGTCGGGGACGTGCTTGAGCAGCGGCACCATTTAGAGCTTCTGAGGCTAAGGTTGAGCCTGAGTTAGTCCCAGATCAGCAGCTTGTAAACCAGGGAGCAGCCCAGGTGCCACCGGGGCCAGTACCAGCATCAGTATTAGCACCAACACCAGCTCCTTCATCAGATATCCGAGGTTTGCTTCTTTAGTTACTGGGTATGGTTGGGGGTCAGCCTTCAGATGTAGTATAGACTTTTGCTTGGGGGGCAGCCTTGGGTGCTTAGGTTTCAGGAGCGCAACTTGCTACTATGGCTCTTCATGCAATAGTTCAGTCAGTGCCCGTAGTTGCTCAGCCTCTTGCTCTCCGCCTAGTTATAACAGAGTTAGAGTAAAATTCTTTGGGCCAGTTTCTGAGATTGTCTCTGCTTAGGTTCTCCGGTGCACTCGGACAGGATGCTTATAACTTTATTTCTACTTGTGAGGAGATGTTTCATCATCTTGGATTATTAGATACTCACGGGGTTGGTTACACTACTTATCAGCTAGAGGGCCCAACTAAGCTTTTGTGAAGGGTCCAAGTAGCTTGCAGACCATCCCAGTCTCCTCAGTTGGCTTGGAAAGAGTTCTATAAGGCCTTTATGGCGAAGTTCTTGCCTCAGAGTGACCATGAGCATCACAGAGAGCAGTTTACCATATTGATGCAAGGATCTATATCTCTGGCTGAGTATGAGACCCATTTCCACCAGTTGGCTCTATTTGGGCTATGATCATTCCTACAAAGCAATTATGGGTTTGTCGATTTATTTAGGGGTTGAGGACCGAGCTTCGACAGAATGTTGAGATACTAGTTGCCACTGGGTGACCATTTTAGGCTATAGCAGACCATGTTTGCACTATGGAGGATTTGCATCACCATAATCCCAGGCCTAGAGATAAGAGGCCACATCATCAGGGCAGTTTAAGTAGTTCCCGCTCTGGTGGTAGAGTTTCAAGTCACTGGGGCTGAGGGTATTAGCCACAACAACATCAGGTTCAGTCTAGACGGATTGTTTAGGCTTCACTTTAGACTTCAGTAGGGCATCTGTATGATCAGAGTCATAATGGTTAGCCATCGAGGGGTACAACATCTGGGGCATAAGTCCTTGGTGGCCATACTGGTTCAGTGAATTTGTATCGATAGGATGTGCCATGTTATGAGTGTGCTATGATTTGTCACTATGCTAGAGAGTGCCCCTAGTGGGGTAAAATTCATCCAGCCTCTCAGCTGGCTCAGCCTCTAAGAGTAGTGCAACCACCAGTCAGAAGAGGTGGTTCCCAGGGTAGAGGTAGTGCCCATCGTGGCAGGAGAGGTGGTCGAGATGGCGGCTAATCAAGTGGTGGTTAGCATCAGTTCTATGCAGTCCCTAGTAGACTAGATGTGGAGACCTCGGATGCAGTCATCACAAGTATAATTTCTATCTGCCGCTTGTCAACTTTAGCTTTGTTTGATCCTGGAACTTTCTGTTCATATGTATCTGCCTACTTTGTCCTTGTTTTGGGTTGTCTAGTGAGACACTATCTATTTTTGTATCTATTGCTACCCCGGTAGGCAATTCTTAAGTAGTGGATCGAGTTGTTAGATCCTGCTTAATAGCGGTTGGTGATCTTGAGACTTGGGCTTACTTGATGATTTTAGTCATAGTAGATTTTGATGTGATTCTAGGCATGGACTGGTTATCCCCTCATCGAACAATTTTGGATTATTATGCCAAGACCATTACCATAGTCGTTTCCCGCTTATCCCCGGTTGTGTGGTAGGATTCTATTAGCCATGCACCGTTTAGGATCATTTCATGTTTTAAGGCTAGGAAGTTGATTTTGCGAAGGTGTTTGTCTTATCTAGCATATGTCTAAGATGTTAGTGTTGTCACTTCTTCTCTCAAGTCAGTCCATGTGGTTAGGGAGTTCTTAGATATGTTTCTGATTTACCTGCCAAGCCTTCCACCTGAGCGTGATATAAACATTTCTATTGAGTTAGAGTCGAGCACCAGGCCCATTTCCATTACTCCATATCGTATAGCTCCAGCTGAATTGAGGGAGCTTAAGGTTCAACTTCAGGACTTGTTATCTATGGATTTCATTAGGCCTAGTATGCCACCTTGGGGTGCTCCAATTTTGTTTGTGAAGAAAAAAGATGGGGCAATGCGAATGTGTATTGATTATCGATAGCTGAATAAGGTGACTATAAAGAATAAGTATTCGAAGCAGCATATAGGTGAATGGTTTGATCAACTCTAGGGTTTGGCCATTTTTTCTAAGATAGATTTGAGGTCAGGCTATAACTAGTTGAGGATTAGGGTGGAGGACATATCTAAGACAGCATTCAGGAAACGTTATGGCCACTATGAGTTCCTGGTGATGTCTTTTAGGTTGATTAATGCCCCTGCAACTTTCATGGACTTGATGCACAAGGTGCTCAAGCCGTACTTGGATTTTCTTATGATAGTTTTCATCGATGACATATTGATATACTCGCGGAGTGCAAAAGAGCATGAGCAGCATTTAAGGACCGTACACCAGACTTTGAGAGATCTTCAGCTTTCTGCCAAGTTCTCAAAGTGCGAGTTCTTTCTAGAGTCAGTAATATTCCTAGGACACGTGGTGTCTAAGGATAGTATTAGAGTGGACCCAGGGAATATTGCAGTCGTTCATGATTGGCTGAGGCCTACTACTCCTACCAAGGTTTGCAGCTTTGTTTGTGTTGGCAGGATGTTACAGGCAGTTCATTGAGGGATTTTCTTCCTTAACACCACCTTTGACTAGGCTGACTAGGAAGGATGCCCTATTTTAGTGGTCAGATCACTACGAGGATAGTTTCAGAGGCTTAAGGCCTTATTGACTTCAGCTCTGGTGTTGACATTGCCAGTTGAGTGTCAAGGCTTCTCAGTGTATTGTGATGCTTCGTTAATTGGTCTTGATTTTGTATTGATGTAGCAGGGTTATGTGATAGCATATACATCAAGGCAGCTGAAAGTTCACGAGTGCAACTACCCCACTCATGACTTAAAGTTGGCAGCGGTAGTCTTCACGCTCAAGATCTGGAGGCACTATCTATATAGAGTTCACTGTGAGATTTATATCTACCACCGTAGTCTTCAGTATATCACGAGTCAGCAAGAGCTGAACTCTATAAAGTAGAGATAGATTGAGTTACTGAAGGACTACGACTTCGCTATTCTGTACTATCCGGCCAAGCCAAATGTGGTAGCGGTTGCCTTGAGCCGAAAGGTAGTGAGTGTGGGCAGCTTGGCTTCTCTTTCAGTTTTGGAGCGACTGTTGGCCTTAGACATTTAGTCCTTGGCTAACCATTTGGTTAGACTTGATTTGTTAAATCCTAGTAGAGTTCTTGCTAGTATTGTGGTCTGTTCTACTTTGGTTGATCAGATTAAGCAGCAGCAGTTTGATGATCAGCGGTTGTGTGATATTCAAAATCAGGTTGTACGGGGTGAGGCCAATAAGGCTACTTTAGATTCTGAGGGTGTTCTGAGATTTGATAGTTGCTTTTGTGTTCCAATAGTTGGGGATTTGATTTAGTTGATTCTATGAGAGGCTCATTGTTCCAGATATTCCATCCATTTGGGTGCAGCTAAGACGTATAGAGATTTGAGGCAGCTTTACTAGTAGAGTGGTATAAAGTAGGACATAGTGGAGTTTATATCTCGGCTCTTGAACTATCATCAGGTTAAGTTCGAGCACATAAGACCTGGTGGATTTATGTAGAGACTTCACATTCTTGTGTGGAAGTGGAAAGAGAACACTATGTAGTTCATAGCAAGGTTACCATGCACTTTTTGAGGGTTTGACTCTATTTGGATTATTATTTATAGGCTGACTAAGTCTGCGTACTTCTTTTCGATTCATTCCTCCTATAGTGCAGAGAGGTTGGCTCAGATTTATCTTCGTGAGGTGGTTCATTTGCATGGATTTCCAGCTTCGATTATTTCAGACTGTGGCACTCAGTTTACTTCACACTTCTAGAGGACTATTCAATGAGATATAGGTATAGTGGTTCAGCTTAGCACTGCATTCCACCCTTAGATAGATGGCCCATCTGAGAGGACTATCCAGGTCTTGGTGGACATGTTACGGGCTTGTATTCTTGACTTTGGAGGTTCATAGGATCAGTATGTGCCTTTCACAAAGTTTTCTTATAATAATAATTATCACTCGAGCATTGGTATGACACCTTTTGAGGCATTGTATGGTAGGCATTACAGATCTCTAGTGGGTTTGTTCGATGTTTGGAGTCCAGGCCTCAGAGCACAGATTTGCTTTGTGGTTCCATAGATAGAGTCTGGGTGATTCAAGACAAACTTTGGGAAGCCCAGAGTAGGCAGAAGAGCTACGCAGATCATAGACTTTGTGCCTTAGAGTTCAGTGTTGGTGATCTTATATTTCTTTGTGTATCACCCATGAAGGGCGTGATGAGAATTGGTAGGCGGGGCAAGCTCAGCCCTAGGTACATTGGGCCATTTGAAATTCTTTAGAGGGTTGGTAGTGTTGCTTATCTATTAGCCTTGCCTTTGATGTTTTCAGTTATGCATCTAGTCTTCCATGTATCGATGTTGAGGTGTTATTTGTCAGATGAGTCACATGTGTTGTAGTGGGATACAATGTAGTTGGATGAGAGTTTGGCCTTTGTTGAGGAGCCATATCCATTCTAGCCAGGGATGTCAGGAGATTAAGGTCTAGAGAGATTTATGTAGTTAATATTCAGTGGAGGCACCGTCCGGTTGAGGAGGCTACCTGGGAAATCGAGAGTGAGATGTAGGTTCAGTATCCGCAGTTGTTTAAGCCGTCAGGTAGTCTCTTTTCTTGACTTTCGAGGATGAAAGTCCTTTTTAGTAGTGGATGATGTAATGACCCTTCCGGTCATTCCCATATTTTTGCTTTGTTTGTACTATTACAACTTGCCTATAGCATTCCTAAGTCATTTATGACTTGCTGGAACCGATGGTTCAGTGCCCAGGCCGTTCGTCAGGTCGTTATGGTCATTTCCATGTTTTAGTGCCTTAACTTAGGAAATTATTGACTTTAGTCAACATTCTTAGCAAGCGTGCATGAAATTGAATTTTGATAGTTCTGTTAGCTCCAGAGCATGGATTTTGGTCTAGTTCGACCTATATTAAGGGCCTAGGATCTTTTGATTTAGTTTTATCTCGCTTTCTGTGATTTCAGGCAGGTTGGGCTTGGAAGTTTGACTTTGGTCAACATTCGAAGAAGACGGCCTCAAATGTGAATTTTGTCAGTGTTTTTAGCTCTGGAATGTCAACTTTTGGCTAGAGGGGCCTTTGGTTTTGGTCCCAAGGATTCTGGACTCATTTTGGGTTGTTGGGTTTCATTTTGGAAAAATCGACCATTTGGGCATGGGGCGCACTTTTCATTATATCAACCTCTGTTGGAGTTTTTGTCTTTTCCGTTGAGTCCAGAATGCCATTTCTTGTTGGGTAGCATGTTTTGTTTTTGTCTGCAGTGTTCTAGATAAATCTTGAGGATTCTATCCGAACATTCAAACTTAGCTGAGTTTTGCTAGTTCTTGTGTAACCCCTTTTGTGGCCTTTGTGTCGTATTTGTGGATACTGATTTTGCGATAGTGTACAGCATTTGCAGACTCTGCTTTTGTAGACATTCCTCCACATTTGTAGAGGTTCGTCTGGTTGAGGATATCTACTTTTGCGGACTTCTATCGCTTTTGTGACGTCCGCATTTGTGGAGGTTTCCCCGCTATTATGGAGGCACGAGTGAAGAGTGACCTCCGCATTTGTGGAAATCGCTGGCATTTAAACATTCCTCTTTCTTACTCAATCTCATTAATCTAAGTTTCGCACCATTGTTCTTGAGCTCAAGCTCCCAAATTATGTGTGGGAGCATCCATATTCGTTGGGGTGTATATTTGTCGGACCTTGATCATTTTCTCGACTTTAATTTGTAAGTCTTCTCCTTTAATTCCATTAATTTTTCATTTTGATTCCCTCTTTGATTCTTGGCATTGTAGGGGCTGTTTTGGCCCTTTTTCCTCCTCAAATCTTGCTCAATTTCTGAGTATGTGTCCCTAACAAAGTTGGGAATATTGTAGTAGTTTCATTTTTTGGTTTTGAGTCCAGGGCCCACGGGCCTGCTTTTGACCCGGATTTTGACCTAGCTAAATTATTAGCAATATGGGTGTCGTCAGCTTTGTTTTAATGCATAGATTATGTTCTTCATAGTGTCATTGCTATTCGGGACTTCTCAGAGCAGTTCAGGCTCGGTCTTTGGTTTTCTAGTGGCTTATCATCGAACGCCAGGTAGGTTATGGCTTACCCACCTTAGACATTGCTTATATTGGATATAATTGCACTATTTAGCATCTTTGGGTTGGGTTTACTAGGTTGGCACTCCAGACTTTGTCCGCTTTTTTCTTATCCATTTTATTTTCCTACGTTGGCTTTAGTATTCTTTAGTATTTGAACTCATTTTGTAGTATCACCCCGTGTGGCCTTTATATTTGCCTTTGGACCATAAATGGTGGGATAATTGGGAAATGTTCGTGATTCTCGGACATCATTTTATGATTATGAGCTGGTTATCTTGTTGTAAAGCAGATTAAGCCTGTGCAGGGCCGGTAGGTTGATTGTGAGCCATTGGGCTATTGATTGTACTCGAGCATATCATTATTATCATGAAAAAGGATTTTCTGCATTGATTTACTACTATTATGGCTGCATGCCTAACTATTACTAGTTTTCTAAATCTTCCATGGCCTCGAGGGCCCATTTTCAGCTATAAATGGTTTTAAAATGGACTTAAACTAGTTTTATGGACCTTCTTGGAGTAAAAGAGATTTTTAATGGTTTTTCACACTGATTCTAGACTCGGCTGAGCGAGAGTGCTAGGCATGTTTTCTACTTATTTGATATGATACTAGGATCGGCTAGGCCATAGCGCTAGACATGACTTTTTACTGATTTTTAGACCCGAATAGATCCTGGACACAGATATTGGGATACGGAGAGTAGTATGTGGTCACGAAGACCTCTATGGACCTTGTTGATCTAGACTAGGGGCTACGGGCCGAGAGTGCCGGAGGAGGGGTATACGGAGGAGTAGAGGTATATGAGGGAAGCCTTCTATGGGTCATACCTGCTGGGCCTACGGGTGCTGAAGGAGTTGCATATGGTACTACTGGCACACCTAATCATATCATTCATTATTTGTATGGTTCCACCCTTGTTTGCTATTTGTTGAGTGTACGCTCCAGTAGTATAGGATGTCGGAGGGTTTGTCTTCACTTGTATGTGTTCCTCCGGTGTATAGGCACCTATTGGGACTATAGGTAGATTAATTTACTCACTCTTGTTATAGTACTTGTTCATTGTATAGCTACTCGTGAGTTATTGTTTGATCATCCTTACCTTGTGAGATTTATTGTCATCATGATTATATTTAGTTGTTTTTGTTCATTCCCCTTATTTGAGGTTACCGATATACCGCCATGTTCTTAAACCTTCAATATATATATTGTTGTTGCAAGGATCCAGGTGCATTCTCTAGTCTTTCACCTCTGTTCTGTGATATATCATCTATGGCTAGCATAGCATACTTGCATCCTACTTGTCTTCTATTCGTTGCTAGCCTCCGTGTGTTTCCCTGTGTTAGCTTCTATGAATACTTTCTTCATTATCTTCTATTTACTATTTTTATATATTATATATGCTCAGTCAGTCTATGATGCCTACTGGGTACCCGTTGCTTTGTAATTGGTGCTCATACTACACTTTTGTATTTTTTTGGTGCAGATCCTAGTGTGAGCTATCACCATTGATTGCATGGATACTCGTACAACATTGGATATCCGAGACTAGGGTGAGCTCCTAACGACTATGGCTTGACCATATCTCCTCTTCTTGGCACTGTTTACCCTTTTGCTTATTCAGAGACAGTTGTATATTCTATTTTTGTACTCCTTCTTGTACTCTGTATATTTATAGTGTCTTATATACTCTGATACCAGGTCGTGAAATGGTTTAGTTTCTGTATGAATTCATATATTTCAGATTGTTTCCTCCTTTTATGTCTTCTTTATATTCTACCGCTTATTACTCTATCTTGTACGTGCTACGCTTCATTAGTGGTCCATTACTAACCATTCTGGGCTACAGGGATTGGTTCGCCTATAAGGGGGTTGTAGGTGTCATCATGACCTGAGAAATCAGGTTATGACATTGGATGAGAATACTATCAGCATCGTTAGCTCTAGAGTGTAGGCTTTGGGCTAGTGGTATCTTTGGTTTGGGTCTTGAGGCTTCCGAACTCATTT
This sequence comes from Jaltomata sinuosa, assembly GCA_003996215.1. NCBI lineage: Eukaryota > Viridiplantae > Streptophyta > Magnoliopsida > Solanales > Solanaceae > Jaltomata > Jaltomata sinuosa. The sequence goes on from QJPP01000019.1 coordinate 1,969,867, forward strand.
TAGGCTATTGGTTGGTTTTAGATAAAATAGAAGTTTTGGGCATATGGCCCACTTTTTATTGAAATGATCTCCGTTGGGAATTTCATTGATTCTGTTGAGTCCGGAATGTTATTTTTGGTAGGGTAGCATATTTTTTTTGCCTGCATATGGTTTTGAAGTAATCTAGAGGATCCATCCGAGTGTTTTAGGACTTGGTAAATATTGCTGGTTTTTTCCAGCTGGTGCAACCAAACCCAACCCTCCAGCTTCATTTCCTGGCTCCACCGCATTCGCGAAGAAGGGGCTTTGGGCCCTTGCTTTTTTTCCTCCTCATGTTCACGTGGGGCTGGCGACGTACACGAGGCTGTGTTTGAGGTGGTCTTCCCGCATTCGCGAAGGGCAGTGGCCTGGCAGTATATAATTATTTGCTCTTTGTTTTCATACCATTTTAACTGAGAATTCTTTCATTTTTGAGAGCTCAAACTCAAGCAATTGTTGTGGGATTATTCTCCATAACTTAGGGTCAGTTGGTGCTTGTCTGTGATCATTTTCCCATTATTAAATCGTAAGTTTCTGATTTTATTTTGTTAAAATTCTACATTTTTATTGTTGTTGTATTCCTTTACTTTAGGGCTGTTTTGAGCTTGAAATTTAAGGCGGATCATGCTCAAATTTTGAGCATTTCACCCTTGTACCATGAGGGATATTTTTGGTGGGTCTAATTTTTTGATTTTGTAAGCAGGCCCCATGAGAGATTTCTTGACCCAATTTCTAGCCCAAATTGAAGTACTGATATGGGTATCATTCTTCATGTTTTAATGCATAGATTACTATTTTGATAGCATGGCAGCAATCACAAGCTTCTCAAAAGGGAAAAGCTCCGATATAGTGGGTTCGGGAGCACGTGTTTGAATGATAATTTTCTAATGGTTGGCAGAATATTGTGGCTTGAATACTCTATATCTAGGTATTTATGATCTTGTAGCTTGTTTAGGGGCCTTAGAGTAGAATTTCACTTTGGAAACCTTAGTTTAGGCAGCCGTTGGTCGTTTAAGACTTGGCTTAGTAGGTGTAGTATCCTTAGGATTAGAGTTGGGTGCCTTACCTTAGTTTAGGTAACTTGTGGTCTTTAGGTAATTAGATTAGGGACCCTTAGTATAGATTTAGAGGAGGGTTTCATGATAGCGTAGGTATTTACCATTGATTTATATTTACCGCTTCCTTCTCATATTTTATCCTATTTATTGTATGTTTGTGGGCCCGAGGCTGTGGATGATAGATTGGCTAGACTCTAGGTCAGTATGATTTACCTTTTTTCTTAATTTTGGTTAGTTGCTTATCTTAGGTAACTCCGGTTAGTTGCTTGTATTAGCGTAATTCTAGTTATTTGTGTACCTTGTCTTGCTTTGGTTAGTTGGTTGCCTTGGCTTAAGTTTCGGTTAGTTGACTGCCTTAGGTTGGGTTCCAAGGGTATTCGGGGTTAATGTAGTATTTCTAAATAGTACTTACCCTGGATAGTATCCTTTCTTTAGTACGTGGGCCTTGGTTTTCTTAGTATGGTATGGTTGGACTCGGTATTGATCTTCGGCATGGTTATTCACCTCATTTCATGTACTATTTCAATCTTTATCATGGCGTATGGATAACTTGGTTTAAAACACTATTTTTGACTTTAGAAATGCAATTTTTGGAATACTTTAAATGCATTTGGATTTCTTAAAGGAAAAATGAATTATTTTGAGAAAGATTTACTGGTTTTTAAACTTGCATGCCCGAGGAGACACGTGTTCTGGGTGGTTTTATTTGTATTCATAATTGGTATGCTCATTGGGAAATGGTTCTGATTTGGTATACGGATTTCGCGAGTCCTCCATGGGTCCTGCCTTTGCAAGCTACCACTGGAGGAGGAGTATACGGTATTGTTAGCCACTTTACTCATCTCATACTGTATATCATGGAATCCTTCTGCATTCACTTCCCATTATGTTTGGTTTCTAATTAGTATTGTGTGTTGTTTGTATCTAGCGGGATTATAGGGGTTCAATTGTATTTATTGATTATTGTTTGTACCTTCCAGGCTTATGGGTGTGCGGTTAGGTTTATTTATTAATGTGTGTATCTTCCGGGCTTATGAGGGTCCAGTTAGGTTGTATCTAGATCATTACTTTATGCTTCCCGAGTTATTTAGTTAGATTTTTACTTCATGCTTTCATTTGAGTTATGTACTACGTTTTTCCTTAATTGTATAGCTTTGACCTGTTACTCTATTTCTGACCCTCTTTCTTACCCTTTAGCTTATATTCACATTTATTATACCTATATCTTATCTGAGCTCAGCCGGCCTATGATGCCTACTGGGTACTGCGTGGTTTGGTACTCATGCTACACTTCTGTATCTTTTTCCCTGATGCAGATCCTAGTACGAGTATTCACCGTTGACACCATCCTCGTGCGGACTTGCTGACCGAGAATACTGGGTGAGCTCTTGGCTTTCGGAGTGGATCCATCTCCTTCTATCTTTGGGACTAGTCTTATTTTGTACCTTCAGAGACTGCTCTATATATATTGTACCTATTTAATACTCCTTATGTTATAGTAGCTCTTGTATTGGCTGATACCAGGTCTTGGGGGATCTTTTTTCTATGTTATTCTCTTTCCTCCATATTTATATATGCATGTCAGTTTATTTTCTGCTATTTAGTATAATTATCCTATTCTTATCTCTTTCTCTCATTAGCCCATTGCTTATCGCTCCGAGCTATGGGTTGGGTTACCTACTGGTGGGTTATAGTAGGTGCCATCATGACCTAAAATTTTGGGTCGTGACAAATTGGTATTAAAACTCTAGGTTCACCGGTGTCATTTTGTACAAGAGCAAATGTCTAGTAGAGTCTCACGGATCGATTTAATGGTGCCATATCCTATCAACGGGAGGCTATAGGGCATGCCTAGGAAAATTCCATCTTTTTGATTCCTTATCATGCATTCTTGACTCTATCAACTTCTAAACTTCATTGGTTCCATTCCTTCTCAGATGTTTAAGATGAGTATGGCAGCAGGTGAGGACAAGGCTCTTTCTCCTACTGCTACAGCACTTTCATCAGCGCCAGAGATAGAGATTGAGGGTGTACTGCTTCAGCCAAAGGAGTTGGGCCAGCCCAGCCTCTGATAGGATTTATGGCCATATTAGGTCTTTAGGACACTAAGGTTAGGACTCCGGGTCTTATAGAGGGTGTGTCACAGGCTGGGGCAGTGCCCGGTGCTTCGAGCGATGTTGTCATCAAGGATGAGTTTGCAGATTTTCACCAAGGTTCTATGTCTATTTTGGAGTATGAGGCAAGGTTTAATGAGTTGACTAGGCGCGCTACCATGACTATGCCTACAGAGTATGAGAGAGTGCAGAGATTTGTCAAAGGGTTGATTTCACTGCTCCGTCTGCCGATAGAGAACTTAGTGACAGTTGGGACTACTTTTCTTCAAGTGGTTGATCAGGCGCGGACTTTAGAGGGGTTATGTCACGAGGCATATGGAGGCAGCGACAAGAGACATCGCCACAGGGGCAGTTTCACTGGTTTTTAGTCTCGAGGTAGGGGATTCTCAGGTAGAGGTCAGCATCATTACTCTTAGTCTAGCAGGCCCGTTCAGGCGGCACCGCAGAGTTTAGAAGGCAGTTATTCAGGTTGTGTTTTTGGCAGAGCAGCTGTCACGACCCAAAATTGGGCCATGATGGTGCCTGCTAAAATCCCCCAGTAGGAAAGTCAAACCAAAGAGAACAATATTACAATTACGTACTAAAATAGATAAAACAGAAGCATAATAATAATAAGATAAGGGCCACCAACATAGATATATACAAAATGGTATAAAAAATACAGCGTGCCCTAAAGAGACCAAGGAAAACAAATATATACAAGGAACCCCTACCCAGAACCTGGTGTCACCGGTACAAGAGCGTCTAAGTATAGAAATAGCATTATACAAGGTACTACTGTCTACAAAAAATATAAAATACAGACAGTATGAATAGAGGGAAAGCAAAAAATCTCTGAACGCTGGGAGCTCACCATAATCCGAATAGCAGCTGGCCTCGAACAAGTGGATGGTCAACGAGGGTGGCTCGTACTAGGTGTTGCATCTTAAAAAGATGCAATAATATAGTATGAGTACCAAAATACGGGGTACTCAGTAGGAATCATAGGCCGATCGAGCTTAGAAGAAAATATACAATATAATAGAGAGGAAAGTAAACTCGCTATTAGGATCCACCTAAATCTAGTCATCGCAGCTAACTATAAGAAAGTATAATCTGAGCTAAAGGTAAAGATAATAATAATAAAAGTTACAGACCACTCAAAAAAACATATGAGAGAATGCAATGCATCATAGAATGATGTGGTGTAGAATGTATCCAATGCAGGAAAGTAAAAACCCCAAAATACGATTTGCGGGCCACCTCATAGGCTCCACAGATCATCTCGCTGGCTTCCCTAGAGCTCATCAATAGATGTAATAAAAGTAAAACCTTGATATATACTCCTTGGGCCGCCCTTAGGCTCATCAACAAAAAGTAAACGGAGAGAGGGTCCAAGAATATCCCTCGGATTGAGTATAAAGTGGTACAATTCCTTTTTCCTTCCAAGACAATGATAAAACCATGAAGTACTTTCCTGAAATATGAAAATCATAGTAAAAGTAGAAAAAACCCTTCTTAAATCGAAAATCTCATATTTTCTTCTAAACCGTACCACTAGCCATGTATATGCATGTATAAGCATATATGTGCAATCACAAGATATGCTTTAACAAATATATATAAATATATATATATATATATATATATATATTTAACAAATAGAGCAAAAGAACCCTCCAAACAATAAAATTAACTTGGAACTATGTTCAAATCCAAGCTAAGGCCTCAGGCCCACATTTACACAGTAATAAAAATGAAGACGGAAAATAGAACTAATAAGCAAAAATAACCATAAAATGCCTACTCTACTATGAACTCCTCCTCTGACCTATACCAAGGATTCTAGTGTCAACTTAACGGGGCTACAACACCCTAGACTAAGGATAAACAAGATAATTCTATGCTATAGTCCCGGAAATGGAAAAATATGTGAAACAGGATTAAAGCCTAATTCTAACCTAAAACTTACCCTAACATTCATGTAACTTATAAAATATATAATCTAACCAAGATAAGTCTAAAAGAGGTAAAACTTAACCTACCTCGAGGATGAACTATAAGCATGAACCATCACTCGGTAGCCTTTCCCTTTTAGAGTGCCGCGGAATGTTGCCACACTATTATAAACATAATCTACACATCAATATGTGAAAAATGACACCCATATTGATGTTAGGAATTTTAGGCTAAAACTCAGGTAAACAATTGACCCTCGAGCCTGCTAACAAAAAATAGAAACTAACTCCACAGTCATGATCCTCACAAGGTAAGGAATGCATGCCCCAAAGTTGGGAAAAAATAGAGGCAGATTCGAACGTCAAAAGGTCCAAAATTTTAACTTTGAAGCGAAGGGGACATGAAAATAAGACCCAAATCGAAATGGGAGATGGAATTAACTACTACACTGGTAATTGAAAGAGAGAGGGAAAAAATTTCCTTGAAACTACACGAAAATGACAAGAATTGGTGACTCTCTCTCTCTCTTTGCCAAGCTCTAACAATAAAGGAAATAATTTTTGAAAGTGTTATGAAATTTGGAGTAGGAAGTACATTAAATGTACTGCGACCATCGCTCCTGCAGAAAAGAGGCACAAGAGCGGTGATGCCATGGTGAAAAAAGGTCACAGGAGCGGAAGCTAATGGAAACCTCAAGCTCTGCTGGAGAGGCCACGAGACCGCAGGCACAATCCCATAGCGATGGGTAAAGCTCGCCAGAGTGGAGGCTGCTAATGTCAGCCTTTTTTGTAGTTGCGGCTGCCTCTTTGAAGGTGCGGCTCCGCTGGTGTAAGCCAAGAACCGCAAGGGCGGCAGCACCACCACTAGCTGCACCATCACAAACAACAACACCAACAAGCCTCTGAACAGACTCTCGGGATTCATTCAGAGTCCCATGAATACAAACCAGACATGCTACCTAACTGAAAATGGCATTTCAAACTCAATGGAATCATCGAAATAACCCATGCAGGTTGTCTTGATGAAATATTGACTGAAGTAAATACTTTGCCAATTTTCCCTAAAACCACCCCAAGTGCCCAAAATGAGTCCTGAAGCCTCGGGACCCAAACCAAAGGTCCCATTAGCCCAAAGTCCATGTTTTGGAGATAATAGTGTTGTTGGAATTCCTATCCAAGCCCGTTTACTTGAAAGTTGACCAAAGTCAAATATTTCACTTTAAGATTTCCAAAATAGGGAAACTCTTCTAGAACTCAATTGAATGCCTTGAACAATGTTCCACCTAGCCCGATAAGTCAAACTAACTATGAAGAAGCTATAAGAAGGGTCAAAATAGTAAAAATGATTGAATATAAGAAAATGACCACGACAGTCATTACAACATCCACTATTAAAAGAACTTTTATCCTCAAAAGTTAAAGAAAAGAAGGTACCTGAAGGCTTGAAAAGGTGAGGATAATGTGTCCATATTTCATGCTCGGTCTCCCAAGTAGCCTCCTCAAAAGGATGATGCTACCACTGACCATTATTGACAGAATCTCCTTGGATCTTAACTAGCTAACCTTTCTATCAAAAATAGCAACATGCTCCTCCTTAAAAGCTAAAGTTTCATCTAAATCAACTGAATTCCACTGAAGCATGTGCAACTCATCCAAAACATACCATCTCAGTATAGAAACATAGAAAATGGGGTGAACACCTGAAAGAGTATGAGGCAAGGCTAACTCATATGCTACCTCCCTAATGCGACAAAGGCTCTCAAATGATCCAATGAACCTAGGGCTAAGCTTTCCCTTTCTCTCGAACCTCATCACACCCTTTATGGGTGACACACAAAGGAATACTCGGTCAGAAAGCATAAACTCTACGTCTCAAACTCTCTGGTCAGCATAGCTATTCTGCCTACTCTGGGCAGTTTAAAGTCTCTCCTGAATGACCCAAACTCTATCCATAGAATAACATAGAAAGTCAATACCCTACGACCTAACCTCATAAGCATCTAACTAACCCACCGGAGACCTGCACCTCCTACCATACAATGCCTTAAACGGAGCCATCTGAATACTGGAGTGGTAGATTTTATTATACATAAACTATGCCAAGGCTAAGAATTGGTCCCACTGACCTCCAAAATCCATAACACAAGCTTGAAACATAACCTCCAGAACCTAAATAGTACGCTTCAACTGACCATCAGTCTGTGGGTGAAAATAGTGCTAAGCTCAAATTGGGTAGCCAACTCTCTCTGAATAGACCTCTAGAAACACAAAGTAAACTGAGTATCACGATCTGAAATCATAGAAATATGAAACCTATGCAAATGAACAATCTCATGGATGTAGATCTGAACCAACCTCTCTTAACTGTAAGAAGTTTGAACCGGCAGAAAGTGAGCAGACTTTGTCAACCTATATGCGATGACCCAAATAGCATCAAATCTATGCAAGGAATATGTAAAGCATACCACAAAGACCATAACTATCAGCTCCCATTTCCACTCAAGAATGGGTAGTCGCTGAGTCAAACCACCTGCTCTCTAGTGCTTGTACTTCACCGTCTGACAGTTAAAGCACCTAGAAATAAAATCTGAGATATCTTGCTTCATCCCATACCACTAATAGTACTGCCTCAACACATGATATATCTTATCTGCACTGGGATAAATAGAATATCTTGAATAATCAAGTCATGATATATCTTGTCTACACTGGGATAAATGGAATATTTTGAATGATGGGCCTCTTCTAGGATCAATCTAACCAAATCTACAACTGTAGGAACACATATATGACCCTTAATCCTTAGAATACCCTCCAAATCTAGGGTCACCTTCCTAGCCTTGCTGCTCAACACCTTATCACGAATGATCCTCAACCTAGCATCATCAAACTGATGTGCCTGAATCTGCTCTAACAATGAAGACCTAGCTTCAACATAAGAAAGAATGTGGCCTAGCTCAAAAGTGTCAAGTCTAACCAACCTGTTAGCTAAGACTAGATGTCCAAAGCTAAAGGTCGCTCCTCTGCTGCCAAGAATTACAAACTTCCCATACTTACCACTTTCTAGGTCAAGGCATCCGCTACCATATTTGCCTTGCCCTGATGATAGTGAATAATGATTCCATAGTCCTTTAGTAACTCCAACCACCTATGCTACCTCAAATTAAGATCCTTCTGGCTAAAGATGTACTGAAGACTATAATGGACAATGAAGATCTCACAATGCATGCCATAAAGATAGTGCCTCTAAATCTTCAATTCAAAGACTACTACCTCCAAATCCAAGACAGGAATGGGGTAGTTCTACTTATGAGACTTCAGTTGTCTAGAAGAATAAGAAATCACTCAGCCATGTTGCATTAATACACAACTTAAACCAACTCTAGAAGTGTAATGACCATTTCGGTCATTCCCACATTTTTTCCTTATCTGTATTGATAAACCTTGATTATAGTGGCTGCAAGTCATTTATGGCTTGATGGGTCTGGTGGTTCAGTGCCTGGGCAATTCATTAGGTAGATATGATCAGTTCCCCATTTTAGAGCTTTAACTTAGGAAATCATTAACTTTAGTCAACATTCTTAGCAATCGTTCTTAGAATCAAATTTCGATAGTTCCATTAGCTCTGGAGCATGGACTTTGGTTGAGGTCTGGGAGCTTTAGGTTTGGATTTATCTTGCTCTCTGTGTTTTCTGGTCAGTTAAACTTGGAAGTTTGACTTTTGTCAACATTCGAAGAAAATGACCTCAGATGGAAATTATATCAGCACTGTTAGCTGCAGAATGTCAATTTTAGGCTAAAGAGACCTTTGGTTTGGGTCTCGAGACTTCTGGACTCATTTTGGTCCATGGAGTTATATTTTGGAAAAGTTGGCCAAAGGTTGGTTTTGGGCGTGGGGACAAATTTTCATTAAATTGACCTACGTTGGGAATTTTGTTAATTCTGTTGAGTATAGAATGCCATTTTTAGTTGAGTAGCATTTTTGTTGCATTCAAGGGACCGCAGATGCATTCCCGAGGGTCCATCCAATATCCTTCTTGTGTTGCCTTGTTGCGGGTTACTGGTTGCTAGCATGGCACCAGCTAGGCCATCACCCACGCATGGGCAGGTTGCGTGCGAGTGAACCAGCCATCCATCTGCCTCCCTCCTTGCAATCAACTAGGCAGCCGTCAGGCAGCGTGCGTATGCCTACGCGTGCGGCTGCCAGCCTGCGTGTTTGCTGGCATGCTGTTGTCCTGGCCTCCACCTGGCCTTGGCATGCACGTGCGCCTAGGAAGTGCAGGTTGCCTATTCAATTGGCTTATTCTCTATTTTCATTCCTAACACCCCAAAAATGATTTTCCTCCATTCTCTTGAGCTTCAAAGCTCCAAATTCTTTATGGACTTATTCCAAAGCGTTGTATGTGATCGTTCCCTTGTCGTAAATTGGTAAGTTTCCTTCTTTAATTTCGTTAATTCCCTATTTCAATTCCCTCTTTGATTCTTGACCTTGTAGGGTTTGTTTTGGCCATAATCCTTCACAAATCATGCTCAATTTTTTAGCATGTGTTCTTCGCGAGGTTGGGAATGTCATGATAATTTTTGTTCCTGATTTTGGGTTGCGGGACCTATAGGCCTGCTTTTGACCTAGATTTTGACCCGATTAAATTATTGGCATTATGGGTATTGTTAGCTTCATATAGATGAGTAGATCATTGTTTTGATAATTTGATTTCAGTTCGGGACTTCTTAGAGCAATTTAGGCTTGGATGATGTCTTTCCAGCAGCTTGTCATCGGACGTCAGGTAGGTTACGACATTCCTACCTTAGACTTTGCATATATAAGCTATAATTGTACTATTTAGCATCTTTGGGTTGGGTTTACTAGGTTGACACTCCATACCTTTTCCTCTTTCTTTCTGTCTATTTTATTTCATACGTTCATTTTAGTATTTGATCTCATTTTGTAATATTAACCCTTGCAGCTCTATGTGGCCTTTGTATATTCCTTTGGACCAGAGATGGTGGGATATTTGGGAAATGTCCATGAGTTCAAGACATAGGATTATGATATTAGGCTGGTTATCTATACTTTAGAGCAGATTGAGCATGTGCAACGTCGATAGGTTAATTGTGAGCCATTGGGCTATTGATTGTATGTGAGCATATCATCATCATTCATATAATGAGTTTTGTGCATTTATTTACTACTACAAGGCAGCGACCCTAACTATCACCAGTTTTCTAAACCTTGCATGGCCCCGAGGTCCCATTTTCAGTATAAATGGTTCTAAATGGATTTGAAACTGGTTTTATTGATCTTTTTTGAGTAAAAGGGATTAAATGATGATTTTATCACTGGGTTTTCACACTTATACTAGACTCGACTGAGCTGTAGTGCTAGACTATATTTTACTACTGATTATGAGATTATACTAGACTTAGCCGAGCCGAGTGCTAGACTTGTTTTTACTATGGATTTAGACTCGAATACACTCCGGGCACCCTTATTGGGATTCTGAGATTCACTGATTTAGACCCGGATATACTCTGGGCACTTATATTAAGATTCTAAGATTTTGTATGTGGTTTCATAGACCTCCATGGACCTTGCCGATCTGTACCAGGTGCTATGAGCTGCGAGTGTTGAAGGAGGGGTATACGGTGTAATTGAGGTATACGGGGGACTCCTTCCATGTATCCTACCTACTGGGCCTATAGGCACCGGAGGAGTGACATACGGTACTACTTGCACACCTAGTTTTATCATATCACATCATATCATTCATTCTATGATGGTTCCACCCTTGTTTGCTATTTGTTGAGTGTACGCTCTCGTAGTATGAGATTCTGGAGGGTTTGTTTACACTTGTATGTGTTCCTCGTGTGTATGGGCGCTCGTTGCAACTGTAGATAGATTAGCTTACTCACTCCTATTATAGTACTTATTAGTTTCCTTTTCGATTATTGGTGGATTAGCTTATTCTTTCCTAGGGTAGCGCTTGTGAGGCTTCCTTTTTTATCATTCTTATCTTATGAGTTGTATTGTTAGCATGATTATGTTAGTTGTTTTTACTTCTTTCCCTTTCATAGAGGTTACCGGAATACCACAGTGTTCTTAAAATCTCTATATGTATTATTGTTGCAGGGCTCCAGGTGCATTCTCTACTCCTTCATTTGTGTTCTGTGATATATATCTTCTATGGCTAGCATAGTATACTTGTATTCTTTTTGCCTTCTATCTGTTGCTAGTTTCTGTTTGCTTTCCTCTATTTGCTTTTGTGACTACTTCTTTTCTATCTGCTATTTACTGCTTTTATATCATATATATGCTCAGTTGGCCTATGATGCCTATTGGGTACCCGTTGCTTTGCAATTGGTGCTCATACTACACTTATGCATTTTTCTGGTACAGATCCTAGTGTAAGCTATCGCCATTGATCACATGGATACTCATGCAACTTCTGGACATCCGAGTCTAGGGTGAGCTCCTGACGATCGGGGCTTGACCATATCTCTTCTTTTGGCACTGTTTACTATTTTGTTTATTCAAAGACAGTTGTATATTCTTCTTTTGTGCTCTCTAGTACTCTGTATTATAGTAATGGCTCTTGTACTTTCGATTCCAGGTCATGGGATGGTGCAGTTTCTTTATATGTATTTTCATGTTGATTTCCCTTCCGCTTGTTTTCCTTATCTACTTCTGCTTATTTTACCTCTTATGCGTGCTTTCTTAGGTGGTAGCCCATTACTAACTATTCTGGGCTATGGGGATTGGTTCACCTACAAGGGGTGTTGTAGGTGCCATCATGACCTGAGAAATTGGGTCGTGAAAAGAAGCACCACAGTAGACAGTAAACCTCTAGACCTCGACCGAAAGAGTATGAATCGGCTTGAAGTTACTATGGCCTTGAGCTTCAGAAAGCTTGCATCACACTTGTCAGACAAGTGGAAAGGGACATTATTCTAAGTCAATCTAGTCGGTGGAGCTTCTATAGAAGAAAACCCCTCCACAAACTGTCTGTAGTACCCTTCCAACATGAAAAACCTATGAACCTTAGTAGGAGAAATAGGCCTAGAACAATCACGAACTACAACAATATTCACCAGATCTACCGTAATCCCATCCTTAGACACCACATGCCCCAAGAATGCCACAGAATCAAGCCAAAACTCACACTTAGTGAATTTGGCATACAACTGCTGATGTCGCAAGGTCTGAAGCACAACCCTCAAATGTTGCTCATGCAACTCCCTACTCCTTGAATATACCAGAATATCATCGGTGAACACTATAACGAAGCAATCCATGTAGGATCTGAAGACACAGTTCGTCAACTCCATATATATTGTTGGGGCATTGGTCAACCTAAATGGCATGACTAGGAACTCATAATGGTTGTATCAAGTTCTAAATGCAATCATTGGGATGTGTGCAGCCCTGATCCTCAACTGATGGTAACTTGACCTCAAATCTATCTTCGAGAACACTGTTGCACCCTGTAACTAGTCAAATAGATCATCATTACGTAGAATTTGATACATATTCTTAATGATCATCCTATTCAACTACTTATAGTCAATAGACATACACAAGGAACCATCCTTCTTCTTTACAAATAGAACAGGAGCACCCTATGGAGACACACTAGGCCTAATAAACCCCTTGCACAAAAGATCCTGGAGTTGTTCCTTAAGCTCCCTCAACTCGGTTAGTGCCATCCGGTATGGCAGAATAGAAATGGGTTGAGTTCCTAGCTCAACATTAATACCAAATTCAATACCATGATCAGTAGAAAGACCCAGAAGATCAGTATAGAACACATCCTAGTACTCGTAAACCACTAGAACTGACTCGATAGAAGGTGTGGTGGCACTAGTATCATAGACGTAAGCAAGATAAGCCAAGCACCCTTTCCTAACAAACTGCTGGGCTCTCAAGAAAGATATAACTCCCCTCCGCATGTGGCTATCGGTACCCTTCCACATAATAGGAGGGATACAGGGAATCCATAGAGTAATAGTCTTGGAAAATCAATCCAAGACCATATAATAAGGAGACAGCCAATCCATGCCTATAATCACGTCGATATCAACCATATCTAACACCACCAGGTCTACCCACATGTCATACTTCAAAATAGTCGCCACACAAGCTCGATATACATTATCCACTATTAAGGAATCTCCTACTGGGGTTGCTACATGCATAGGCACAGGCAATAACTCACAAGTAGGCTCTAGATGAGTAGCATAATAAGCAGATACATAAAAGAATGTAGACCCTAGATCAAACAATGTCGAAGCTCACTGATGAGAAATGGAGATCATACATATGATGACATCATCTGAAGCCTCATCTTCTGGCTGGACCAAAAAAGCATACATGTGGCTCTAACCGCCATGACCACCTCGAGCACCCAGGGGACCACACCTACAACCCTACTACTGCCTTTGGTCGGTGGCACTAGAGCCATAGAGGCCTGAACCTGCTGACTCTGTTGACCCTATCGCCCAAAATATGGAACCAAAGGATAATCCTTATCTTAGTGACCCAGCATACCACACTCATAACAACCTTGACCTGCTGCACCCTGCTAAGATGACTTAGCTGAACCAAACTGACCACCACGACTTGTAAACCAGAGTAAGCACCTCGTAAAGTTTGAACCAAGCTCTAGCTACCCTGACCCTCTATAATATATAGTGTTTCCTGAATAGGACAACTAGGATAGAAACACTGTGGATGATCCCCTACTAGAGAACCTTCTATCTCTATACTGCAAACCATTGAATCCACTCTTATAGCGAGGCCTCTCATCCCTGACTTTGTAGGCCTCGTGATGAATATCCTTAATGGAGCGAGCATGATCAACAACTGTAAGAAAACTCTCCCCTGAAGCCACCAAGTGCTCTGAAGCCAAACAAAGCAGTAGAATCAACCCCTTAACAAACTGGCAAACCCACTCGTGCTCTATAGTCAGAATCATAGTGGCATGCCTAGCCAACTCATGGAAGCAGACCTCGTACTTTGAAATCAATATAAAGCCCTTATATATCATGGAAAACTCATCTCTTAGCCACTCTCTCATACTGCATGATACATATTTCTCCAAGAAATCCTCAGAGAACTGAGCCCAAGTCATCGAAGATAACTCGACTGGCCTACAAGCAATATAAGATCTCCACTACTCCTTCATTGCACCTTCCAACTAAAATATGGTGTAATTTGCTCTGTGTGACTCTACTAAGATGAGATTATGCAACCTCTCTTGGCAACTGATCAACAACTCGTGACCATCTTTCCTCGGAGCACCAGAAAACCTAGGAGGACTCAACTAAATAAACCTTATGCTCCTTAGATAACATGACTGGACCGACTGCTATAGGCTGAATAATTGTCGAAATAGGCAGCACCTTTAATCGGGGAGCGACTATAGCAAGCTATGATCATGAACCCTGTGTTGCTGCTAGGGCTGAAGTCTGAGCCTCATCTCGAATTTGTGAGCCAATAGTAGTACCAAGTGAAGCCCTAGGCTATGACATGCCCTCTAGAAAACTAAGAATACGAACCAAAATATCCTACCAGATTGGTGTAGACAAAACCCTGCTAAATATAGGGTTGGGCCCATGCCCTCTGGCTCGTGCTGAATATCCTCTATCTCAACTGTTGGGTTTGGTGATGGTACTCTAGTCTGGGCTTGAGTTGGCACCACTGCTCGTTCCATACCTCAACCTCTGGGTTGACCTCTACCCTATCCCTAGCTGGGGCTCTAGTTGCAGGCACATGGGCCTCATCTTCACCTGCTACTAATCTCATCTGAACCATCTGAGAAAAGAGTGAAACAAATGACATTTAGAAGTTGATAGAGTCAAGGATGCACGATAAGGAAGTAATAAGATGGAATTTTCCTAAGAATGCCCTATAACCTCCCGCAGATAAGATATGGACGTCATCATATCGACCCACAAGACTCTGTTAGACACTTGTTTTTGTACGCTCGTAAGACTAGTGAACCTAAAACATTGATGCCACGCTATCATGACCCAAAATTGAGCCATGATGGAACCTACTAAAATCCTCCATTGGGCAAGCCAAACTCAAAAGAACAATATTACAATTACATACTAGAATAGAAAAAACAGAAGCAAAAAAATAATATGATATGGGGCACCAACATAGATATATATAAAACAGTATTAAATATACAATAGGCTTAAAAGAGATCAAGGGAGACAAATATATATAAGGAACCCCAATCCCGCACCTGGTGTCACCGGTACAAGAGCATCTAAGTACTGAAATAGCGCTATACAAGGTACTACCATCTACCAAATATACAGATAGTATGAATAGAAGGAAAGTAGTAAATCTCCAGAAGTAGGAAGCTCACCTCAATCTGAATAGCAGCTAGTCTCAAATGAGTGGATGGTCAACAAGGTTGTCTCGTACTAGGTGTTGCATCAGAAAAAGATGCAAAAATATAGTATGAGTACCAAAACATGGGGTACTCAGTAGGCATCATAAGTCGATCAAGCTTAGAAGAAAATATAAATATAAGAGACAGAGAAGTAAACTAGCTATCGAGATCCACATAAATCTAGTCATCACAGGTAACTATAAGCAAGTATAATCCAAGATAAGGGTGAAGATAATAATAATGAAAGTGACAAACCACTCAAAAAACATATGAGAGAATGCGATGCATTATGGAATGATGTGGTGAAGAATGTGGCTAATGCAGGAAAGTGAAAACCTTAAAACATGATTCACGAACTACCATGTAGGCTCCCCGTATCATATCGCCGGCCATCCTAGAGCTCATCAACAGATGTAATAAAACTAAAACTCGGATATGTGCTCCTCGGGCCGCCCTTAGGCTCATTAACAAAAAGTAAATGGAGAAAGGGTCCGAGAATATCCCTTGGACCGAGTACAAAGTAGTACAATCCCTTTTTTCTTCCAAAATAGTGATAAAACCATGAAGTACTTTTCTGAATTTTAAAAACCATAGTAAAAGTAGAAAATCCCCATCTTAAACCGAAAATCTCAAAATTTATTCCAAACCATACCACTAGCTATGTAAATACATGTATGAGCATATGTGTGCTATCACAAGAGAGTACATATATATATATATATATATATATATATATATATATATATATATATATATATATATATATAAAACAGGGCAAAGTACCCTCCAATCAAGACAACCAACCTAGAACTCTGTTCAAATCCAAGGAAATGCCTAGGGCCCATATATACACAGTAACGAAAATGAACACGGAAAACATAACCAATAAGAAAAAATAATCATAAAATGCCTAATCTGCTATGAAATCCTCCTTTTACCTATACCAAGGCTTCTATTCTCAACATCACGGGACTACAACACTCTAAACTAAGGATAAACAAGATAATTCTATTTTATAGTCCGGGAAATGGCCAAATATGCAAAATAGGATTAAAGCCTAATTTTAACCTAAAAATTACTCAATGTTCATGTAACTTATAGAATATATAATTTAACCATGCTAATTCTAAAAGAGGTAAACCATAACCTACCTCAGGGCTAGACTACAAGCACAAACTATCACTCGAGAGTCTTTCCCTTTCGGAGTGCCTCAAAATGTTGCCACGCTATCATAAATATAATCTACATGTCAAGATGTAAAAAATGACACCTATATTGATTCTATAAATTTCAGGCTGAAAATTGGGTCAAAAATTAACTCTAGGGCCCATTAATAAAAAATAGAAACTAACTCTGAAATCATACTCCCAACAAGGTAAGGAATGCATGCCCTAAAGTCGGGAAAAATAGAGGCAGATTTGGACCTCAAATGGTCCAAAATTATCACTTTAAAAGGAAAATAAAATCATTCAGATAAGACCCTAATCAAAATGTAATATGGAATTAATGACCACACTCATAATTGAAAGAAAGGGGGAAGAAAATTACCTCAAAACTACACAAAAATAAAGTGAAT
Organism: Jaltomata sinuosa; assembly: GCA_003996215.1. Lineage (NCBI taxonomy): Eukaryota > Viridiplantae > Streptophyta > Magnoliopsida > Solanales > Solanaceae > Jaltomata > Jaltomata sinuosa. The sequence goes on from QJPP01000019.1 coordinate 1,986,970, forward strand.
TGGTGATTCTCTCTCTTGGTCGAGCTCTAACAATAGAGGGAGTAATTTTTGAAACTGTTATGAAATTTGGAGAAGGAAGTACATTGAATGTACTGCAACCATTGCTCCTGCAAAAAAAAGGAGCAGGAGTGGCGATGCCATGGCGGAAAAAAGGCACATGAGTGGTGGTCAATGGAAACCTCCATCTCCACTAGAGTGGCCGTGAGACCGCAGACACAATCCTACAGCAGTGGGAAAAGCTCATTGGAGCTGAGGCTACTGACATCAGCCTCCTTCGAGCTGTGGCTGCCTCTCTGTAAGTGTGGATCAGCTGGTGTGAGCCAAGCACCACAAGAGGAGCTGCACTGGCATAAGCTGCACCAGCACAAACAATAATACCAATAAGTCTTCAAACAGATCCATGGGATCCATTCAGAGTCTCGTGTATATAAACTAGACATGCTACCCAATCGGAAATGATATTCAAAACTCAACAGAATCATCGAAATGACCCATGGAGGTCTTCTTGGTGAAATGTTGAACAAAGTCAACACTTTGATGATTTTACCTAAAAACCACCTAAGTTTCCAAAATGAGTTCAAAAGCCTTGAAACCCGAACCAAAGTTTCGATCCAATCCGAGCATGTCTACTCCAAAATTTGACCAAAGTGAAATACTTCACTTTAAGAGTTCCAAAATAGGGAAACTCTTCTAGAACTGGACTGAATGCCTTGAGAAGCATTCCACCTATCCTAACAAGTCAAACTAACTATGAAGAAGCTACGGGAAGGGTTAAAATGGTAAAAATGCATGAATATAAGAAAATGACCACAGGGATCATTATAGCAGCTAGGGTTCAGGTCAGACTTCTCAAGGTTTACATTCTTGGTCGGCAGGTACTTCACGTTGGGGTAGAGATTCTCAGGGTTGTTATGATTGTGGGATGGTTGGTCACTTTTCTAGAAAGTGTCCCTGAAATAGGATTATTGAGACTTCAACACTGACTAATTAGCCTCTTAGTGTAGTGGCACCACCGGCCAGAGGCGGTGCACAAGATAGTATGGGTGGTCCACATGTTGTTATAGGTAGTTCTAATCTAGGCAGGTCAGGTGGTTGTGGCAGACGCAGTCAGTCAGATGCTTCATTGGGTAGTCTAGAGGTTGAGGCTCTATATGCCATCACTACAGGTATGATCTCCATTAACATCATCTATGGTTTGTATTGCTTGATATAGGGTATGCATATTCTTGTGTGTATCCTCTTACTTTGCTTTTTGTCTGGGTGTACTGTGTGAGTCTTTCTGGTGTTTATGCATGTAGCTACCCCATAGGAAAATCTTTTTAGTATTGGATCGAGTGTATCAGCCTTGGGAGGTAACTATCTTAGGGTATGACATGCGGTGGGCCTTATTATCCTAATATTGGTGGGTTTTTTTTATAGTTCTAGGTTTGGTTTGGTTATCTCATTGTCTAACGGTCTTGGGTTGTTTTTCCCAGCCTATTACTTTGCATATGCCTACAATTCCTTAGTTTGTGAGGGAGGTTTCAGATAGTGATACACTGGGGGGTGTTATGTCATTTCTGAGTGGGCATTGGTCGGTAAGCTAAAGAGGTGATTAGATCATCTTGCTTAAGTTTTTGGTAATAGTGCTGATATTTCTCACTTAGGTCAGTTCTATGGTTAGTGAGTATTCAGTGTGTTTTCCTGCTAATTACCTAGTATTTAGCTTGGTTGTGTTTTGACTAAGGCTTTGATATTGAGTTGGGCACTTGGCCTACTCCCTTTTTGCCATATCGGATGACACCGGAAGAGTTGTGAGAGTCAAAGGAAAAACTCTAGGGTCTTCTGAGAAACGCTTAAAAGGTCTAATGTATCTTTGTGGGGTGTTCTATCTGGGTTGCAAAAGAAAAAGGATGACTCTTTGCGTACATATGTTGACTACCAATACCTGATTGAGGTGACTATTGAGGATAGGTATCTGATGCCACATATTAATGACTTATTGGACTAGCTACAGAGTGCAAAGCCATTTTCCAAAGATGGATTCGAGGTCAGGTTACCTCCAGTTAAGGATCAGGGTATCGATCATTCCAAGGACTACTTTTAGGACTCGTTATGTCAAGTACGATTTCATGAGTATGTCCTTTGGTTTGACCAATGCCATAGCAGCATTTATGATTTGGTGACCCGTGTGTTTAGAGCCTAATTGGTTGCGGTTGCTATAGTGTTCAACGATGACATCTAAGTCTACTCGAGGAATAAGGAGGAGCATGATCAGCATTTAGAGTTGGGTTTCAAACTTTGTGGGCTATTAGGTTACTTCAGATGGTTTATGAAGGGTTTCCTTTGGCGGCACCATTGGCTAAATTGATTCATTAGATTATTCCCTTCTAGTGGTCCAACGAGTGTGAGGAGAGTTTTCTAAAGCTCAAGCCTTGTGGATTTCAGCGATGATTCAGACTCCTCTAGTTGAGGGCCAGAGGTTTATCGCATATTAAAATGCTTCTATAGTTGGTGTTCTATGTGTCGATGTAGCAGGACAGATGCTTTGAGATGGAAGGTGGTGAGTATAGAAGTTATGGCATTGCTAGTATTTAAGCGGAGACCTTTAACTTTGAGCACCCAGCCTCTAGCCAACATGTTGGTTTGACTTAATATTTTAAAGTCTGGTGGATTATTTCTTGCATGGAGGCTAGGTCTTTGGGGTTGGAATAAGTTTGGGTTTGACAGTTCAGGAAGGTGGAGTTGAGAGTGAATTGGGATAAGGTGTGGGGTAGTAAGACTAGGAAGGCGACCTTAGATCTGAATGGTGTTTTGAGAATTGAGGGCTGTAGCGGTGTTTCTAGAATTGGAGTTTGGTTGGAAGTCTATGGAATTCATGGTAATCTTTCCATGTACATTGCAGAGATTTGATGTTGTTTAGGTCATCGTGGATAGGTTGAGCAAATCTGTTCACTTTTGGCTAATTCAGACATTTTGCAGTTCAGAGAGGTTGACTCAAATCTACTTTCAGAAGATGGTCCATTGGTATGGAGTGCGCGTACTAACCATTTCTGATCATGGTGCTTTATTTGCATCATGTTTTTGGAGTTTGATTCAGATAGAGTTGGGTAATCAAGTTGAGCTTAACATAATTTTCCATCCACAGACTGATAATCAGTTGAGCAGACCATTTAGGTCTTAGAGGGTATGCTTCGTGCAGGTTATAGATCTTTGAAGGTTAGTGAGACTAGTTATTAGCTTTAGTAGAGTTTGCCTTAATAAAAGATGCCAAGCAAGTATTCTGATGGTTCTATTCGAGGTATGATATGGTAGGAGGTGCAGGTTCTCAGTGGGTTAGATTGACATTTTCGAGGTGAGGTTCTGGGGTATTGACTTGTTTTATGGTCATAGAAATGGAGTGTGGGTAATTCAAGTAAGACAACATACAGTTCAGGGAAGGCAAAAGGGTTATACTGATCAGAGATTTTGTGATTCAGGGTGTTGGGGGTTGACCCTGTTTTCTTTGTGTTTGGGTGCAACGGTGTGTTCTGAATGAGTTTCTCTTATTTCAGTGGGAGTCAATTTAGTTAGACGAGGCTTGAGTTTTTGAGGAAGAGCCTGTCACTATTCTGGTCAGGTAGGTAAGAATTTGAGGACTAAAGAGTTTTCCGTCGGCTAAAGTCCCATTAAGGTATCTTCCAGTCGAGGAGGCTCCTTGGAGGCTGAGCTTGACACGTGGACCTGATGTCCTCACATTTTTTAATCTTTGGGTGCTTTTTGTTTCTTGACTTTTGAGGATGAAAGTCCTTTTAGTAGTGGATGTTGTAATGACCCTCTAGGTCATTTTCTCTATTTTCATGTATTTTCAGTGTTTTGAGCTTTCCCACAGCGGCTACATGTCATTTATGACTTACTTGTACTAATGGTTTGGTTCCTTGGTAGTTCGTTTATGTTTTAAGTCAATTTCCCTATTTTGAAACTCTTCAAGTTAAAAGAGTTAACTTTGGCTAACATTTGGAGTTAAAAGGCTCGAATGAGAATACTGTCAACACCGTTAGCTCTAGAGTGTGACTTTTGACTAGTAGGACCTTTGGTTCAGGTCTCGAGGCTTTCGAACTCATTTTGGGCTATTGGTTGGTTTTAGTTAAAATGGAGGTTTTGGGAATGAGGCCCACTTTTTATCAAAATGATCTCCGTTAGAATTTTGTCAATTCAGTTGAGTTCGAATTCCATTTTTGGTAGGGTAGCATATTTCATTTGCGTGCGGAGGGTTCTAAATGAATCTTAAGGGTCCATCCGAGTGTTTTTGGACTAGGTAAATATTGCTGGTTTTTCCCAGTTGGGGCAGCCAAACCCAACCCTCTACATTCATGAGGGGTGAACAAATTTGCGAGCCCATATTTGTGGTGGCTCCACCGCATCTGCATAGAAGGGGCTCTAGGCTCAGACTTCATTTCCTCTTTGCATTCGCACGGGTCTGTCCGCGTACGCAAGGCCGCATTTGAGGTATCTTCCCACATTCGAGAAGAGTAGTGGTCTGGCAATATAAAATTACTTCCTCTCTATTTTTAAACCATTTTAACCGAGAATATTTCCATTGTTGAGATCTCAAGCTTAAGAAATTTTTGTGGCATCATCCTTCATAGCTTACGGTCAGTTGGTGCTAGTCCGTGATCATTAACTGTCGTTAAATCATAAGTTTTCGATTCTATTTCGTTAAAATTCTCCATTTTTTATCCTTGTTTTATTCCATTACTTTGGAGCTATTTTGAGCTTGAAATTGAAGGCGGATCATGCTCAAATTTGAGCATGTGACCCTTATCCCACGAGGGATATTTTGGCAGGTCCAATTTTCTGATTTCGTAAGCAGACCCTGTGGGTGATTTCTCAACCCAATTTCTGGCCCAAATTCCAAAGCAGTGATATGGGTATTGTACATCATAATTTAACATGTAGATTACTATTGATAGTGTGGCAGCAGTCAAAAGCATCTCAGAAGGGAAAAGCTCCAGTATAGTGGATCCGGGAGCGCGTGTTCGGCCTCCATGTAGGTTATGACTTACTTACTTTTAGACTTGGCTCATTTAAGGTATTTATTTGATAATTTTCTAATGGTTGATGGGATATTGTGGCTTGAATACTCTATGTCTAGGTATTTATGATCTTGTAGCTTATTTAGGGGCCTTAGAGTAGAATTTCGCTTCGGAAACCTTAGTTTAGGCAGTCGTTGGTCATTTAGAACTTGTCTTAGTAGGTGTAGTATCCTTAGGATTAGAGTTGGATGCTTTACCTTAGTTTAGGTTGCTTGTGGCCTTGAGGTGATTAGATTAGGGACCCTTAGTATAGATTCAGAGGAGGGTTTCGTAATAGTGTAGGTGTTTACCGTTGATTTATATTTACCGCTTCTTTCTTGTATTTTATCCCATTTTTTGTATGTTTGTGGGCCCGAGGTTGCGAACACTGATTCACTGGACTCCAGGTTATTATGATTTACCATTTTTCTTAAATTTGGTTAGTTGGTTTTCTTAGCATAACTCCGGGTAGTTGCTTTTATTAGTGTAGTTTCAGTTAGTTTCGTACCTTGTCTTGCTTTGGTTAGTTGCTTGCCTTAGCTTAAGTTTCAGTTAGTTGACTTCCTTAGGTGGGGTTCCTAGGGGATTGGGGGTTAGTGTAGTATTTTCGAATAGTACTTACCCTAGGATAGTATCCTTTCTTTAGTACATGGCCTTTGGTTTTCTTAGTATGGTATGGTTGGACTTGGTATTGATCTCTAGCATGGTTATTCACCTTATTTCTTGTGGTATTGCTATTTTTATCATGACATGTGGATAACTTGGTTTAAAACACTATTTTCGACTTCAAAATTGGAACTTTTGGAATACTTTAAATGCATTTGGCATTCTTAAAGAAAAAATGAACTATTTTGAGAAAGATTTACTCGTTTTTAAACTTGCATGCCCGAGGAGACCCGTGTTCCGGGTGGTTTATTAGTTTTGAACATGCATGCCCAAGTAGACTCGTGTTTTGGGTAGTTATACTGATTATTTAAACTTGCATGCCTGAGGAGACACGTGTTTCGGGTGGTTTTACTGATATTCATAGTTGGCATGCTCATTGGGAAATGGTTTTGATTTGTTATACAGATTTTGCCAGTCCCCCATGGGTCCTGCCTTTGAAAGCTACTGCTGGAGGAGGCGTATATGGTACTGTTGGCCACTTCACTTATCTCATACTACACATCATGGCATTCATTCGCATTCTGTAACACCCCCAAAGATTCTAAGCTAAGATCCAAATCTTTTGGGTTGAGTGTACAGGTCTTTTCTTAGTATGGTAGTGCTTTCGACGCGAATCATGTTCATAAGAAACTTCTTTCAGTAAGTTAAGTTGAAAGAATCCCAGCCATGGAAGTTTTCATACAAGATATAACTAGGGTCAACTTCAAATGGTTATTTCTCCTAAAATATAAAGAGTTATGTGGCCTATGACCAACCAAATTAAAGGTCTTCGAGTTTTCTTTCCAACGCCACCGACCACGCCTTAATCCAAGTTCAAAGTAAAAAGTTACGATCAGTTTACCGAGAAGACATCTGTCCAATGGAGGAGACAACGGTCCATTTTCAGGGAAAACGGTCTGTTTCCCCAATCGTTTTCAAAGCCAGAAACTCCAAAAATTTCAACAGTTAAAACAGAAGGGACAACGGTCCATTTTTTGGGAAAACGGTCCATTTTCCCAACCGTTTTCAGGACCAGAATTCTCAGAAATTTCAAGAGTTACAACGGAAGAGACAATGGTCCATTTTCTGGGAAAATGGTCCATTTTCTCAACCATTTCAAGGACCAAAAACTCCAGAATTTTGAGTAGTTAAAACACTCCAGACAACGGTCCATTCCCCAGACAACGGTCCATTTCGGCGACCGTTCTTGACGCATTTTCCCTTTCCTAGACCAATCCGGATTTAATTTTTGTGTTGCCTATAAATAGGACTCCTGGGGTATTTTCACTTCGTTTTTTTTAGCAAAGCCCCTCAAATGAATATTTCTCCTCTTAAGTCAGTTCCAAGAAAGAAAGAGGGGGTTCTTCTCCAAGATCAACCTAGGGCTTCTTCTCCAAAGCTTCAAAACTCCAACCCTAATTCAAGAATCATCTTCTACCAGGTATGTGGGTATTTAGTAAGGGTTTAGTCCACCCTTATGCCCAAAACTTCTAGTTTTTCTTCAAGTATTCATGGTTTAACGACTGGGGTTCCTACCCAATTATGCAAATCCTTCTAGAAGTTAGTTCTTATGATTCTCACATGATTTATACCTTGTTTTATATGAATTACAATAGTTTTGATGATTTGCATGAGTTTTCACCATGACTTGAGAAATCAAGAAATTAGCCCTAAATTGTAGGATCTTTCTAAAGTACTATTTTCCTACATAATTTACCCAGACTATCAACATGAGTTTAAAAAGTAGAATTTAACCAGTTTTTATCCTACTACAGCATTTCAAAATAATAGAGATTTTAGACTAGGCTAGTCCTGACTCCGAAACTCAGGACTTCAATTTAAAACGAGCTCTTGATATTCAGTTTGGGAGTAGTTTTAGCACCGAATTGGACCAGGGTTCAGTGTACCCTTAAAGTCCCAGAACTACATGCTATAGTAGGTTGTTTAGCCCCACAGTTGGGCCTCAGAAATAGTGATCACGCCAGCCATACCTTTATACCCTGGAAAGGTATATTGGATCTTCTCGATGGGGCGTATACATCAGACTCCACGTCTAGCTCACGTGGTTTATGTCGGTTAATAGACTCTCCCACCGTATTAGTTTTAGTCAAATGCATTAGGCCCTCAGTTATGTTTATTTCAAGCTTTCAGCAAGTTTTCAATTACTCCTGCATTTCAGCTCTCTTATGCATGATTATACATTTGGGCCTATGTACAACAGTTGGTTTAGTTTACAGCTTTCCCTTTTTGAAATTTAGCATATTTATATATTCAGTCAGCTTTGCATATCCCTCATGCTCAGTACATTCAAAGTACTGACGCATACTCTATGTGATGTATCCTATCATGATGCAGGTTCAGGTTCTCATATTCAGCCCCGATAGTAGTCCATACAGGTGCCAGCGCTGCGACAGTCAGCGGTGAGTCCTCATCATCCGAGGACGTATTTCCATGCATTTTGAGTTAGCCAGTTGTTTCTGGTTACAGTATTTAGAGTTAGCTGGGGATTTGTCCCAGCAACTTATCAGTATTAGAGGCTTTCAGACATAGAGTCAGACTTCCACTTTTGTAGTTCTCTTGTTTGAGACAAATTGCTATTTCAATTAGAAACTTAATTCCATTCAGTTATGATTTACTCAATATGCTTCCGTTCCTTTAGATTTATATTCAGTATGCTTGTGATATGCCAGTTTCAGGGTTAGCTTGGGGTCACTTGTAACCCTAGGTCCCATTTTACGTCTAGGGGCTAGCCTCGGGGCTAGCCTCGGGGCGTGACACATTCACTTCCTATTATGTTTTCTTTCTAACTAGTATTGTGTATTATTTGTATCAACCAGACTTATGGAGGTTCAGTTGGATTTATTGATTGTTGTTTGTACCTTCCGGGATTATGGGGGCCCAATTAGGTTTATTTATTTCTATTTGTATCTTCCGGGCTTATGGGAATCCAGTTAGGTTGTATCTAGATCATTACTTTATGCTTCCTGAGGTATTTAGTTAGATTCGTACTTTACGCTTTCGTTCGAGTTATGTACTTACAATTTTCCTTAATTGACTAGCTTTGATCTGTTACTCTATTTCTGACCCTATTTCTTACCCTTTAGTGTATATTTGCATTTATTATACTTATATCTTATTTGAGCTCAGTCGGCCTATGATGCCTACTAGGTACCTTGTGATTTGGTACTCATGCTACACTTCTGTGTCTTTTTCCCTGATGCAAATCCTAGTACGAGTTATTACCGTTGATGTCATCCTCGTGTGGAGTTGCTTATCGGAGATACAGGGTGAGCTCTTAGAGTTCGAAGTTGATCAATCTCCCTCTTTCTTTGGGACTAGTCTTATTTTGTACCTTAGGAGTCTATTCTGTATATATTGTACCTCTCTAGTACTCTTTATATTGTAGTAGCTCTTGTACTTGTTGATACCAGGTCTTGGGGGATCTTTTGTGTATGTTTTTCTCTTCCCTCCATATTTATATATGCATGTGAGTTTATTTTCTGCTATTTAATATAATTATCCTATTCTTATATCTTTATCTTGTTGGCTCATTGCTTGTCGCTCTAGGCTATGGGTTGGCTTACCTACTGGGGGTTATAGTAGGTGCCATCATGACCTATGATTTTGGGTCGTGAGAGGTAAGATCTCATTAGTGAGGATTTGACAATTTTTCCATCTAAGGTCTAACGCTAGAGATAGCTTAGTCCACTCAAGCTCAATTTGGTTGGTTAATTCTGAATTCACTTAGGGATTTGAGAGAACCCAAAGTAGATATGTTCTTGGGTAGAGAGACTTCGAGCATAGCCAAAACCAATGCTACCTATATTGTAATAAATTCGAAGGCAGTTATTAATCTCGATTATAGTTACTACTCCATCCAAAGCAAATGCACCGCTAAGGTTCCTAACTTGATTTAATATAAGAAGTGTTAAACGTTGCAAGTTGTTACCATTGACTAGAAGTGAATTTGTTACAACAACCCCCCTGTTTTTACTTATTTGTATATTTTACGTGACTTGCAATCTCTTAGTGATTTGAAATCCAAATTTGGTTTAATATGTGTCTCAATCTTTGTGGGATCGACCCCTGTCAAGTAGGGTAAATTATATAGCCAACGATTACATACACTCTCTCTTGATCGAAGAGTAGATTTGGGCGTAATCAATTTTGGTCGTTACAAGTAATTTTTTTAATTATATCCAAGTGACAACTTATAAATAATTAAGAATAAATATTTAACAAAATAAAGTCTTTTAACATCAACAATAATTTTAAGATAATTGTACACCGTGGAAATAGAAATTGAAACAGCAAATAAAATAGCCTTTGTAGTATTCTCTCATGGTATCACCTCTGATATACATATTTTTATTTATCAATTAATGTGAAAAAATAATGAGAAGATCCTATTATATTACTTTACTACTACATATAAGGAAGAAAGCTTATTTTTTTGTAGCCCTCACATGAATTTTCTTTATATAATTTTACACTTAATTGATGTTTTTATAACTTAGTTAGTACTCACATACTCTTGTAATATTTAATAACTTTATTAATTTTTTACATGCCACTAAAAAGATGATATCATGAAAAAGATGATAGTGACCCAACAAAGTACACTCATACATATTTGAGTATTTTTTAATGAGAAAATATGATTAAACTTATTATAAATTATATTTTCGTTAATAATTTATCATAGACATTAAAAATTTATCCTGTCATTTAATTTCTATATTAATATAGGCTTAGCTATTGAATTAAAATATTATTTTTTAATATCATTTATTATTTATTAATGTTATATACCATTTATTATTTTCTACTTTAAATTTTTATTCGTTGATCAAATATAATGATTTTTTTAAAAAATTTTATCCCGTAATTTTATTCCATACATGCTGGCTAATGTAACTAAATAACAATATTTCACTTAAGGTAGAATTAAGTTTAAATAAAAAACTAAACACAAATAACTTATAACATTGTTTAAAATGTGTCAAAATGTAAATTATAGTCCTTTCATCTGAACCGAAAAATAAATTTCAAAGCATGGTAATTAATTAATTTGATTTTACGTGTGTACACTTTTAACATAAAATTTACCTAATAAAATAATTATATTAAAAGAGGAATTATAAAACATTATTTTCATATATATTTTAAAATATTATAGTTAAAGAAAAATATAATTTAATCTCCAAACAATAATGCATTAATACTAAACAATTGCAAAAAATATACTTTTCACTTTTATTAATGTTAAAATATTTTGTAAATACAGATAATCAATATTTTATAATTAAGGATGAAATCGTTACGTTCAACATGAAAAGGTTTTTTATAATGTAGATTTCATAAAAAGGTCCATTAAATTAAGAAACATGAATAAAATGTAATTTCTTAACTGCGTCTTTTGAACTGAAAAAGAAAGCTTAAAGTAAGAACAATATAATTATGTTAAATTTTTTCAGTACTTTTTTGTGTGATTTAATTTAAAAGAACATCAACAAAAGTATCTTGACTTTTAATTATTTATAAGTAAACTTTATTGATTTCATCAAACAACACTATTATACCATTAAATATTTTTACGTTAGTTGAATATTGTATATTTTAAAAAAAAGAGTAAGTTAGCCAATATGGGTTGAGTTCAGAGAAAAAGTGAAATTAATTTTACATATGATAACGGTCAATTTGGAAAAAGACTATAATCTCAAAAAGTTCAGTAAAATAGAAACTAGAAGAATTTTCATGCATGCATTTATTTGATTTTCTTTTAAAAAATCTAATATATCAACTAAGAAAAATGTTCTCCTTTAACTTTGAAATGTACTTAATATATTAAAAGTCCTTAGAATATGTTAAATTAATGTTACAAAATAAAAAAGTAAAAGCAAAAAATATTTAAAAATATATATAAATTTAAATTTTAACGCTTATTTGGGCTCGGGCTTTGCATAGGCCAAAATAAAAATAATAGACTACATAAGTGGGAGAGAAAAATATAGTAGCACCCAAGGGTGTGAACGAGTGATTTTGGTAGTGAGTTAAGAATCATAAGGTCTGAGGTTCAAATTTTTGACAAAAATTAAAATATTAAGTGATTTCTTTCCATATTTTTTTAATCAAAGATGCCCATTGATATTTCTTTCCGTATGTTGTAGTTTTGATGGACATAATTATTGTGAAAATACTATTTAATATCTCAGAAAGATATATTATGTCTACAGTTACAATTGTAAGACTATAATTCTTCTTGAATAGTCTTTGTTGACCATCCACTACTAAAAATGCACGAAAAAATGTACGTAAAAGGACATTGTCCATCGCTTTTTTTTTTTTTATTTTATTTTATCTTTATTTTTTCAGGAAAATCACATTGTCCGTCGTATTTTTCCGCGATTTTTTTCGCTAATAATTTTTATGACGGACACTATCATTATTAATTTTAAAAAATAAAATTATTTTTACACAAATCCGACATTGTCTATCATTTTTTCTAAATTTTTTATTTAATATAAATAAATAAATATAATATTTATAAAAATTAATTTATATTTATGTTTTAAAAAATATGACAAAAAGTGTGATTTTTATCCATCATTTTTGGTCAAAGCAGTCAACTCATTAATTAGGAAAGGCGACGAACAAAACAACATTATCCGTTGCTTTTCCTAAATTAAAGAAACTCAGATCGGGTTTTCTTCATTTCTCTCCTCTTTCTTTCTCTTTCTCTCTTCTATCCTTCACTGGCATCCTCCGCCGCCACTTGCTGCCGTCCTCCTTCGCTTCCTTCATTGCCGTCGACATCCTCCTCCTCCAAGCCTCAACCACTCCCGCCCCTCCACCACTGCAACCGATCCATTGCCTCAATTCCCCCAAAAATATTAGAGGTATTTTTTCCTCCAAAACTTTAATTAGTAGTGATATGTTACACCAATTATTTGAAATACAGTTTATGTTGTTAACATCATTGAATTTTATGTGTATATGATAGTCAATTTGAGATAATTTTACATTAGAGTTTGTTTAATTTTTTTATTAAATTGATTATATTCTTAGTTGTGAACCTTGAATTGTTGTGAACATTGTTAATTATGAACCTTGAATTACTATAAATATATTATTAGTTTGAAGATTTATTAGGTTATGCCTAATTTTTTTATCTTGTTCTAATTGGATTGTAATTAATTTGAACATTGATTAGATTACTAGTGATATTTTTGATTGTTATGATTAAAGATAAGTATTGAAAAAATAAAAAAGAATTTCTAGGTTACTAGCTAGTGATATTTTTCTAAACTAAATTTCTATCCTACTTGGTCAATACAAAGTTTCAACATTATTTACTTAGAAGATACCTATAGTTACTAGCTAGTGATATTTTTGATAAACTTGAAATTGATTTTAGGTTGAATTTGTGAACTTGAATTTGATTCTAAATTTAATTTGTGAACTTGAATTCATTATTAGCCAAAAAATATAGTAATACTTTAGGTTCTTGATTTTAAGTTGAACCCATTATTAGCCAAAAATAGTTATATTAATTCCTTTAATCAGGTTCTTGAATTTGTGAATGCTTTAAATTAATAATTTGCCAATTACATTATTAGTGAATTATTTAGTTAGAGTAAAATTGTTAGAAGCATATTAATTATAAAATTAAACTTATACATACACATTTGGCGGGTTTTGAGTGATTGAGTTGGAATTGAAACTTAATTAATGATATAGTGATTTGAGTTAGAAGCAAAGTAATCTATATTATATAATAATCATTAAATATGTAATATAATTAGAAGCAAAGTAATTGTAATAATAATGATTAAATACTAAATCTATACTATTCTAAAAGTAGGAAATCACAATGTCAAAAGTTAAAAGACCAAATTACCCATCAAATATTGAACGACTTTTTCGCCCTCCAATCTAAAACTATTCCTATAATTTTTTATGTAATAAAAAGTAAATTTACATTGCAAAAATATTATTAGACCATTAAATATTTTACAATAAATTATTCTTACTCGTATTATAAAACGTGGGAAACTGTACACATTCTATTATGTTACATGGCCATTATTGTTATTTATTTGTTTTAATTAAATCTGTTAAAAAGCAAAAGCATACTCACCGATTGAATTGCTTGAGCATGGTAGGTTATTCATTTTCTCTCTCTGCTTTTTAATGTAAATATTTAGCACAGTTAATTAAATAAATGTTTGGCTTGAAAGATCACGATATAACCACATGCCGCCTTAAAAAAAATGATTGCGTTTGGGATTAAAAAGATCAAATTGTCTATCAAATATTGAACAATTATTTTACCCTTTAAAAAATCAAACTAACTATTTATGCTAATGTACAAAATTGTAATTTTAAATGATTATTTTTTATTTTTAAAAACAATATTTTGAAGTAAAATTATAAATGGAGTAATAATACTTTATTGTTTTAGGCATTCAATTCAATGACGGTGTCATCTTTTCTAGTCCCTTTATTTTACATAAACTTCTCTCATTAAATTATGGAGAATAAGCATCATCGATTTTAACTTCGATTTTTTGGGTAATAACTATCCATGAAATAAATCAATAGCCAACCTCTTTTTTAATATAGAAATTCTAGAGAATATAAGAGTTGGATTAGAGAGTAACTAAATGTTATAGTAATTCAATTATCTTTATAATAAATAAATAAATACTAATTAACTGCATAATTAATAGCCAGTTGCCTTTTCGTTGATATATAGCAAATTCTAGAGAATTTGAAGAGTTGAATAAAATAGTTAATTAATGTATGAAAATAAATCTCAAAAACTTCCTACCGAAAAAAAATAATATAAAGCCAAGAAAGGAGTTTCATTTCCTCAAGTGATCCTCTCCATTTTTGTGGGCTCTCACGTGTAGGAGTTTTTTTAGCATATTAGTAGTTTTATTTCTTAATTTTTGTTTCTTTATTTTTGTCTTTCCTATTTGTCTCTCTTAAAGTACCCATTTGATTCAACTTATACTCCTCCACATCTCACGAACGTAATCTCATTCTCCAAAACAAGCATGATGAAGAAAATCACTATGACAATCATAGTTTTAACCTATTCAATAATTAATATTGTAATATTTTTGGTGTTATATGTTGGCTGCGGACAGGGGTGGGAGAGTATTTTCTCAAACTCTTCAGTAAAAAGTTACACTGTATATTGAAGGTAATTTTTTTTATACATTTTATGTACATATATAGACTTTGAATCCTCTAAACGCAAGATCAAATATTGGCTCAAAGAGATTGTAAGTTTAGATCTCAATCGCTACAACCTTGGATCCGTCACTGATTGCGGCCTGTGGGGGTAGGTTTCTCCAATTACTGCTTTTGGATTGACACTAATGAATCCATCCTTTATGGTATAGTTTGAATGCATCTTTGTTTTTAAAAGATGAAAGCATAATAAAAGTATACAACATTTGATAGTTTTACGCTCAAAGAAATGATGTTATTTGTGTTAAAATGTATTATTTAGAGGGGATCATCAAATGATATTTCTATCGCTTCAATTGTTTCTAATTAAGTAGCTATCTTCGTAACATTATTTTTTAAGTTACTGCTAAATACTTATGAATATTTTGAGTGAATTTTTTTTCTGTATAACAATTGTAAACAATGGATAGACAGAATCTGCACTTACGATTATGTTTAGTTACGTGCATCATTTAAAAGCAATAAGGTTAAAAGTTAAAAGAAATTATCTTTGAAACTATCATTATAAATGAATAGTGGAATACATAATAAGAATTTGCTCAATTATTTCAAACCATTTTATGCATTTACAAACAAAGGGTTATAGTTTCATATTCCACCCTAAATAGTATAAATACTTTGAAAACATTATATTATAAGTATGCGATGAGTTGCATATAAATTAAAGAGAAAAAGTACAAGTTCAAATTGATGAACTGTGAAACTATTCAACCAATATTATTATTATTGTAAGGCACATCATACTAAAAGATTAATATCAAATCAATTTCACAAGTAATATTCAAACGACTTCAATTATATAATTCTTAAAATATACCAAGCATTCAACTTGACAAAAGTTATTTTTGTTATTATGTCACAACATAATTTAAGGCTACTGGAAATTCCGTACAAATTTTATAGAATAGTAAGGGACAAACGTGCAATGCACGTTCCTAAAACTAGTATATAATAATCATTAAATAATAAAATTTTATTATCACTATAAATTAGTTAATCTAAATTTATTAATGAATCTAATTATAATTGAATATCTGTATTTTTGTAGATAGATAATCGTTTGTGGGTGTATGACATGACTAATGAAACTGGTGGCGTTATAAAACCTGATTTTTTTAAGGTGTTAGAGGTTTTATTAAGCATACAATGTCACTAGAGCTTTTTCAAAGTCATGGGTTGGTTAAGTCTCCTTGTAGTCTATGCTGGTGCATGAATTTTTTAAATCCAGATACAGTTATGCTTCATCTCTATCGTAATGGATTTAAGCCTAGATATTTTGTGTGAGTTGATCATGATGAGACAGATGGATTGAATGGTATGTTTTATAAATCACTGCCTGTGCGTGAATATAATAGGCTTGCACTTGATCAAAATATGGTTCAACATGATCATAATGGAATGGAACCCAAATAGTATTTTGAAGAATCTCCCAATGAAGAAGCAAGATGCTTCTATCAACAATTAAAAAATGATAGTCGTCCACTATGTGAAGGGAGTCTTTATCAGTTGCAGTTAGACTAATGAATATAAAATTAGATTGGAGTATTCCTCAAGCTTATATGAGACACTATGGTTGATATTTTGGGGAAGTAGTTAATAACTAGGAGTTGAACATACCTAAGAATTTCTATCAAGCAAAAAAACTAGTTTTCAAGTTAGAATTATCGCATGATAGAATTCATTGTTGTGTAAATGATTCCATGTTATTTTATAAGAATGATGATCATCTAGAAAAATATAAGTTTTGTGAACATGCTCGGTATAAGCGAACTTCTGGTTGAAATATGGTTCTAGTTAAGACGATGCATTATTTACCTCTTACACATAGGTTAAAGATGTTGTACACGTCGATGAGTTCTGCCCCTCATATGAGATGATACCGTAAAAATAGAAGGGCACCAGGTGTCTTGTCTCATCTATCAGATGGAGAAGCTTAGAAGAATTTTGATAAAATGTATCCTAATTTTTCTAGTGAACAAAGAAATGTTAGATTGGACTTTTGTGCAGATGGTTTCACACCATTTTCTGTTTCTACTGCACCCTACTCTTATTGGCTTGTACTTCTTACTCTGTATAATCTACTGACTAAAATGTGTAGGAAGAGTCCCTATATATTTCTAAGTTGTATTGTCTCGGGTCCTCAAAATTCAAAAAGTTTGATTGACGTTTATTTGCAGCCTTTGATAGATGAGCTAAAACAATTGTGGTTTGAA
Organism: Jaltomata sinuosa; assembly: GCA_003996215.1. Lineage (NCBI taxonomy): Eukaryota > Viridiplantae > Streptophyta > Magnoliopsida > Solanales > Solanaceae > Jaltomata > Jaltomata sinuosa. The sequence continues at coordinate 2,004,122 of QJPP01000019.1, forward strand.
GGTGTAATGACATATGATATATCAACTAAGCATAATTTTCTGATGCGTGCTTCTTTAATGGTTTCAAGTTTTAAACTGAAGAAGTTTCTAGGTATCAGAAAACTAATAATAGTAGAGTGTGCATTCAAGGTGATGTCGATGGTAATGGCCAAAATATTAAATATTATGGTGTCATAGAAGAGATTATTAAAATTATTTTCCTGGTTGACTGTTAAAGAAGATAGTGCTATTTCGGTGCAAGTTATTTGATCCATCACATAGAGGTACCAAGGTGAAGCAACAACATAATATAATTGTCACAATCTGATTTCTCAGGTCGTGATGATGATGAACGCTCAAATCATGATCTCCAAGTAGGAGGTCACGATGATCGTGCAGCAAAATAAAATTTATAAACCCAACGAGTGTCGGGATCGTACCCAAGGGACTTGGGGTAGCTCTATATCAATTGTAATGGATTGAGTTCAAGGTGAGAGTAATTGCTCAAAACAACAAGTAAAAGGATGGACGAATTGGAAATGTTATCACTACAATTGAAATTCATTTCAAAAAGTAATAAAACTAAAGTGGGTGTACCAAGTTGACGAGATGACTAGGGATGCATATCCAGTGGGGCTTTGGTTATGGTATAGGGTGATTATCAATTCATACCTACTCTGGCTTAATGACATGAATAACATTAGTCATGGGTAAGATTTTCTTATCTCTCGATCAACAATCTTATATCCGATGATCTCGGTTAGAGCATCATCGGTTTGATCAATAGAAAACCAATCTAGCTTGGGGAAAGTCATACTATCTCTAGCTTAGACTCTTAAATAGGAGAATCCGACGATAACAACTATTCCTAGCCTCAAATCTGAGTGGAATCCCAAGTTCCCATTAGTAATTTCACATCCACAACTATGAAATCCTTTCTCAAGCAATCACATAATCAAGTAATATAAATTAATGTTTGCAACCACCAATTTTAGGATTAAAACTTGGTGAAATTACTAGACTCATGTCAATTAAGAAATTAAAAGCAAGAATAGATAACACCCACACCCATTTCTTAAGCACCCATCATCAATACACTCCTAGACAAGAGGATTTAGCCACTCATGGTGAGAGAGAAAGAGATACCAGCTGGGTAATTCAAAATCCCTTCCATTAGAGCTGAATCTCAAGTTCTAGATTCAATTTGAGTACACAAGTGTTAACCAAGAGAATTAGATTGAAATCCTCTTCTCAATGGAGGTGAAGAACTTGGTCTCTAAGCTAAAAACTCTTCAAAATATTCAGAATGAAAAATGTTATTTACAATTGTGCCTGGATAGGCCTTTTATAGTTTTCCAAAACGTCACTAATAATTAGGACAAAAATACCCTTCAGGAGGTGTGTGGCGCAACGTGAAGTTCACATGTCGTGAAGTGCGCGTCGCACACTGCCTATGGTTAAACCAGTGACTTTAACTTGAATTGGAGGCTCTGTGCAAAGGAGGGGAGGTTCGCACCTCAGGATGTGCACGTCGCACAACAACCGCACCTCATGACAGACTCTTCAGTGACTTTATGATCTTGTGCGGAGGAGGTGCAGTTTACACCTTGGCCGGTGCATGTCGCATGGCCACCGCATCTCTGGTCAGAATCTTCAGCCTTTTCGAACACTTCACACTTCATTCCATTTGAGCTCTTTTTGGGTCCATTTCCTTGTTTATCATCATTTATCAAAAGTACTTGCATAGACATCAACAAAGGCCATAAGAACCTTTAAATCTATTCAAAACATAGCAATAATTCATGGATGTAGGCTCAACAAGTTGGTAGATTACCGACTTATCAAACCCCCAAACTTGAACTATTGCTTGTCCTCAAGCAAGATACTTACAAGACAAGGAATGAATTATGCTCTAGGCTCAATTAAGGCACAAAAGACTACTCTACACTAAAAAATTAAGAAAAAGAATAAACAAAAGACTCAAACAACTATGCTTATCTCAATTTGGACCACCACAAACTCAAGGCAATTGATCATTTCAAAACCTTTTTCAAAAGTACACCATTTATCATTCAAAATCAAGGGAGGTTTTGTCATTCAAAAAAAGACATTTAAGCTTCTCAATTCATTGGCATGGACCGTCAAGGTTTGCCTTGAGATTCACCACACAACTTGTCTAATTTATTTCCCTCAATTGAAATTGAGACTCTATGTTTCAATTCAAGTGCATGATGCCACTCACCAGAATAGATAATCCCACTCACAATCATTCAATTCACAAAACACGAGATTATAGGAGAACCAAGAAGACTCTCACTCTTTCAAGGAAGTTTAAGTGTATACGCGTCGAACCATAGGCTTGCCCTTCATGTATATTGCCACTAATGTAGGGTAGCCAAGCTCGGAATCACCAAGGACTTGCGGGTTACGATGTTAGCTAGGGTTAAGGTGAGTATATCATTTGGATCAAGTGACTACACCTCCCTAATGCTCTTTGTTCTCATTTCGAACACCGCTCACATTTTTTAATTTCAACTTCACCTTATTCCTCCCTTACACAACCCAAGATTTCTCCTTTTAATCATAATCATTCAAACTACTTATACCACCTTCACTTGGTAGCACCTATTTTTGCTTTTCAATTTGCCCATTGGATTTATCTTTTGGAGCAATTTTCAATTCAAAATTAAGGTGCTACCTTGCACTTGAAGTGCACTTCTTTTCTTCTCCTCATTTGATCACATGCACTCGCAAACTTAGGAATTTACCTATGTTGTATTTCGTTCCCCCCAAAACTTAAGCTTTTAACCTACATTTCATTTTCAAGAAATTAGGGCGGATGGGTTCCACAATAGAGGTTCCAAAAAGGTAAAGGTGTTACAAGGTGCCAAAGAACGGTCATAAGCTCAAAAGGGGTTCACTAGGATTTGATGTCGTGGGAAGTCATTTGGCTGAAGTGGCTGTCAAAAAGGGCCTAAGGTCATCTTCCAAGACTGGCCACACCTAGAATTTCACCTTGAATCATATTCGGGGTAAGTTCTAGATGACACTTATGCACAAGAATCAAGGTAAAGCCTCACCACACAAGGCATCATGCCACAAGACTTCTTTCATTAGTCTCACAATCAATTGGGGCAAATGATTTTTGACAAGTTATTACGAGTTCATTACACACTCATTTGTGAGTCAATCAAGCCAAAGCGAGAGTGTGCAAGTCATGACAAGAGAATGCTTTTCCTCAAAAATTCATTTCCCTTCTTCCTTTTATTTTCAAATAATTTGCCACGAGAAATTTTTTGGTGGGCTCATTTCAAGACAAGCAACTACGGACTCGATTCTAAATTAAAACTTAGCATTTTCCCTTAAGAAAGTCGCCTCTCAATCTATCATAGGAAAACACCAACCCGATTCGACACAAAAACAAAAGAGAAGAAAAAGAAAATAATCAAAACTCTTGCTCCTTGGGAAAGAACCGTGGTATCAAGAAAACCCTCGGAGTTTATTTCTAAACTACTATTAACAAGGCGATATCTGAATTTCGAGCTCATGATTCATTTTAAACAAGCCTTGGCGTAGGCCTTTAGCGCATTTACAAAGCACGAGTAGCAAGACAATGGAGCATGTAAGACTAACCAGACAACACAATCTCAACCAACAAAAATCAGACCCGACAAAGGCACAAATAAACTCAAGGTAAAAAAAAACATAAAGTAAAACATAATCTAAAGGAACATCACAATCATCTAAATATGCCCGACAAGGGCCAAATAATCTAGCAGAATAGAATGTCAACAGGGCCTGACAAGGGCAATAAAAGCAATAAAATGCCCGACAAGGGAAATAAAATGTCTCAAGCCCACTCACGAGCGCCAATCACAAGCAAGTAAAGCCACCCCTTTCCCATAAAAGGAGCATTGCCCTCAATACTCATAGTGCAATATAGAAAAGGGGTGGAACTCCCTGGAGGACTACTCTTCATCGTCATCATCCTCAGCAGCTGCTTCCTCTTCAGAGGGCTTCTCACTCACATTATCACCCTGCTCTTGATCTTCGTGACCAGACAATACCTCATCCTCATAGGCTGCAAATAACCCATCCATTAGTCTGGGAATGGAGCAAGGTGGAGGCAGGGTGGTTAGATCTGCTTCTACCATAGGTGTTTTTCCTTTCCCCATGCCCATGTCTCTATGGAGAGTCTTGAGATATTTCTCACACTCGTCCACTTGTTTGCGCAAATTGAGAACACTTTCCACAACTTCTTTCATGGCCCACTTGACTCTCCTTTCAATCAACTCCGATAGTTCATTGAACAACTTCCTCAATTGCCTCTCATGATTGTAATTTTTGTCAACCAGGTCTTGGAGGCTAATGTTAGACAGTTCCCCCTAGACACAGCGGTTGAAGGTATGTGTGTTCCTGACGCAAGAGGAGATGGATGAGAGGTAAGTATTTCAGCATCAGCGTCATCATCCTCAACTTTCATTGACGCCTCTTCCCTACGCCTTTTGAATAGAGGGGCATCCCATTTAGTCTTCTTGTCAAGATACAATACACCAATGGCCGGAGTGGGAGTATCACAGTCGAAAAAAGGAACACTGGCTTGCACACAAAGTTTGCTAATTAGCACCGGAAAAGAAAATGCATCACCACTCCTTCAAGATTTCCTCTTTATCACAAATGCAATGACCTCACCCACATTGATATGGTCCCCTACCATGATTGAAGCTATCAGCATGGCTCCATCATGTGTTATGTTTTGGTCATTTTGAGAAGGTATCAGACAGGAGCGCACAAAGTCATACCATACGCATGCCTCAAAGTATAAAGTCAGGAGGGGAATTTCACCCCTCATAGTGTCCTAGGTATGTGTGTCAGGAGAAATGATGTAGGTTGCCCATTCAAGAGGCTTACGCTTGAGAAGTAGCTTCTCCATGAGGTCAGGTGCTGATTCAATTGGATTGCTCCAATAGATGGCATTGATTGCAGCTGGAGTGATCTTGACTTCTTTTCCCCGAACCATTACTAAGTCCAATATGGGGAATTTCTCACAACCCCCTTTGTTGCCTTTAGCATCATGCGAGGCCTGATACGAGGCAAAGAACTCTCGGACTAACTCCTTGTAATAGGTTCCGGGCACTTCCTAAAATGGTTGCCACTAACGGTTGGCAAACTGAGTGGGAATGTTGGGTAGATTGTCCCCTACCGCATTTAGGTTGAAGTTTTGTTCCTTATTGAAGGTCTTGCCCCTATCATGATCATAGATAACTTTCATGCCCTCCATTCCGAACCAAATCCTCTCCTCCTCTAAGACTTGGTCACGGGAAGATGAGACCTTCCTTTTCCCTTTATCAGTTGGCTTGGAGGAGGGGGGAGCAGTTGGCCTACGTGAGCCTCTCTCAGTGTTACCCCTGTTAGAAGACATATCCTGCATAGGAAGAATGTGAGCTAAAAACAAAAACAAAACCTAAAAGAAGTTAGCAAACTATAAAAGATGGAATTCCTAGGATTGGAAAAACAGAATAGGTGAATGTCGACTTGTGCGGACCACATGCAAAATGCATCAGAGAGAGTGTGCGTTGCATGTGCTATTGCACAAGCAGACAAAATCCTACAGGGATCTTCTATCGAGGTGCAAAGCTAGTGCATTTGCACCATCAAAAGTGTGTGTCGCACCAGGTGTCACCCCTCAGATCAGTGACCTGCTTTGTATTTTCAACATGGTGCGGTGCCTCATGCGAACCACATATCAAGATCTATGCGTCCCATGCGGAGCGCATAATGGCACAATTGGAATTTTTGCTTCCTTGTATGCTTGTGAGTTCCGCATGTGACCCATAGAGCGAGATGTGCGTAGATACTGCGCACCCCAAAACAACCCAAACAACAGTAAACAAGGGGGACAATGGGTATCATGACCATAACTTCCGGGTAGTTAGACTTTCCCGGATTCTCATTGACACAATAGCAAGAAAGAAAGGAACTCAATGACTTCCCTTAAGATGGATGTTACCCCGTCTATCATTGGGAACATCAAGCCCTCACTTGCACCATGAATATCCATAATTTCAGCAACAATTAACCCCCTCCCCGCATAAGATCATATACCCTAAATATAATGCTAAACAAAAACCATGGGTATACACTCAGCGAAAACTAGCCTCAAGAGTCAATTTTTAATCAAAAACTCATGACAAACGATGATTTACCCTTAAGAACGACGTCACCCAATCTATCCTCAGGCCAAATCATTCATTCATCACAAGTGGGTTACTCAGACTTTACCCCAACACATAATTCAAGGCTAAAAATCACTACCAATCAACATGCATTACTAAAATTAAAGTTCTACCAAGTTGATACATAGCAATATCATCAATATAACTTAGGTTTGGGGACCCAAAATATTTGGATCTCACCCAAAATCAACATGGCAATTCTAATAAGCATGCTTCATAATATGAGTTTCCAACCTTCATAGAAACAAGTATTTAACGTCGGGGAACTTACCACAAGTGAAGATTATGAAGAGAGGAGTGAAAATTGAAGCTTTTTGTTCTTCGATAATGGTGACTCACAAAACCTTCCTGGAGAGATGACTACTGCAGCGGTGATGGAATAGTGGGGATTGTGGGTGAGATGAGGAGATGATTTTTGGAGAGGGTTGAGGGATTTAGAGAGAGTTTTGGGAGAAATTTTTGAGGGTAGGGTTTGAGGAAAAAGATGGTGGAAGAAGAAGAGAAAGGTTGTTTTAAAAGAAAAAGAAAAAGAAAGCTCGGCTGGGTCATCTCTGGGTCAGGTCGGTTAACGGGTTAGGTCTATTAAAATTCAAACTTACCGTTGGTGGACTGTGACATGTGATTTGCACCAGACAAGGTGCAGATCATATGGAATTTTGCACATGCCTCTTTTTCTCCCCTAGGTTTGCCCAGGCATCTGTTTCACCATGCGATAGAGGTGCGATGCGCACTTTGGCTCGTGCGATCCATATGGCCAACCGCACATTGCCTCCCAATTTTCAATTTTCCTTCAAGCATCTGTTTCACCATGCGATAGGCTGTGCGACATGCACAATTGCTTGTGCGGTCTACACAGTCCACCACACGGACCCTTTTTTCCTTGCTTTCCCTTGTTCAATTTTTCCATCCATGCATTCCCTACAAAAACATCAAAAACAACAGAAGATAACCAAAAACAAATAAAGAAACTTGGGTTGCCTCCCAAGCAGCGCTTGATTTAACATCGCGGCATGACGATACTACCTCAATCCTCAATCATTCTTTGGGTTGGTGATGGTGTCGTTAGGAAACGTCCGTTTTATCCTCGGGTTCATTTGGCTTGAGAGGTGGTTCATTTGGGCCTCAAGGTGCTTGATTAAGGCTGAGTGGGAGCTCACAGTTTGGTGAAGTGTTGAGAGTTCACTCTTTAGCTCGCTCACTCCCCTATTTGTGGTGTCCACCTTCTTAAGAACCAAGGAGAACATGTCCTCCAACTTGGAATGGCTGGGGTTGCTTGTGCCTGGTTGGTAGAGAGAGTACGCCTTGTTTGGAGGGATATAGGGATTCGAACTCTGGTGATTGAAATGATCACCATCCTTGTCTCTATCCCGCTAATTTCTGTCTCTTTCTTTGTCTCAAATCCAACCTTGGTTCTCCTCCCTGGGGTGATAATACCCGCGATGAGAACCCGCCGATACAAAACATAGCTTTCCATCAACCACAGTCATGAGCTCATTATAACTAGCTTTGATTTCTGGTGTACTCACTACATTCATTGTCTTAGCACCACCAGCTCCCAACACATGCTTGGCCATCAAGTCAATTTGTGTCATCATTTTGGCCATTGTCTCATCTCGCTCTTCCTTCTTTTTCCTTGTTTCATTGATCAAGATGGATGAGGGCCCTTCTGAAGTTGGCACATTCGCTTCTCTTGTATGCCAAGCTTGATTGGTCTTTGTCATTCACTCTAATAAAGTCGAGGCTATGGGAAACTCTAAGTCCATGAAGGTACCACCTCCAAGATTGTCAGCCACCAATTTATTCATAGAGTTCAATGATCCATAGAAGCTTTGTAACATCACATTGTTTGACAACTCATGATTTGGACACAAGAGAAGCTTCTTTTTGAATCTTAGCCAAACCACATGAAGAGGCTCATCCGAGAGCTGCCTAAAGTTGGTGATCTCATCTTGTAGCTTTATCATTCGAGATGGAGGAAAGAATCTCGATGTAAATTCCTCAACCAACTTGGCCCAAGATGTGATAGAGTCATCCGGCAACTTTTCCAACAATGTTGTGGCTTCCCCCGTCAAGGAAAAAGGGAATAGGCGCAATCGGATGGACTCTTGGGAGATATATTGAAAGATGAACGGTTGGCAAATCTCCACAAAATTCTGAATATGCCAGTTGGCATCTTCATGTGTTGCTCCACCAAATAGACCTTTCATTTGGATTAAGTGGAGCATGGTGCTAGTCACATGAAAAACAACATTTCCCACTATGGGAGGTAGGCGGATTGCACCTACAACCCCTTGCATCATAGGCTCAGCCTCATCGGCTTCCATAAAGTCATCAATGCTATCATTGTCGTCGGCCTCATTCATAGGCTAGCATGCTTAATCAAAACACAAACAACAAACAAATGTAAAAGAAACAAGTACTCTCAAGGTGCCTTCAAAACAACAATCAAAAATAGCTATAAACTCAAGCCCCGACAACGGCACCATTTTTTATGAACGCTCAAATCATGCTCTCCAAGTAGGAGGTCACGATGATCGTGCAGGAAAACAAAATTTATAAACCCAATGTGTATCGGGGTTGTACCCAAGGGACTTAGGGTAGCTATATATCAATTGTAATGGATTGAGTTCAAGGTGAGAGTAATTGATCAAAACAACAAGTAAAATGATGGGGGAATTGGGAATATTGTCACTATAATCACAATTCAATCCAAAAAGCAATAAAACTAAAGCGGGTGTACCAAGTCGACTATATGAATAGGGATGCATATCCGGTGGGGCTTTGGTTATGGGATAGGGTGATTATAAATTCATACCTATTCTCACTTAATGACATGAATAGCATTGGTCATGGGTAAGATTTGCTTATCTCTCGATCACCAATCTTATATCCGATGATCTCAGTTAGAGCATCATCGGTTTGATCAATAAACAACTAATCTAGCTTGGGGAAAGTCATACTCTCTCTAGCTTAGACTTTTAAATGGGAGAATCCGACGATAAGAGTTATTCCTAGCCTAAAATCTGAGTGGAATCCCAAGTTCCCACTAGTACTTTCACATCCACAACTATGAAATCCTTTCTCAAGCAATCACATAGTCAAGTAATGTAAATTAATGTTTGCAACCACTAATTTTAGGATTAAAACTTGGTGAAATTACTATACCCATGTCAATTAAGCAATTATAAGCACGAATAGATAACACCCACGCCTATTTCTTAAGCACCCATCATCAATACACCCCTAGAAAAGAGAATTTAGCCACTTATGGTGAGAGAGAAAGAGATACCAGTTGGGTAATTCAAAATCCCTTCCATTAGAGCTGAATCTCAAGTTCTAGATTTAATTTAAGTACACAAGTGTTAACCAAGAGAATTAGATTGAAACCCTCTTCTCAATGGAGGTGAAGAACTTGGTCTCTAAGCTAAAAACTCTTCAAAATATTCAGAATGAAAAAAGTTATTTACAATTGATCCTGAATAGGACTTTTATAGTTTCCCAAAATGTCACTAAAAATTAGGACAAAAATGCCCTTCGGGAGGTGTGCGGCTCGACGTGTGGTTCGCATGTTGTGAAGTGCACGTCGCACACTACCTCTAGTTGAACCAGTGACTTCAGCTAGAATTGGGGGCTCAGTGCAAACGGGGTATGGTTCGCACCTCAGGATGTGCGCGTTGCACAGTGACTGCACCTCATGACAGACTCTTCAGTGACTTTATGATCTTGTGCGGAGGAGGTGCAGTTTGCACCTCGTGACCATCGCATCTTCGGTTAGAATCTTCAGCCTTTCTGAACACTTCACACTTCACTCCATTTGAGATCTTTTGGGTCCATTTCCTTGTTTATCATTATCTATCAAAAGTACCTGTATAGACATTAATAAAAGGCATAAGAACTTCTAAATTTATTCAAAACATAGCAATATTCATGGATGTAGGCTCAATAAGTTGGTAGATTACTGACTTATCAGATGGCACCTACCATATCCCACCAGTAGGTAAGCCAAACCCTTAGCACGGAACTATAAGTATCGAACTAACACAAGAACAAAACAAAAGTGAAAGTACAACAATAAAAAGCGGAAGATAAACTGAATAAGCATAAATAAATAGGGAGGAAAGAGGACAAAATGTACAAGATTTCCCCAAGACCTGGTGCCAGTCGGTACAAGAGCTACTACAATATACAAGATTTATAGAAGAGTACAATTTATACAGAACAATCTCCGAAGTGCAAAATAAGACTTATCCAAAATAGAAGGAGAAGGATTACCTTCGGTAGTCAAGAGCTCATCCTGTATCTCTGATCAGCAACTCCGCTCGAGGGCAGCGTCAATGGTGATAACTCGTACTAAGATCTGTATTAGGAAAAAGATGCATAAGTATAACATTAGTACCAAAATTATGCGGTACCCAGTAGGCATCATAAGCCGACCGAGATCAGATAAGATACAAGTATAATAACATGCGAATATAAGCTAAAGGTAAGGAAAGAAGGGTCAAAAAAGATATATGGGTCACATCTAGATAACAATGAAAAGCATAAGTAAGTAATCTAAAAAGTGCAAGGAAAATAGGTTAACAAGTCACATCATAAAATAAACAAACTGATGGGAGTAACGTAGAGTTCTTGCACATCAAGGGTAACTACAATTGTATACAATCATAACCAGAACTAACCTAGTGATCTCGTGAACCATCAAGATAAGGATGAAGATAATGATAATAATAATAATAATAATAATAATAATAAATGATGGGACCATGATTTCAAGGAAAAGAGAGTAGTTGGTCAAGTTAAACAATCGAGGTAAGTATAAGTAATAACTTAGGAAGCATAAAGTAAAGATCTAACTACAAACTAACCGAACCCCCATAAGCCCGGAAGGTACAATCAATAACAAAAAAACCTAACTGGACCCCCATAATCCTGGAAGGTACAAACAGCAATCAATAGATCCAATCGGACCCCAAAAAGCCCGGAGGATACAAATAACATACAACTGCCAATGATATGCAATATGACATGAGTAAAGTGCCAAACCTGATAGGGAAAAGCAAGTGGAACATGCCATGATATGCAATATGACATGAGTAAAGTGCCAATGATACTGTATACTCCTCCTTTAGTCATAGCTTGCAAAGGCAGGACCCATGGGGGACTCGTGAAATCCATATACCAAATTAGATCATATCTTGATGAGCATGCCATGATGAATGTCAGAAACACCACTCAGAACACGTGTATCCTCGGGCATGCACATTTAAATAATTAGTAAAACTTCCCAAAATATGAGTCTCCTCGGGCATGCAAGTTTAAAATCAACAAAAATCACCCGAAACACTTTCCCTCGGACATGCAAGTTTATCTCAAATATTCCAAATTTTCGTGAGAAAGTCAACGTACCAAAAAAAATATTCTCAAAAATCTATTTTTGAAACCAAAACCAGTGTTTTTAACGAAACCTTTCATATGTCATGAAGAAAATAACCACAATACAAGAACAAAGATGAATAATCATGTCAAATATCACTACCAAGTCCAACAACCCGCACTAAGAGTTCCAAGGTCCACTAACTAACGAAAGGGGGTACAATTCTAGGGAAATACCTAGAAGGGTCAAACTAATTATAAACTCCCCAGGGAATCTCACCTAAGGCACACATCTAACTGAAACTAGTCTAAGGCGCACAACCAACTGAAACAAACTAAAACACGTAATTTACTGAAGTCAAGTTAAGGCAAATCTTACTCACCTGGAGTCTTGACAAGTCTAAACACCATGGCCTCGGGGCCACCATCTCATATCATAAGAAAGTAGATATAAAGTAATAGTCATAGAATCTTGGGGAGAAAAGACTACTCAACTACATACTACTACCCCCAGCCTATAACAAAGACATCTAATCTATCCTTAAGTCTACAATCTAATCTCAATTAGATTAACCGACAACCTGAGATTAAGGTAAAATACGAACAAAGTGAGTTAAGATAAGAATGAAACCTACTGACCTGAAATCCATCCAACCCAGCGTCTATGACCTTGGGCCCATAAATACACGATATACATAATATGAAGTATGAAAAAGGTAAAGGTAAATATGCATCAAACAAAAATAGCCTAATCTACCATAGAGTCTACCGCTAACTCTATACTAAGGATGTATCATTTAATTATACTCAAAGCTGCAATCAACCTAGCTAGGCTAAGGTAAGTAATTCTAATCCTAAAGATACTACTCCATCTATGCAGAACATTAGAGGAACGAGGATAACCTAAACTAAGGACCCCAACCCCAAACTCTAAGCAAAAGAACCTAAATTGTCTATAAGAATCATAATTACCTAATCATCATAACCAGACAACAATATCCCCACAACAATTAGCAAACTACCATACGAGTACCTTAAACAAGCTAAGTCTAAAAGAAGGTAAATCGTAACCTACCTGAAAGCCGAACACATCTGCACAACCCAACTAGACCAGAGCATTTCTCCTCCAAGAAGCCTCCGACTGCTACCATGCTATCAAAACCATAATCTAGGGGTCAAGATGAGAATAATGACATCTATATTGCTATATAAAATTTGGGGCCAGAAATTGGGTCCAAAAATGACCCTTGGGGCTCGCTATACGAAATAGAAAACAATTTTCACCATAACATCCCTCGTGGGACGAGGATCACATGCTCAAAATTTAAGCATGATCCTCCATAAATTCAAGCTCAAAATAACCTAAAAGACCAAGAATAATTCAAGAATTAAAGATGGAATTACACGGAATTGGATCCGGAAACTTACAAATAAGAGGCGCAAAAATGGTCACGGATGAGGACCCAATGATCTCGAGATTTATTTGATGATACCTCACTAATTCCTTGAGCTTAGATCTCTAACAATGGAGGATTTTTTGTTGAAATGAATTAAAAATGAATGGTAGATTTATATACTGCCAGGGATCCTTCATCGTGATCGTGAGAAAAACCCTTGTGATCGCAATGACCATGATGGTTGACTCATCGTGATCGCAATGGTTAGCCATGCAATCATGAAAAACAAAGGGGTCGGGTCTACTAGACCCTTCATCAGTATTGCGAGAAAAACCCTCACAATCACGATAGTTAAAAAGTTAGACCATCGTGATCGCGATGGTCTTCTTCGTGATCGCGATGAACAAATGTCAGTTGTACCAGTAACTGAAAACCAACAATTCACTAAGGCTAAAATTTCACCGAATGGACCCTTTGGATTCGTTTGGAACCCCGTGAACACAAACTAAACATGCTACCCAACAGGAAATGACATTTTAGACTCGAGGGAATCGTCAAAATTCCTAACAGAGATCGTTTTGATAAAAAATGGATCCCACACCCACATACTCCATTTAGACAAAACCAACCACTAGCCCAAAATGAGTTTGGAAGCCTCAAAACCCAAACTAAAGGTCCAACTAGCCCAAAGTCTATGCTCTGGAGCTAACGATGCTGACAGAATTCTCATCCTAGTTCGTTTACTTTAAATGTTGACAAAAGTTAACCCTTTCAACCTTAAGAGTTCTAAAACAGGGAAACTCTTCTAAAACACAAACAAACAGCCCCAGAATCAAACCATCAGTTCCGACAAGTCATAAATGACCTATAGCCACTGCAGGAAAGCTCAAAATACTAAAAATGCATGAAAATTGAGAAATGACATGGATGGTCATTACAACATCCACAACTAAAAGAACTTTCATCCTCGAAAGTTAAGAAATATGAAGCACCTGAAGACTCGGAAATGGAAGGATATTAGGTCTGCATGTCGAGCTAGGCTTCCCAAGGAGCCTCCTCGACCGTATGATGCCCCACAGAGCTATACAAAAGAAAAACTACTTAAACCTTAGATTCTTACTAGCCCAACCAGAAAAGTAACAAACTCTAACTCAAAAGATCAATTAACTTAACCAAACCCCAAGAAACTCAACCAGAATGCACCAACACAACAGAGATACCAACTAAACCAAGGCGATCATCACATACAACTAGTAACAAGACTAACTCAAAATGCCACCTCCTCAACACCTTGACTCATGCATCCTTTGATTCGCATAACCCTTCTGCCGATCCTGAATCATTTGCACCTTAACCATGAAGTCACACACAGGGCAAACACCCAAGCTACCCTAAAAAACATAACCTAACCCATAGGAAGTCTATAATTCCTACCATACTTTACCTCTAACAAAGTCATCAAAGTACTCGATCTCTACCCAAAACCAAGCACTGGTCTCTCTAACCTCCAAGAATCCATAATGACCACCCATAGTATATCCTCGGGAACTGAATAGTCTACTTTAATTGATCATCATCCTGCGAATAAAAAGATATTCTAGGCCCCACCCAAATACCTTATTTTCTTGAAATGACCACTAGAAATATGATTACAAATGAAACACCATGATCATAAACTATAGTAACAAGCATCCCATGCAGACGAACAATCTCTCGAATGTTGACCAGGAAGAACCTCTTCAAACTGCACCAAGTCTAAACCGGTCAAAAGTGAATGAAATAGATCAACCTATCCATGAAGACCCAAACAACATCAAATCTCTACAAGCAGTATGACAAGCCTACCACGAAGTCCATAGCCATCAAATCAGCTCCAAATTCTAGGGATACTGCTACGACCCCTAATTCTCAAAACACCATCCAGATCTAAGACTTGTTCCTTGCCTCGCTACTCAGCAAGAAACCATCATACTTTGACATATCGAGTCAAACTAACCTGCTGGCCAAGGAATGGATGCCCAAAGTCAAACATCACCAATTAGCTACTGGAAATTCCATAACATGTATACTCACTGCCTTCTGGCTCAAAGTGTCTATCCCGCTATACTTGCACACAAAAGCCAACTCTGAAAGCATGTCAATATACCACCAACATTTGGCCCTCAACTAGAAGAGTCTGAATTATCGTTGAAATCCATAAGGCTTCAGTTGTTAGAAAACTTGCCTCAAGCTTGTTGAACCACCAGAAGGGAACAATGTAATAAATTAATCTAGTCAAGTATGCCACAACCAAAGGAAACCCTTCACAAAATGTCTGAAGTAACTTGCTAGCCCCCAAAGTCTGGAACCCAACTCTAAGTGCCGATCATGCTTCTATCAAATCCTCAAGTAGACTCAGATGTCGCTGGTGCACACTATAGCAACTAAAACCAAATAGGCTCTGAACACATAGCTCACCCAATCCGTAAATGCTGCTGGGGCCTGGGTCAAATAAAGGGCATAGCAGGGAAATATAGTGAATGCAACGAACACTAAAGGGTAGTCCTTGGAATGACCACTGTTTTGATCCTTAATAGGAGGTCACCTGATCTTAACACTATCTTATAAACACTGCTGCACCCTGCAACTGGCCAAGAAAACCATCAAAACATGACATCGAGTACTTGTTCTCTATCATTAACTTATTTTGCTGTCGATATTCATTTTACGCACACAAGGAGCCATCTTTTTTTCCCAACAGAATGAAAACACCCCACGAAGATACACTAGACCTGGTGAACCTCATTTTTAAAAGATCCTAAAATTGTTCCCTTACTCCCATAACTCTGCTGGTGTCACCCAGTAGGACAGAATAGAAATAGGCTGAATGCCCGACCCAACATCAATGCTGAAGTCAAAATATATCCAAGATCAAACTAGGTAAAAATGGTAGAAAATCACCCTGAATACTCGCTAACCACAAAAAGTAACCCAAGTGAGAGATATCATCACTATTACCATAAGCATAAGTAAAGTGATCCAAGGCCCAATAGAAAGATAATAAGAGATAACTAACCCCTTCCTGGAACTACAGTAACATCCATCACTTAGGATGACAAGGTCAACCCACACGTCTATACTCCAAGATAATAACCTCCCATGGTATGACATACTAGATCCACTACTAAAAGGATTCTTTTATGGGGTAGCTACACATATATGCACCAAGAAGAACCACATATCAACCCATACATAAAGCAAAGTGCAGATATAAATAACCATATGCAGACCCCACAATAACTAATATAAAGGCTATATAACGATATCAGAGATCATGCATGTAATAATAGTACCTAAAGACTCAACATTTGCTCGTCCTGAATAAACATCCATATGGTTGCGACCTGCCATGGTTGTGACCTACCTAGATGAGAGTCACCTCTAACAATCTGGGGACCACCCCTAAAACCCTGTGAACTACCTCTAGTCAATGGCACTAGAACCCTGATAGAGTGCAATTGCCTGAACCTGGGACAACCCCCAGTAAGGTGCCCTAACCCACTGCATAAGTAAAAACCTCTATCAAACTCTCCCTATTATGACGACCCAACTAAACCATACAAGCCCCCACAGCCTGAATATCAAGAATGCAAACCTCAGAATATATGACCTATACCCTAGCTGCTCTGCCCAACCTGAACTGAATAACCATCATTAAAACTCGGTACCACTCTATGAACTGACCTGCTAGGCTAAGAATATTGATGTTACACTTTACTTAGAGAATTCCCTACCTCGAGACTGAGAACCATAGAAACTACCCTGATGGAGATGCCTCTTATTAATGCTTCTGTAGGCCTCACGAAATAACCTCTTTATAGTCCACACATGCTGAAGGAAAGTAGTCCCAACTGATA
This sequence comes from Jaltomata sinuosa, assembly GCA_003996215.1. Classification (NCBI taxonomy): domain Eukaryota; kingdom Viridiplantae; phylum Streptophyta; class Magnoliopsida; order Solanales; family Solanaceae; genus Jaltomata; species Jaltomata sinuosa. The sequence goes on from QJPP01000019.1 coordinate 2,021,003, forward strand.
CTAAGTGCTCTGTTGTCAAACAAAGTAGCGAAATCAACCCTATGATAAATCTCTACACTCTCTCATACTCTGTAGGCATAAACATAGTAGCTCTCCTAGTCCTCTCATAAAATATTGCGTCATACTCTGAAATAGGCATAGAGCCCTGTTGAAGATATGCAAGTCATCCTTGACCATATCATCTCTCAAAGTACTAGGAACTTCACCTATCGGTGACACAACCTTCAGAAGTGTAACACCTCAAAAATTCTAAGCTAAGATCCAAATTGTTCTTCATATATGGTTAGATCCAAACTGATGAATTTTCTATGAATATAGGTAGTAATGTCAATTCTTGAGTTAGGAGGTATATTAGATATGAATTAAAGTCATAAAGAACCTCTAGCTCAAAGTTAAGTTGAAAGCCTTTCTACCGATTAAGTTTTCATGTAAGTTCTAACTAGGGTCAAATTCAAATGATCATATCTCCTGGAATATAAAGATTTAGATGGCCTAGTACCTACCAAATTAAAGTTATTTGTATTATCTTTCCAACTTCACCAACTGATCAATAATCCGAGTCCGGAGTAAGAAATTATGAGTATTTTAGTGAAGTACTATCAGCTGCCAAAATCTTACAGGCTGGCCGACGGGCGTGGGAAACTCTGACGGGTTGGCCGACGCCCTTGGTGACCAAGATGGCCCGTGGTGGAAAGGGCGTGGGAACCAACCAGTGAGCCTTTTTGACCCCTTTAAGGGCCACGATTGGGTCCGACGGCCCATGGGACAAGCCGTCCGGCGACCTTTCTATATTTTTTTCAGCATTTAAGTTGGGGGTAGTTTGGTCCTTTCCTTACCTCAGACTTTTCCCCTTGTATTTTAAACACCCAAAGGGGTTATTCCTCCAAAAAACATCGATCAATATCTAGAATTATTCTCTTAAAACTCTAAGGCAAGACACCTAGGGTTTCAAGCAAACAAGATCATAGAAGCTCAAGCAAGAAAGTCTCTCAAGGGTTTTCCAACAGATTTCTTCTCCAAGTTTTCATCCCCTAGTTCCAGCCCTAGAAATTCTTTAGTAATCAGGTATGTGGGTATTCAATGAGGATATTCTTTCACCCTCATGCCCAAAGATCAGTTTTTAATTATGATTTCTATAAATTATGATTCTAGAGTTCATACCCAACTATGCATGTTTTTACAGAATTGAATTCCTCATGATACTCTATGTTTCCCGTACATGTTTAAGGGATGTTTTATGAAGTTTTACAGATATTTTCTTAAAATCCTTGGAATTTAGGTGAAACAGACTTAGCTGGGATTTACAATATCTTCTGCATGAATTAGCTTTCTTTTCAAGAACTTAGCATGAAATTATAGTGTTTTCACATGAAATAGCTTTTCTTCAAGAATTCAGCCTAGTCTACTAGCACTCAGTTTTAAAGCATGAAATTAGTCAGTTTTTAGGCCACAACTTTTCAAAAAAATAGAATGCTTTCAGTCTAAGTATTATGTTGCATTCTCAGATAATTCAGTCAGTTATGCTTCAGAATAAGAATGTTATCAAGTTCAGTATCACTATATTGCATTCTCAGTTGATTATCAGTATTTGAGCTATCTAGTACTTCAGTTTGCATTCATTGCTTATGTATTCAGTTGGGAGCAGACTTAGCACCGAATGGACGAAGGGATGAAGGCTCACCCATCAGTTTAGGCTGAGACCTTTAGTAAAAGTCCCTGAGTCCTTGAACTATGGCACCGCCGTAGGTTTTAAAGGGGTCACCCGTCTAATTAGGCATGACACCCTTGTCCCTTATGGACATCAGTTTAGTGGATCCACGTCAGATTTGTTTGTACCCTTGGCAATGTATGAACACCCTTCCATCCAGGGTTATAGTTGGCCCCACAGTTAGCTCAACTTGGGGTATGTAGGTTAATAGTAGCTCACACAGTCCATACCCATTATTGCATGACCTTGTATTCAGTTATCAAGTTAAGTTCAGTATTATAAAGTTACATGCTTATATATTTGGTCATTCCATCAGCTTATATCTTTCAGCTTGTATTCAGTAAAGTATATCAGTATTTTCAGCATGTTTAGTAGAAGAAACTCCCTAAAGGATTTACTTTAAACATGACTTTTAGCATGACTCATGATTTTTAGCTCAGTTGCACTTTTTCATGATTTAGAGACATAATTCATCCTTTCAGTTTATGGATCCCCAAGTAACAGTTTTACTTATCTTAAAATATCATGATCTCACAGTTACAGCTCTGAAACATGATTTGCACCCTCTTCAGTAAAAGAGCTTATGCTCTACAGTTTGACTTATGCATTCTCAGACATCTATGTTTAGCCCAACTTTCAGTTATGCTTTTAGTATATACATGTTTTCTCATGATTTTGAGTTGGTGCATTATCTCACATGCTCAGTACATTCCATAGTACTGACTGCATACATTCCTTGTGCTGTATCATTTTATGATGTAGGGTTCTGTGCTAGCTCCCAGGATTATGGCCAGACAGATCGCAACTTCCAGTCAGCAGTTGGGATGAGTTCTCCTTATTCGGGAACTCCAGTCAGTAGTAGTCATAGTAGTTTACTTTTCAGTTTGATATATTGATTAGAGATAGTTGTGGGTCATGTCCTGGCAAACTATAGTCAGTATTAATAGAGGCTTTATAGACAGTTAGACAGTCAATCAGTAAGTTGTATCAGTTTTCAAACACTCTTGTATCTCAGTTATGAAAGTTCATTTTGTTATAATAATTTTAAAGAGCTCAGCATGTTTTAGCTTCCGCATTTACTTTCAGTCTATATCTCAGCAGTATCCCAGGCCATGGATTAGATTTGGGTCACTTGTGACTCTAAGTACCTTGTCGCATCCAAGGTGTAGGCTCGGGGTGTGACAAACTTGGTATCAGAGCACAAAGTTTAAGTGTCCTAGGGTGTTTATTAAGTCATGTCTAGTAGAATCTTGCAGAATGGTAAGGAAATATCCGTACTTTTCTTTGAGGGGCTACTGACATTTAGGAAATGTTTCCTTTTGTTCATACTCTAAATCATGCAGTAAAGTTGTTCCTTCAAAAACTTATACAGATTCACGTGTTAATCCAATTCCTCCAATCATGCCTCATCTTCGAGGTGGTGAAAATAGTAAAGTTCAGACCCCTATTAATGAGGTGCTCTTAGATAGAGCCATCAGATAGTTGAGAGACTGCACAAGGGCTAAAGAGGAGCCCACTAGCATGTATCATGTTTCCATTCGTGCAGATTGAGCCAATAGTAGAATGTGCTCTCAGACTTACTTCCAGAATCTTTACTATAAATAGCGCCTTCACCATAAAGTATGGTTCCCTAAGCATTTGGGTAGTACAGTCACTCAAGAGTTAGTGTGAATTGAGGTTTTATGAGCCATAAGTACCAAAATGACCCCATAACTAGATGTATGAATTCAGAAGTATAGTAACTATAAGGTGAGATAGTGATGCTAGTCTTATAGAATTGACCTAGTAGGCTTGACAATAATATATGAAGAGAGTTAAGTTGATTAATTTACAAGGAGTATGGTGGTGTAGTTAAGATGTGTATATGACCCCTAGACGAATTAGTAGATTTTGACTAAGTCATGAGATAAAGAAGAGCCTTAAACATTACAAAGATAGATGTGTACCCAGAGTAGTATGTTGTTGCATGATATTCAGGGATCTTATGGTACTATGTGTGACTAGTTTAGAAATTCTCAGATTGTTGATTTTGGAGGAGGCCTTCTGTATATTATATGGTTTTCTTAAGAAATGAATTCAGGGGAGTAAATATATGTTGAGACCCTTAGTATGGTTTCAATTCAATTATTTTGGGTGGATATTATAACACCCCAGCATTTAGACCAGCATTTAAAACCCAACACTCAGAAAGAACTTAGAAAATTGCATCTCCAGTCAAGCCCCACGGGCTGACCCATGGGCATCGTGGACACAACAGCCTATCGTGGTTCCCATGGGAAGATCCTAGAGGCTCAGTCAATCCTACCTCAGCCAGATGGGGGTCCCCACGGGCGTCAATAGTCTGATGGTCCTTGGGGTAGCCCGTGGGAACCCACCAGAGCCCCATCCCAGCCTCTCTAGTCCAGACGAGCAATCACCACGGCCGTCGTGGATGCAACAGGCTATGGGATCCATCGTGGGGGTTGTCCAGAGGACCAGCCCAGCCTGTCATTTTCTAATGCCTAGGTCTGATGGGCCATCTCAGGTCCGATCCCCATCGGGTAGCCCGTCTGGTGAAGGAAAAGTCTGCAATTTTCTTTTAAGTCAGGGGCATTCTAGTATCTTCCCTACTACTTTAACTCCTGCATCCCAAACTTAGAGGGGTGACTCTTGAACTAAGGGGGACATGACGGAATGAGGAACCAAGTCGAGTCTTGCAACTCAACTAGTATAGAATTCTAGAAAGATCTATGATAGGATTTCAATCCATTCTTATTTTAGAGTGTTCCCTAGCACTTCAGTCAAGATGACACTATACTTAGACGTATTTGTGCCATATTCATGACTAAGTTCATGCACTCTATCCAGATTCATGTCCATGCTCAGCTCCTAAAACAAACAGAAATTGCTTCAGACAGCAATCCCAGTTTTAGTTTATGTTTCCATGAATTTCAGCTTTATGTCAAGAGACTGATTACATATAATCCCATCTCTCATAGTATATTCAGTTTAATTCCCTCAGTCCTCAAGTTATGCCTTAATGGCTAATAGCACCAGGCTACATCATGTAGATTCTTAGATCAGATCTTTAGAATGACTTGTGCTTATGATTTCCTTGCTCAAAGTTTTATGTACTTACACCCAAACTAGTGATGGGTGGTTATAACATGTATTCTCAGAATAATCCTTTATTCAGTCCTTATGTGCTCAGTATGTGAAGTACTCGTTCCCTTTGCATTCATGTCCATAAGTATCATCTTAAGTGACTAAGTCTCGCTATGTACGAGTCAAGATTCAGTAGTACCCCTTATCCTTGTTAATGATGCTCAGTTCAGATTCAGTGTTCACAGCCAAGAGTAGGTCTCTAGTTGTAGGTCAGGTATCATACTAGAATTACCATGCTAGGTATAGCACTTTGTGCCTCCAATTTAGGTCTGAACATAGTGAAACCAAGCAGATAGGACCAAACCTCAGTAGTTACATGTTCTAGTTTTACACTTATGGTTCATGCTCAGTCACCTCTTCATGATTTTATGAGAGTCCTCATAACACATAAGTTTAGACCTGCCAGTATCCATTTCCTGAGACAAGGAGGCTTTCCATTCCGCTTAATCCACATTAGTAAGTTCAATTTAGAAGAGAATAGTTTTCTCGTACAGTTACTTCTCTCAGTTTTATGTTCCTTTCAACTAACTATGATTTCTAAGAATGCGTTCATTCTTTATGAGTTTCATCTAAGTCCCTACTCTCACTCCAGACTAGTTATCATGTTGGACATTCAGTTTTATGTCCTATCAGTGTTTTTATGCTCTCAGTATGCATACATGCCTCACGATCCCAGCTCAGCTCATGTTTCAGTCAGAAATCAGTTACCATGTCTGTACTCCAGCTTTTAGAACTTAGTCGGTGGGATTGTAGCCCTTTCCCTATAACTTCATCCTAGTTAGTCTTCATTCGAGGATGAATGATCCCAAGGGGGAGATATTGTAACACCCCAGAAATTCTAAGCTAAGATCCAAATCATTCTTCATATATGGTTAGATCCAAACTGATGAATTTTCTATCAATACAAGTATTAATGTCAATTTTTGAGTTGGGAGGTGTATTATATATGAATTAAAGTTATAAAGAACCTCTAGCTCAAAGTTAAGTTGAAATCCTTTCTACCAATTAAGTTTTCATGTAAGTTCTAACTAGGGTCAAATTAAAATGATCATATCTCCTGGAATATAAAGATTTACGTGGCTTAGTACCTACCAAATTAAAGGTATTTGAATTACATTTCCAACATCACTGACCTCTCATTAATCCGAATCTGGAGTAAAAGGTTATGAGCATTTTAGTGAAGTGTTGTCAGCTGCCAAAATTCGACAGGCTGGCCGACGCCCGTGGTGACCACAACGACCCGTGGTTGCAAGGGCGTTGAACCAACCAGCGAGACTTTTTGACTCTTGTAAGGGATACAATTGGGTCCGATGGCCCGTGGGAGCCACGATGGCCCGTGGGACAAGCCGTCCGGCGACCTTTCTACATTTTTTTCAACATTTAAGTTGGGGGTAGTTTGGTCCTTTCCTTACCTCAGGCTTTTCCCCTTTTCGTTTAAACACCCAAAGGGGGTTATTTCTCAGAAAAACATCGATCGATCTCTAGAATTATTCTCTCAAAACTCTAAGTCAAGACACCTAGGGTTTCAAGCAAACAAGATCATAGAAGATCAAGCAAGAAAGTTTCTCAAGGGTTTTCCTTCAGATTTCTTCTCCAAGTTTTCATCCCCTAGTTCCAGCCCTAGAAATTCTTCAGTAATCAGGTATGTGAGTATTCAATGAGGATCTTCTTTGACCCTCATGCCCAAAGATCAGGTTTTAGTTATGATTTCTATAAATTATGATTCTAGAGTTCATACCCAACTATGCATGTTTTTACAGAATTTAATTCCTCATGATACTATATGTTTCCCGTACATGTTTAAAAGATATTTTATGAAGTTTTACAGATATTTTCTTAAAATCCTTAGAATTTAGGTGAAACAGACTTAGCCGGGATTTATAGTATCTTCTGCATGAATTAGCTTTCTTTTCAAGAACTTAGCATGAAATTGTAGTGTTTTCACATGAAGTAGCTTTTCTTCAATAATTCAGCCTAATCTACTAGCACTCAGTTTTAAAGCATGAAATCAATCAGTTTTTAGCCCACAACTTTTCAAAAAAATAGAGTGCTTTCAGTCTAAGCATTATGTTGCATTCTCAGATAATTCAATCAGTTATGCTTCAGAATAAGAATGCTATCAATTTCAGTATCACTATATTGCATTCTCAGTTGATTATCAGTATTTGAGCTATCCAGTACTTCAGTTTGCATTCATTGCTTATGTATTCAGTTGGGAGTAGACTTAGCACCGAGTGGACGAAGGGATGAAGGCTCACCCATCAGTTTAGGCTAAGACCATTAGTAAAAGTTCCTGAGTCCTTGAACTATGGCACCGCCGTAGGTTTTAAAGGGGTCACCCGTCTAATTAGGCATGACACCCTTGTCCCTTGTGGACATCAGTTTAGTGGATCCATGTCAGATTTGTTTGTACCCTTGTCAAGGTATGAACACCCTTCCATCCAGGGTTACAGGTTGGCCCCACAATTATCTCAACTTGGGGTATGTTGGTTAATAGTAGCTCCCACAGTCCATACTCATTATTGCATAACCTTGTATTCAGTTATCAAGTTTAGTTCAGTATTATACTGTTACATGCTTATATACTTGGTCATTGCATTAGCTTATATATTTCAGCTTGTATTCAGTAAAGTATATCAGTATTTTCAGCATGTTCAGTAGAAGAAACTCCCTAAGGATTTACTTTAAACATGACTTTTAGCATGACTCATGGTTTTCAGCTCAGTTGCACTTTTTCATGATTTAGAGACATAATTCATCCTTTCAGTTTATGGATCCCCAAGTAACAGTTTTGCTTATCTTAACATATCATGATCTCATAGTTATAGCTCAAAAACATGATTTGCACCCTCTTCAGTAAAAGAGCTTATGCTCTATAGTTTGAATTATGCATTCTCAGACATTTATGTTTAGCCCAGCTTTCAGTTATGCTTTCAGTATGTACATGTTTTCTCATGATTTTGAGTTGGTGCATTATCTCACATGCTCAGTACATTCCATAGTACTGAATGCATACATTCCTTGTACTGCATCATTTTATGATGTAGGTTTTTGTGCTAGCTCCCAGGATCATGGTCAGAAAGATCGCAGCTTCTAGCCAGCAGTTGAGGATGATTTCTCCTTATTCGGGAACTCCAGTCAGTAGTAGTCATAGCAGTTTACTTTCAGTTTGATATATTGATTAGAGATAGTTGGGGGTCATGTCCCGGTTAACTATAGTCAGTATTAATAGAGGATTCATAAACAATTAGACAGTCTGTCAGTGAGTTGTATCAGTTTTCAAACACTCTTGTATCTCAGTTATGAAATTTCATTTTGTTATAATATTTTTAAAGAGCTCAGCACATTTCAACTTGCGCATTTACTTTCAGTATATATCTCAGCAGTATGCCAGGCCATGGTTTAGCTTGGGGTCACATGTGACTCTAAGCACCGTGTCGCGTTCAGGGTGTAGGCTCAGGGTGTGACAAGAAGACTCGGAGTCCTAGCCATGGTGTCTTGACAACTGATACAGCTACAAAACCCTTCAAAAGTTAGGCTGGTCCCAAATCCACTGGCTGAAATAGTATACCCTAAACTATTATAACAGAGCTGGTGAAAGTGCTGTATAAATAGGCACAAGAGCCTCGTCCTCACCCACTGCCATAAACATCTTAATCATCTGGGAAAGAATGGAACAAATGAAGTTCAAAAGTTAATAGAGTCAAAAAGGCACGATAAGGAATCAAAGAGATGGAAAGTTTCCTAAGAATGCCCTATATCCTCATGCAGATAGGATACCGACATCATCGTACCGATCTACAAGACTGTACCAGACACTTGATCTTGTACCAATGACATCGGTGAACCTAGAGCACTAATACCAATCTTCCACAACCTAATTTCTCAGGTTGTGATGGAACCTACAATATTCCACCAGTAGGTAAGTCAAACCCTTATCCTGGATTTACAAGTAATAGGCAGTAATGGGCTAAACAAGAACGAAACAAAAATGGAAGTACAACAATAAAAAATGGAAGATAAATTGAACAAGCATAAATAAATAGGGAGGAAAGAGGATAAAATGTACAAGATTTCCCCAAGACCTGGTGTCGGTCGGTACAAGAGCTTCTACAACATACTAGGTTCTAAAAGAGTACAATTTATATAGAACAGTCTCCGAAGTGCAAAATAAGACTAGTCCAAAATAGAAGGAGAAGGATCAACTCCGGTAGCCAAGAGCTCACCCTGTATCTCTAATCAACAACTCCGCTCGAGGATGGCATCAATGGTGATAACTCGTACTAAGATTTGCATCAGGAAAAAGATGCAGAAGTATAGCATGAGTACCAAAACCATGCAGTACCCAGCAGGCATCATAGGCTGATCGAACTCAGATAAGATACAAGTATAATAACATGTGAATATAAGCTAAAGGTAAGGAAAAAAGGTCTGAAAAGAGATACGGGTCACATCTAGATAACAATGAAAAGCATAAGTAAGTAATCTGAAAAAGCGTAAGGAAAATAGGTTAACAAGTCACACCATGAAATAAACTAACTAACGGGGATAACCAAGAATTCTAGTCACATCAAGGGTAACTACAATTGTAGGCAATAATAACCAAAACTAACCTAGCGATCTCGTGAACCATCAAGATAAGGGTGAAGATAATAATAATAATAATAAAATGTTGGGACCATGATTACAAGGGAAAAGAGAGTAGTTGGTCAAGTTAAGCAATTGAGGTACGTATAAGTAATAACTTAGGAAGAATAAAGTAAAGATCTAATTACAACCTAACTGAACCCTCATAATACCAGAAGGTACAATAAGTAACAAATAAACCTAATCGGACCCTTATAAGCCCGAAAGGTATAAAAATAATCAATAAATCCAACTGGACTCCTATAAGCCCGGATGATATAAACAACATACAATACTAAATAACAATCAAACCTGATGGGGAAAAGCAAGTAGAACATGCCATGATATGCAGTATGAGATAAGTAAAGTGCAAACCATACTGTATACTCCTCCTCCATCCATATCTTGCAAAGACAGGACCCATAGGGGACTCAAGAAATTCAAATACCAAATAAGATCATATCTTGATGAGCATGCCATGATGAATGTCAGAAAAACCACCCAAAACACGTCTCCTCAGGCATGCATATTTAAATAATCAGTAAAACTGCCCAGAACACGGGTCTCCTTAGGCATGAAAGTTTAAAATCAATAAAAATCACCCAAAACACTTCCCTTCATGCATGCAAGTTTATCTCAAATAAGTATCTCACAAAATATACCAAATTTTCCGTGAGAAAGTCAAAGTACCAAAAACAATATTCTCATAAATCCATTTCTGAAATCGAAACTAGTGTTTTAAACGAAACTTTTTCATATGCCATAAAGAAAACAACCACAATACAAGAACATAGATTAATAATCACATCAAATATTACTACCAAGTCCAATCAACCCGCACCAAGTGTTCCAAGGTCCACTAACTAACAAATAGGGGTACAATTCTAGGGAATTACCTAGAAGGGTCAAACTAATTATAAACTCCCCAGGGAATCCTACCTATGGCACACATCTAACTGAAACTAGTCTAAGGCACCCAACCAACTAAATCAAACTAAAACACACAATTTATTAAAGTCAAGCTAAGGCAAATCGTACTCACTTGGAGTCCTAACCAGTCTAAACACTATGGCCTCACGCCCATCGTCTCATATCATAAGAAAGCATATATAAAATGGTAATTATAGAATATAAGGGAGAAAAGACTACTCAACTGCGTACTACTACCCTAGCCTATAACAAAGACATCTAATCTATCCTTAAGTATACAATCAAATCTCAATTAGATTAATCAGCAACCTGAGATTAATGTAAGGTACAAACAAAATGAGTTAAGATAAGAATGAAACATACTAAGCTGAAATCCAGCCAACCCAGCATTCATGGGCTTGGGCCCATAAATACATGATATACAGAATATGAAGTACGATAAAGGAAATGATAAAATATGCATAGAATAGAAAGCACCTAATCTACCACAGAGTCTATCGCTAACTCTATACTAAGGATGTATAACTTAACTCCCCTCAAAGCCGCAAGCAACCTAGTTAAGCTAAGGCAAGCAATTCTAATCCTAAAGATACTACTCCGTCTATGCATAACATTAGAGGAATGAGCATAACCTAAACTAAGGACCCCAACCCCAACTTTAAGCTAAAGAACCTAAGTCGACTATAAGAATCATAATTACCCAATTATCATAACCAGACCATAATATCTCCCCAAAAATTAGCTAACTGTCATACGAGTACCTTAAATGATCTAAGTCTAAAAGAAGGTAAGACGTAACCTACCTGAAAGATGAACATGCGCGTATAATCCAACAAGACCAGAGCTTTTCTCCTCCAAGAAGCCTCCTACTGCTATGTAATGACCCTCTAGGTCATTTTTTGTTTTTTATGCTTTTTCTGCGTTTTGAGCATTTTCTCATTGGCTATAGGTCATTTATGACTTACCAGGAGTGACAATTTGGTGATGTTCGTTAGGTCGTTATGACCATTTCCCTATTTTAGAACTTGAACTTAGAAAATCTTTGACTTCGGTCAACTTTCTTGGTGAATGTGCTCAGAATCAAATTTCGACAGTTTTGTTAGCTCCGAAATGGGGATTTCAGTCTAGTGGGACCATTTCTCTGAGTCTGAGTACTTTCAATTTGGTTTTGTGTTGCTTTCTGTGTTTTCAAGCCAGTTTGGCTGGTAGGGTTGACTTTGGTCAACATTCAGAGAAGACGGCCTTGGATGGAAATTTCGTTAGTACTGTTAGCTTTAGAATATTGACTTTGGGCTAGAGGGACCTTTGGTTTGGGTCTCGAGGCTTCTGGACTTGTTTTTGGGTATTGGGTTGTGATTAGTTTTGGGCATAGGGCCCACTTTTCATTAAAATGATCTCCATTGAGAGTTTTGTTGATTCTATCGAGTCCAGAATGTTATTTCTGGTAGGGTTACATGGTTGGTTCATGTTCATGGGGATCTGAATGAATCTCAAGGATTCATCGGGAGACTTTTTCAGCCTTGTGTTTTGCTGGTTGCTGCTATAAAGTTGTAGACCAGTTTGGCCAATGCGACCGCAAGGTGTACTTCATGTTCCCGATGGTCTAGTTTCTTGACTATCGTGATCGCATGGGTTGCTCCTCATGATAGCGATGAAGTAGGTTGGTACCCAGTCTAGCTTTCTCTATGCGATCACATGACTGGACCATCATGACCGCGATGGTCTGGCCAATGTCTCCTCGCGATTGCGTAGGGTCCCTTGCAATCACGATGAAGGACCCCAGGCAGCTATTTAAGCTGCCAACTTTGTTTTCTCCTCAACAAATCCTATTTTCCTCCATTGTTGCACATTTAAGCTCCAGTTCCATCTCTATTATCTCAGCATGCTTCACCTGGTAAGTTCCCCTCTGTCCCTTTCCCTTTTTCCATTGTTCATTCTCGTTAAATCCTATTAATTTCCAATGGTTTCCCCTTGTGAATTCCCTTTAACTAGTAGCACTTCGAGGCTGTTTTGAGCCCTGAAATGAATCTCGTTTGCGCTCAATTTTTGAGCATGGGTTTCTTAACCCACCATGATTATATTGTAAATTTTAATTTTTGTTTCATTGTGCAGACCCCGAGGGTCAGTTTTTGACCCAATTTTCTATGTAGCAATATGGGTATCATTCTTCTCATTTTGACACTCAGATTATATTCTTGATAGCATGGAAGCTTTTTGAGGCTGTTCACAAGAGGAAGGCACACGAGTGATGGTTTGCGTTTGTAGTTCGGCCCCGAGGTAGGTTACGGCTTACTTTCTAGACAAAGTTTAGTTAGATTTTATATATTTATATGTTACTGGAATGTTAGGTTGGACTTTAGGTAGAGTTAGGCTTAAATCCTGATTATTGCTTTGAATTGGCCATTTCAGATTATAGTTTAGAATTATCATATTCATCCTTAACCTAGAATCTTGTAGTATCGTTGTGACTAGCGTGGAATCCCTAGTTGTTTTTGGGAGGTTTTAGAGGTAGAGTAGATATTCCTTGTGATTTTCGCTTTTACTTTCCTGATTTATCTGCTTTATTCTACCGTTGTGTGTAACTGTGGGCCCTGTTTTACCTTGTTGTGTATGGTTTTCTCTGGATATGGATATTTCATACTTATACTGCATTGCATGTTATTGGCACGAAAATAAAGTATTTTTCAAGGTTTTTGGTTCAAATGAGGTTTACTATGCTTACGGTGATTTTTGGATTGAATTAAATTATATTGGATTTTACTACGGATTTTGGAAGAAAAAAAGAGGAAATACTATTTTATGCATATATTTATAGTCTGATGGGGTATTCTGGACCCCCGATGCATTATTCTGGGTCTTTACCTTTCATTTACCTACATATACATATATGCATAGTCCGATGCGGTATTTTGGGTGCTCGATATAGTATTCTGGGTTTATACTATTATGCATTTATACTTTACATCATCCTTTCCATCTCATTGCATTGGTTTGGTGCTTTTGGATTGTCGGTTGATTTCGGTTTGTTCATGTTATTACTTTATCTTTGATTGGTTCGGTTATTTTGATTTTTGGCTTTATTACTAGTCCTAGGTGGCACCCTGTATTTTAGATGCTTCCCTGTAATTTATATTTATATATTATCTTTTTGCGCTCGGTCAGCCTATGATGTCTACTAGGTACCCGTTGTCTTGGTACTCATACTACACTGCATCTTTTTCTGATGAAGCACCTAGTACGAGCCAACCTCACTAATTCTCCCATCGTTCGAGACCTATTGTAGTTCAGATCGCGGTGAGCTCCTGGCGCCTTGGAGACTTTACATGCCTTCCATCTTGTATATTCTGTCTACATTTTGTATTTTGGATAGATAGAGTCTGTTGTATAGCTACTTCTTACTTTAGTCTCTCTTGTACTAGTGACACCAGGTCCGGGTTGGTTCTCGTGTATGTTTTGTCCCTTTGGTCACTCTAGGACCATCTTTTGTATATTTAGTACGGTGGTATTTATATATGCTATTGGCCCTAATCTTTTTCATTTATGTCTTCCGCTTTTCCTTACTTTGACTTCTTTATTATCTTCTGTGTTGTTGGGTTTGGCTTGCCTATTGGGGGGTTACGTAGGCGCCATCATGGCCCAATTTTGGGTCATGATAGAGTGGTATTAAAGCTCTAGGTTCACCAGTCTCGCTAGTACAAGAGCAAAGTGTCTAGTAGAGTCTTGTGGATTGGTACGATGACGTATGTATCCAATCTGTGAGAGCCTGTAAGACATTCTAGGAAATGTGTCATCTTGTTTGATTCCTAGTCGGAAGTCCTTGGCTTATTCAACTTCTAAGTATCTTTGTTTCACTCTTTCTCAAATAGTTCAGACGAGATCTGAAGCGGGTGAGGATGCGGCCCCTGCACCTGCAGTTAGAGCCCCAACTAGGGGGTGGGATAAAGGTCGACCCAGAGGTTGATATAGGGCACGGGCTGCAGTGCCAGCTCAGGCTCGGGCTAGACTACCATCACCGGAGCCTGAGGTTAGAGTTTATGAGGTGCAGAATAAGCCGGAGCATGTGAGGCTAGCCCAGCATCCGACCGGTTTTGTGGCTACTGATAAGTCGATAATCTACCAACTTATTGAGCCTAAATCCATGAATTATTTCTATGTTTTGAATAGATTTAGAGGTTCTTATAGTCTTTATTGAAGTCTATGCAGGTACTTTTGATTAGTGATGAAAAACAAGGAAATGGACCCAAAAAGAGCTCAAAAGGAGTGAAGTGTGGAAGGATCGGAAAAGATGGAGATTCTGGCCTGAGATGTGGTGCCTGTGTGACACGCAGAAGCTATGGTACGGAATGCACCCCTACCGCATGGATATACAAAAGTCACTGAAGAATCTGCTAAGGGGTGCGGTTGTTGTTTGACGCACACAACCCAAAGTTTGAACCACACCCACTTCGTACGAGACCTCCCAAATCGGCTGAAGTCACTGGTTTAACTAAAGATGGTGTGCAACGGGTATATCATGATGTGCGAACCGCACGTCGCATCGCACACCACTCGAGGGGCAATTTTATCCAAAATTTTAGTGACGTTTTGGGAAAGTATAAAAGGCCAATTTAGGCAAAATTGTAAATAGAATTCTTTAGTCCTGAATATTTTGAAGAGCTTTTTACTTTGAGAATATGTTTTCCTCTTCAATGAGAAGAGGGTTTGAATCCATTCTTTTGGTTAACCATTTGTGCACTCAAATTGAGCTTAGAACTTGAAACTCAGCTTGAATGAAGAGGATTTTGACTTACCCATTTGGTATATCTCTCTCTTTTGCTATGAGTGGCTGATTTCACTTGTCTAGGGGTGTGTTGATAATGGGTGCTTGACAAATGGGTGTGGGTGTTGCTAATTCTTGCTTATAATTGCTTATTTGACATGGGTCTAGTAGTTTCACCAAGTTTTAATCCTTAAATTGATGGTTGCAAATATTAATTGTCATTACTTGACTATGTTGTTTCTTGAAAGAGAATTTCATGGTTTTGGATGTGAGATTACTAGTGGGAACTTGGGACTCCATTCATATTTGAGGCTAGAAATAGTTCTTATTGACGGAATCACCCATTTAAGGGTCTAAGCTAGAGATAGTGTGACCTCCCCAAGCTTGATCTTGGTTGTTTATTGCTTTGACCAATAATGCTCTAACCGAGATTATTGGATATGTGCTTGTTGATCGAGAGATAAACAACCAAGCCCATGACCAAGGCTACCTATGTCAATAAGCAAGAATAGGTGTGAAAAGGCAAACACCCTATCCCACATTAAAGCCCCATTGGATACACATCCCTAGTCTCTTACTTAATTTGATACACCCGCTTTACTTACTTTCTTTGTTTACGAATTGCTATTGTAGTGACAGAATCCCAATTCCCCCAACCTTTTACTTTTGTGTTTTTAAGCATTTACTATCTTTGCAAACTTATTTCGATACAATCTCCATATAGCTAGCATCAAGTCCCTGTGGGTATGACCCCGACACCTGTTGGGTATTTATAAATGTGTTTTGCTTTACGATCACTGTGCCTCCATATTTGGGGAGTACGATTTGAGCATTTATAAAAAATAGCACCGTTGCCAGGGACTTGATTTGATAGCTATTTTTGATTGTTGATTTGAAGGCACTTTGAGAGTGCTTGCTTCTTTTACTTTTGTTTGTTGTTTTTGTTATGATTGAGCAGGCTAGCCTATGGATGAGGCCGGCGATAATGAGTGCGTTGACAGCTTAATGGAGGCCGACGAGGCTGAGCCTATGATGCAAGTGGGTGTGGGTGCAATCAGCCTACCCCCCACGGTGGGAAATTCGGTCCTCCACGTGACAAGCACCATGCTCCACTTAATCCAAATGAAGGGCCTATTTAGTGGAGCAGCACATGAAGATGCCAACCGGCATATCCGGAAATTTGTGGACATTTGCTAACCATACATTATTCAACACATCTCCAAAGAATCCATCCGATTGCGCCTATTCCCCTTCTCCTTGATGGGGGAAGCCATGGCGTGGTTGGAGGAATTGCCGTACGGGTCTATAACATCTTGGGCTGAGTTGGTTGAAGCCTTTACTTCAAGATTCTTTCCTCTATCTCACATGATGCAACTAAGAGATGAGATTACCAACTTTAGGCAACTCTCGGATGAGCCTCTACATGAGGCTTGGTTGAGGTTCAAAAGGAAGCTTTTCCTATGTCCAAACAATGGGTTGTCGGACAATATAGTGCTCCAAAGTTTCTATCGATTGTTGAATTTGATGAGCAAGTCCTTGGCCAACAACCTTGGGGATGGAACCTTCATGGATATTCAATTTCCCGCTGCCTCGGCTCTCTTGGAGTGAATGAAGAAAACCAACCAAGCTTGGTATACAAGAGAAGCGGATGTGCCAATCTCGGGAGAATCCTCATCCATCTTGACAAATAAAATCAGAAAAAGGGGGAAAATTCAAGATGAGACCATGGCTAAAATGATGACCCAAATTGATCTCTTGGTAAATCATGTGATGGGTGCTAGGAGCGTAAATGTTGTCAATACATCAGAAATAAAAGCTAGTGATGATGAGTTGATGACAGTCGTAGATGGCAAACTGTGTTTTGTGTTGGCGGGTTCTTGTCTCGGGAACTATCACCCAAGAAAAGAGAATCAAGGTTGGATAAA
This sequence comes from Jaltomata sinuosa, assembly GCA_003996215.1. Taxonomy (NCBI): domain Eukaryota; kingdom Viridiplantae; phylum Streptophyta; class Magnoliopsida; order Solanales; family Solanaceae; genus Jaltomata; species Jaltomata sinuosa. The sequence continues at coordinate 2,038,095 of QJPP01000019.1, forward strand.
AGATGATCGGGACAAGTATGGTGATTGATACAATCACCGAAGCCCTTATGTGCCCCCAAGCAAAGTAGACTCCTTCTACCAACGGACCCCAAGCAACCCCGGGCATTCTAAGGTAGAGGACATGTTGTCATTAGTGCTAAAAAAGGTGGATACAACTGATGCCGGGGTAAATGATCTTAAAAGTGAAGTCTCAACACTTCATCAAACTGTAAGCTCTCATTCGACCTCAATCAAGCAGCTTGAGGTCCAAATGGATCATCTCTCCATTCAAATAAACCCAGGAAAGAAGGTCCCACTTCTTAGTAATGCCACGACCAATCATAATAGTAACGGGCACATTATGGCTATTGTTACTAGGAGTGGACGAACAACCAGTGAAATAAGAGAACCTGTTGTAAAGCCTATTGTTAAACCTGTCATGGAACCAAGTAGCAAAGACGAAGAGAGTGCACATAAAATTGTCATTGAAGACCTGGGGGTAGGGGTGACACTTGGTGCACCCAATGCCCCGGCAAGTGTTGAGATTTATGATGAGAAGGAGGAGGTTGAATCCCCTCCCTGGGTAACCATCGATGTTGAGGAGAGATCCTTTCCTACACGAAGTATGCCAACCATACTTCCCAAAGGACCTCCCCCGTATCCACAAAGGCTTAACAAGAAGAAAGAGGAGCACAAGTTTAACAAGTTCGTTGAGATGTTTAGCAAACTCTCAATAAATATTCTGTTGGTAGAAGCATTGATGCAAATGTTGGAGTACTCAAAATTTATAAAGGAATTGCTTGTTAACATGGGCACCATCGAGATCTCACATAGCTATAGCGCCATACTGACTAGCAACGTGGAAACAAAAAGAGAAGATCCGGGTGCGTTTACCATACCCTACACTATCGGGATGTTTGTATTCCTAAAAGCCATATGCGACTTGGGGGCAAACATCAACCTGATGCCCCTAGTAATCTTCAAAAAACTATGATTGGGCATGCCAAAGCCAACATCTATGAGATTGCTAATAGCTGATCGGTCTATCAAGCATCCGGTAGGGATCCTATTTGATGTATTGGTCAAGGTAGATAAACTTATTCTCCCAACAGATTTTGTCATTCTTGATTGTGAGGTGGATATTGAGGTACCCAGTATTTTGGGGCAACCACTATTGGCCACAGGGAGGGCCCTTGTTGATGTCGAACTCGGAGAACTCAAATTCTGAGTGAGGGAAGAGGTAGTGACTTTCAATGTATGACAACCCACAAGGACGTCTGATTATTTGAGAGTGATATCAGTGACAGACTCGGAGGGCAAGCTTGATGATGCTCAGGAGGAGTGTGAGGTGGATAAAATGCCCATACTTAAGAAATATGATGATGTCTCTAAGTTATTGATGGAGAAATTCCCCTTCTTAGGATGGGGCCATGCCAACCGGATTATCATGCTATCCGCCAATGACTGAGGTGGAGGTACTAGCATCGAGACACGACGTAAAAATCAAGTGCTTCTTGGGAGGCAACCCAAGTATTTTTACTTTAATTTTCATCAACCTTTATTGTTTTTGATGTGTTTATAGGGAATGCATAGAGTATAAAAATGGACCAGTGAGAACAGGGCAAAAAGGAGTTATGCGGCAGACTGTGCGAACATATGAGCAATTGTGTGTGTTGCACAGCTCACTGCATGCCAAAACAGAAGGCCTGGAAGGAAGTTGAAAATTGAGATATCATGCGCTGGGCCATGCAGTCCATACGAGCCCAAGTGCGCATAACACCTCCGTCGCATGGCAAGCCAGAAGCTAAAAAAGGGCGATGTGCAAAATGCCATGCGGTCCGCACTAAGGCTAGTGCGAATTACATGTCGCGGCACACAAAAGGTAAATTTGAATTTTTATTGACTTAACCCGTTGACCAACCTGACCCGGAGATGACCTTGACAACTTTTCTTCTTCTTTTTCTTCTTAAAACCACCTCTTTCACCACCTTCACCACCTTCACCATACTTTCTCTCTAACTTCTCCATTTCTCTCTCCAAATTCTCTCTAAATCCCTCAAACTTCCCCATAATCTTCTCCTCCTCTCCCTCAACCATCTCCACTGCTCCGCCACTATCATCGTCGCTAGTCTCTCCGGGCAAGCCAAATGGGTCACCATTGTTGCACTACAAAAAGCTTCAATACCTAATCTTCACTTGTGGTAAGCTCCCCAATGTTAAATACTTATTTTTATGAAGATTGGGAACTCATATTGTGAAGCATGCTTAGTAGAATTGTCATGTTGATTTTGGGTGAGATCTGGAAATTTTGGGTCCCCAATTTTGAGTTGTCTTGATAATTTTGCTTATTGTCAACTTGGTAGAACTTGAATTTTGTTAATGCATGTTGAGTGGTAGTGATTTTTAGCCTTGAAATCTGAGTTTTGGGTGAAGTCTCAGTAACCCACTTGTGATTGACGAATGGTTTAGCCTGATGATGGATTGGGTGATGTCATTCTTTAGGGAAAATCGTCGTTAGTCATGAGGTTTTGTTGAGAATTGATTATGAGGGCTGAATTTTGCTACTTGTATGCCTATGATTCGTTGTTGCAAATTATCTTTGGGTGTATGATCTTGTACGAGGAGGGGTTAATTGTTGCTAAAAATTTGTTGATGCCCATTATTGCAAGTAAAGGCTTGATGTTCCCAATGATAGATGGGGTACCGTCCATCTTAAGGGAAGTCATTAAGTTCTTTGCTTGTTTGTTGTTGTTATTAATTGAAATGTGGGAAAGTCTGAGTACCCGGATGTTTGTGGTCATGATATACCTTACCCCCTGTTGCTTAATATTATTGGTTTATTGCGTGGTGCTGAGTGCCTAAGTATATCTTTCTCTACGGATCACATGCGTCACAAGAACACAAGGAACCAAAAATTCCAACTGTGCCTTTATGCGTTCCGCATGCGATTCATAGATCTTGATGTGCGGGTCGCACAAGGCATCGCACCAGGTTCAAAAGATAGCCAGCTCACTATTTCGAGGGGCGAAGCATAGTGCAATGTGCACTTTTTGTTGGTGCACACCGCACCAACTTCGCACCTCAATGGAAAAATTCCCTATAGGATTATGTTAGCTCGTGCAATAGCACATGCGATGCGCACTCCTGTTGGTGCATTTCGCATATGGTCCACACAAGCCTTCAGTCACCTACTTTGTTCTTCTAGTCCATTGCATTCCCTCATTTGTAGTTAGTTAACTTCTTTTAACTTGCTTATAGATGTGTAGTGCCTGCTACTAACACCCATGTGCAGAGTATGTCTTCCAACAGGCTTCATCAAAAGAGGCGTGCAACAAAACACGCCACCAGTGCAAGTTTTCCTATGCAAGAGGAACAGCCTAACGACCCACAACTCCGATTTGGGATCAAGGGGATGGAGGCTTATTACCGCAAATTTTGGGAAAAATGACCTTTCTTGGAAGACAAGGGGTTCGATGTGGAAGACTTTCAAGAAGAGGTCCCGAACATGCCAAAACAATTTGGCATAAGAGCTTGGGAACATTTTTCCAAAACTCCGAGCCCCTATTTTCCTGAATTGGTACGAGAATTCTATACTTCGTACCATCTCCGACTTAACATGCTGAAACAAAAGGGTCCACTAAGCAAGTTACCGTGCCTCAAGTCGGTGTTGGTCTGAGGTAAGGAGGTGGACATAACCCATGCAGCTATCTGCTTTTCCATTTGGGATGAGGAACTAATTCAAGAGTCCATGTGCTTTGAACGTGTGGCTAAAGAGAAAGATCAATACTAGTGGGTTTCTAGTGTTATTTCCGAAAAGAGCCCCTCTTGGGCCATCTCAAGGGGCAAATCTATCGCTCAGATCTTAAGTTCAAAGCTCACATGTGGTTGGCTTTTGTGAGTACAAGACTTATCCGAACTAGTCACACCACTAAAGTGACTATAGAGATGGCCATTCTCATTGCCTACATCATGGATAGACTCCCCTTGAATGAGGGAGAAATCATAGCTGAACATCTCAAGAAAAAAGCTAATCACGACTCCACCTCCATGGCCTTTCCAGTCCTCATCAGTTTGTTGTGCATCCAAGCTGAATGTCCTTTGTTTCATTCATTAGACAAGGTTACTCAAGCTACAGGCATGGTTTGCTTAGACACAAAAAGAGATTAGGATGCCCCACATGTCAAGAAAAAGGTCCTTGCTCAAAAACCGCGTGCAAACACTAGTAGGGCCCAAGTTGAGCACATTAATTATGATCAAGCAGGAAATTCACCCCCTTCTCAAAGAGCATCAAGTACAAAACGTGTGGTATCTTAGGACTCCTCCTCCTCATGTAACTTGCTAAATCTTTCTCAACTTACTAACAATAATGAGGAGCTCCTACAAAAGTTGGCCAAAGACATTCCGACCTTAATTTAATCTGCCATCAAGTCGGCCTTGAAACTGGTAGTGTCAAGAGTGAGCAATCTTTGTGCTAGAGTGGAAACCATGGAAGTGGAGGTTGAGGAACTCAAGCAAGTGGTCTCACATGTTGAGTCAAATTGGGATCTTAATCAACCATCCCCAAACTCCTCACCACCCCCGAGGGCTGCTAGCCCTCTTGACGATTGGTGCACGAGGTGGGCCTAATTATGGCAAGGAAACTACACCTGAAATTGAGGTAGTGCTTGATCCACCATCAGTTGCGAAATACCCGGATCCTCCCGACTTACCTGTACCCAAATGGAGAACTCCACTTAGGCCTAGCTGGGGCAGAGGGGCCTCCTATTATGAATTGATGACTGCAGAGGACAGATGGTATGTGGATGGCCTATTCGGTCCCCTTAAACTGCCATGGGATCCTACAATACCACCATTGGCAGGTTTTCAGATTGACCCTGCTCATGTCTACATCCCACCAGCGTAATCATCTCCACAGCAGCCATAGAGGCCAACTCAGAAATTCTACTCAAGGAGGCGTCGTCATCATTAATAGCCGATTCAGGGAGTTTTTGGTACTCATCTTTATTTGTATAACCTCTTGTGCATCGATACTATGCTTACTTTAAGTTTGGGGGAGCCTGTAACTATTTACATTGTTGGTAAAGCTTGTTGTGATGACATTTCCCTTGCTGGGCCTTTTGCTTATGCTTTTGTTTTGATCTTATTTGCGCCCTCACCGGGCTTAATTTTTGGTTGTTGAGATTATGTTGCCGGGTTGTTCTTACATGCCCCATTGTCTTACTACCTGTGCTTTGCAAATGCACTAAAGGTCTATGCTGAGGCTTGTTTTTAATTGAATCATGAGCGCACAATTGGATATTGCGTTGTTAATAGTAGTTTAGCAATAAACTCCAAGGGTTTTCTTAATACCACGGTTCTTTCCCAAGGAGCAAAAGTTTTGATTATTTTCTTTTTCTTTTCTTTTATTTTTGTGTCGAACCGGGTTGGTGTTTCCCTATGATAGATTGAGAGGTGACTTTCTTAAGGGAAAATGCCAAGTTTTAGTCTTAAATTGAGTCCGTAGTTGCTTGTCTCGAAATGGGCCCATCAAAAAATCTTTCTTGGAAAATTGTTTTTGAAAATAAAAGGAAGAAGGGAAATGAATTTTTGAGAAAAAGCATTCTCTTGTAATGACTTGCACACTCTCGCTTTGGCTTGATTGACTCACAAATGAGTGTGTAATGAACTCGGAATAGCTTGTCGAAAATCATTTGTCCCAATTGATTTTGAGACTAATGAAAGAAGTCTTGTGGCATGATGCCTTATGTGGTGAGGCTTTACCTTGATTCTCGTGCATGTATGTCGTCTAGAACTTGCCCCGAATGTGATTCAAGGTGAAATTCTAGGTGTGACCGAGCTTGGAAGATGACCTTAGGCCTTTTTTGACAGCCACTTCACCCAAATGACTTCCTATGACGTCAATCCTAGTTAACCCGTTTGAGCTTGTAACCATTCTTTGGCACCTTGTTAACATCTTGACCCTTCTTGAATTTCCATCTTGGCACCCGTCCTACCTAATTTCTTGAAAGTGAAAAGTATACTAAAAGCCTAAGTTTAAGGGTGAATGAAAAGACAATGTAGGCAAATGCCTAAGTTTGGGAGTGTATGTGACCAAATGAAGAGAAGAAAAGGAATGCACTTCAAATGCAAGGTAGCACCTTAGGTTTGAATTGAAAATTACTCCAGAAGTCAATCCAATGAGCGAAAATGGGAAGTAAAAATAGGTGCTACCAAATGAAGGTGATACAAGGAGTCGAATGATCATGATTAAAAAGGAGAAGCTTGGGTTGTGTGAGGGAGAAATAAGGTGAAGTTGAAATTTGAAGATGTGAGCGGTGTTCGAAATGAGAACAAAGAGCATTAGGGAAATGTAGTCACTTGAACCAAATGAAATCCTTATCTTAGCCCTAGCCATCATCATAACCGGCAAGTCCTTGGTGATTTCGAGCTTGACTACCCTACATTAGTGGCAATTTACATGAAGGGCAAGCCTATGGTTCGATGCGTATGCATATGAACTTTCTTGAGAGAGTGAGAGTCTTCTTGGTTCTTCTATAATCCCGTTGTTTTGAGAATTGATTGATTGTGAGTGGGATTCTTTCTTGTGGTGAGTGGTATCATGCACTCGAATTGAAACATGAAGTCTCTACTTCAATTGAGGGAAATGAATGAGATAAGTTGTGTGGCGAATCTCAAGGAAAACCTTGATGGTCCATGACAATGGCTTGAGAAGATTAAATGTCTTGTTTTGAATGACAAAATTCCCTTGGTTTTGAATGAGAAATGAATTGCTTTTTGAAAAGATTTTTTTTAAATGAGCAATTGCCTTGAGTTTGTGGTGGTTCAAATTGAGATGAGCATCGTAGTTGAGTCTTTTATTTATTCTTTTTCTAAATTTTTAGTATAGATTAGTCTTTTGTGCCTTGATTAAATCTAAAGCATAATTCATTCCTTGCCTTGTGAGTATCTTGCTTGAGGACAAGCAATAGTTCAAGTTTGGGGGTTTGATAAGTCGGTAATCTACCAACTTATTGAGCCTAAATCCATGAATTATTGTTATATTTTGAATAGATTTAGAGGTTCTTATGGCCTTTATTGATGTCTATGCAGGTATTTTGATTAGTGATGAAACACAATGAAATGGACTCAAAAAGAGCTCAAAAGGAGTGAAGGGTGGAAGGATCGAAAAAGATGGAGATTCTGGCCTGAGATGCGGTGCCCGTGCAACATGCAGAAGCCATGGTGCGGAATGCACCCCTACCACATGGATATGCAAAAGTCACTAAAGAATCTGCTAAGGGGTTCGGTCATTGTGCGGCATGCACAGCCCAAGGTGCAAACCGCACCCACTTTGCACGACACCTCCCAAATTGGCTGAAGACACTAGTTCAACTGAAGATGGTGTGCAAGCCGCACATCATGACATGCAAACCGCATGTCACATCGCACACAACCCGAACGACAATTTTGTCCTGAATTTTAGTGATGTTTTGGGAAAGTATAATCGACCAATTTAGGCACAATTGTAAATAGAATTCTTCAGTCTTGAATATTTTGAAGAGCTTTTTACTTTGAGAACAAGTTTTCCTCTCCAAAGAGAAGAGGGTTTGAATCCATTCTCTTGGTTAACTATTTGTGCACTCAAATTGATCTTAGAACTTGAAACTCAGCTTGAATGAAGAGGATTTTGACTTACCCATTTTGTATATCTCTCTTCTTTGCTATGAGTGGCTGATTTCACTTGTCTAGGGGTTGTTGATAATAGTTGCTTGACAAATGGGTGTGGGTGTTGCTAATTCTTGCTTATTTGACATGGGTCTAGTAGTTTCACCAAGTTTTAATCCTAAAATTGATGGTTGCAAACATTAATTATCATTTCTTGACTATGTTGTTGCTTGAAAGAGAATTTCATGGTTTCGGATGTGAGATTACTAGTGGGAACTTCGGACTCCATTCAGATTTAAGGCTAGAAATAGCTCTTATCAATGGAATCACCCATTTAAGGGTCTAAGATAGAGATAGTGTGACCTCCCCAAGCATGATCTTGGTTGTTTATTGCTTTGACCAATAATGCTCTAACCGGGATTATTGAATATGTGGTTGTTGATCGAGAGATAAACAACCACGCCCATGACCAAGGCTACCTATGTCAATAAGCAAGAATAAGTGTGAAAAGCCAAACACCCTATCCCACATTAAAGCCCCATTGGACACACATCCCTAGTCTCTTACTTAATTTGATACACCTGCTTTACTTACTTGCTTTGTTTACGAATTGCGATTGTAGTGACAGAATCCCAATTCCCTCAACCTTTTACTTTCATGTTTTTAAGCATTTACTCTCTTTGCAAGCTTATTTCAATACAATCTCGATATAGCTAGCATCAAGTCCCTATGGGTACGACCCTGACACCTATTGGGCACTTATAAATGTGTTTTGCTTGACGATCGTCATGCGTCCATATTTGGGGAGTATGATTTGAGCGGTTATTAGCTACTCCCGTATTACAGGATAATTTGGTTCAGCTATTAGGGTTTCTCGAGGGTATAACTCCACCAGCAGCTTCGTTGGGCACTCCGATTGGTTCTCAGGTTAGAGCTGGAGGTCAAACTTCAGCTAAGGCGGCAGCACAGGGTTTATGAGCGTAGCTTGCTGCTGTGGCTCCCATATTGGAGGTATTACCAGTTCTTACAGTTGCTCCACCTATTCCTATTGGGCCAGTTATGTCTTCTGAGGAGCAGAAGATGCTTGGTAGGTTTCTGAGATTGGGTCCTCCGAGGTTTTTGGGTGCTTCTAGGGAGGATGCACATGAGTTTCTAACTAGGTGCCAGGAGAGACTGCATAATCTTGGATTAGTTGAGTCACATGGGGCAGATTACACTGCATTTCAGTTGGATGGTCCAGTGAAATAGTGGTAGAGGTCATATGTAGCTTGCAGACTAGCCGGGTCACCTCCGCTTACTTAGGCCCAGTTCTCTGCAGCTTTTCTGGAGAAGTATGTACCACGTAGAATGTGGGAGCGGTTGATGGTCAGTTCTCCGGGTTGGAGCAGGGCTCCATGACTCTGGCTGAGTATGAGGTTCATTTCCACCAGTTGTCCAGACATGCCACTATGATTCTGCCCATCGAGCATGAGAGGGTACATTGCTTTGTTCGAGGTTTGACTTTGCAGCTTTGCTTGGCTACAAAGGGTCTGGTAGCATCAGGTCAGTCATTTCTGGAGGTGGTAGATCATGCCCACACTATTGAGGGCATTCTTCGCGAGGACCAAGGGGGCAGGGATAAGAGGCCCCGCCATCAGGACTGTTTCAATGGTTCACAGCCCCGTGGTAGAGGCTATTATGGTAGGGGTCAGCACCAGCAGTGCTTCCAGTCGAGTCGGCCTGTTCAGGTGGCATTACAGACTTTCGAGGATCAGAGTAGCCAGAGTATTGTTCCTGCTCCACGAGATGCTCATTTAGGATCAACAGGTCATGGTGGTTATTCTGATTCAGTCGATCTTCACAGCGGAGTATATTTGGCTGGGGTTGTTATGAGTGTGGCGAGATAGGCCACTTTGCTAGAGAGTATCCATTGGCACAACACCTTAGGTGATAAGATTAGTTAGTCCAGGCCCCCAGGGCTCCAGTACCTCTAGCTAGAGGTGGTTCACGGGTTAGTAGGGGTGGTCCCCAGGGTACTAGAGGTGGTTCTCAGTCTGGTAGGTTGGGTGGTCGTGGTGGTCGGGGCCACATGTAAGCAGTTCCAGTCCGGTCAAAGGACGAGGCTTTGGATACCGTGATTACAGGTACGATCTCCATTTGTCACCAGTCTGCTTCATCTTTGTTTGATCCGGGGTCTACATTCTCATATGTATCTGCTTATTATACTACTCGTCTGAAGTCTACTTGTGAGTCCTTGCCTGCGCCCTTGCATGTATCTACCCAAGTAGGAGATTCTTTAGTAGTAGATCAGGTGTATCGGGATTGTGTGGTGACTATCTTGGGGTACGACACGTGGTTAGACTTGGTTGTACTTGATATGGTTGATTTTGATGTGATCTTGGGCATGGATTGGTTGTCTCCTTATCATGCGGTCATGGATTGCTTCGCCAAGACTATTACTCTTCGGAGGTCGATAGCACAAAAAGTAGGCCCCACGCCCAAGAACCAACTTAGGCCAAACTTTCCAAAATGGAACACCAAGGCCTAAAATGAGTCTGGAAGCCTCAGGACCCGAACCAAAGGTCCCTCTAGTCCAAAGTCGACATTCCGGAGCTAACAACACTATCAAAATTTCCATCTAAAGTCGTCTTCTTTGAATATTGACCAAAGGCAAACTTTTAAGTTCAACTTGGCTAGAAACATAAAATCCAAGACAAAACTAAACTGAAAGCTCCCAGAACCCAACCAAGAGTCCACCTAAACAAAATCTACACTTCGGAGCTAACGGAACTATCAAAATTTGATTCTGAGCATGTTTACCAAGAATGTTGACCAAAGTCAATGATATCTTAAGTTTAAGCTCTAAAATAGGCAACCGACCATAACGACCAAATGAATGATCAGGGCGCTGAACTAGTGGTCCCAACAAACCATAAATAACTTGGGGCCTCTATAGGCAAGCTCTACCAGTACAAAGAAAGCATAAATGCGAAGATGACTGGAAGGGTCATCAGAAAGAGTAATTCGTTCCCTTTTGAAATAGAGCATAACATAGTCGATTGTGAATCTCCACTTGTTTAAAAGAAGCATGTTATTTGTGGGAGGAGTATTGCAAATGAGTTGAAGTTTAAGGGTTTTTCTATCTTTCTTGAAAACTTAAGTGTTTATGTGACTTGCGTGTATGAGAAAGAATCTTTGAGAGGTGTAATTGAGAATGCTTGGATATATTATAAAAGTGTTCAATTCAATGCATATTCTAGGTATCTTGTGGTGTTGTCTTTGTCAATCCCATTGGAGTACTTTATTGATAGAGATAAACTTAAGAGGTACATATCATTCCCTACTTCATCTAGACGAGAATTTTATTGTGCTTTTATAAGTTGGAGAATTTTCTATTAGGATGATCATATTCACATGCTTTATAAGGGTGTATTTGTAATGCTAGAATTAATTGGGTTAAGTGGACATATGGTCACTATCCTGTTTTGTCCCTGCCATTATTTCTTTCAAGTAATGGATATTGTTTACTACTGCATGTCTTCTTGATTTTGCGAGATTCAAATTCGAGGATGAATTACTTTCAAGAAGAGAGGAATGATAGCATCCGCAGTGGCATACCTCCATTAAAGTTGATGAGTTTTAGTGAAAGATCAAGAAGATGTTTATCATGGAAGAAAATTCTGAGAATGAGCCCCATAATTATAGAGAAAATGGGCTAAATGCTACACATATTTCATGGTTCAAATCCAAGCCCAAAAGAAGGAACATGGAGGCTCACATGAAGCCCAACGAGCTAATAACCAAGCCAACAAAGAGGCTAAAATTTTGCCCACAAATGGGCTGTCATGCACTCCCACGTGGAAGAAGATTAAAGCCAAAAAGTGGTTGTTTTGGAGCTGCTTCTCACAGCCAAATTTAGGCTGAAAAGTCACGCTCAAAAGTTGGGTTGCTTGGTTCTATAATTAGAAAATTTTCCTTATTTTTGTTAGGTAGTTTTTGAAAATAGTTACTTATTTTCCTAGTTTAAAGTTTTCTAGTTAGGTTTTTTTATTTATTATTTTCATAAAAGTAGGATTCGAATCTCATGCCATATAGGATAGGTTTTTCATATATATAGGGATGAATTTTAGTATTTTAAACAGAATATTATGATTAATATTATTTGAGAGGTTTTTCTCTTATTTACACATTTGTGTGTGGTGACTATGGATTTATCTTACAACCTTACAAGAATAATTCATTATGAGATAAGATTTATTCTTTAATTTGATATCTTTGGTTCTTATTCGTAAATTAAAGAAGGTAATTAGTCTTATACTAATTGTTGTCTCTAATTTCTTCAAAATAGTGGTCTAGATCACTTTTGATCTAAGTTCTTGAATTGACTCTATTAGTATTATAATTAATTTTAATTCCCTAATTTAGAAATACTAAGATCAATTAGGATTCTTAGCACTAATCTTGAAATTTGAGGATTTTATTCTCAAATTTTACATATCTTTTAATTTCTTGTATTTAATCTTAGTATTCTCACTTACGCATTATTTTCTTGTTTATTCAAGTAACCCGATTCTTATCACAGCTTTTCTTTCACATTCATAAAGAAAAATATTACACCTCAAACCCCTCTTCCAACAAACAAAAAAACATACAGTAACAACGACCGAATGACGTTCCCTTTGATTTTCAACGAGTTCCCACCGCCTTGATTCCCTTCCGTATGAGATACGCGTGACAAGCATGAGGAATCATACTATGAGGCTTCTAGAGAATTCTCGCAATGGTAATTATCCTCAAATTTTCGAATTTTATTTCCCGATTTTGATAGAAAATGGTAAATATTCATACAACCCTCATAGCTCAGCCTTATCTCTAAGGAATTTTTGAAAATTACTTTATCTCACATCAGTGGACAACCTTCAAAATCCCCATTTTTCACATCTATATAAACCTCACTATTCCTTTATTATGGGTAACGATTTCATCTGCTGAGAGAACCCTCAAAGGTTCATAAAAGCTTGGGATTTCTGGGCTAAGATTTTGGAAGTTTCTCCACTATTTTTCTTTGGGTTTTAGAGTTTTGGAGAGCCTTTTTATCAAACTCTAAAAATTCAAAGAATTCGATTAAGTTCAGATGTGATTTTTTTGCTAAATCAAAGTCAAATCAAAGTTGGTGGAATCGTCTTCAATCTTGTCGTCCTAGTCTTGCTGCGTCAGGAAAGGTAATACTCTTTTCCCTTTTTTCGGCATCAGATTTTATTTTTAAATTCAAATATGGATTTATTTTTAGGAGCTTTTCCATCATGCTTTACTGCATGTTTAAATTTCAATGAATCGATAGGGGCCTAATTTAAGTGTCATTAAACATGCAGCAGCAAATCCTTTCTTACTTCCTTACATCCATTTTTGTTTGTGTGTTCTGTTTATCTTGTATGAATAAAAGTAACTTGATTTAATTCATTAGCAGTTGACGTTCTTCTTGCATGCCAAGTTTATGTGTAAATAAAGTTCATTTAGTTCTCTTTATCGTTAATGAAATCTGATGCTTGATCGAATTAGCATACTCTCACCCCATTTTCCCTTTTTTAGCATATCTTTTTTTTTAATAATGCAGTTTCATAGAGCCTTTGTGGACGTAACTTTTGAAGCATGAAATTATTCATTGGATTATGTTCAAGCTCGCTTATATGCTTCAATTTTCATTATCGAAATTATTCGTCTTATTCTCTCATGTCCCTTTGTTTAAAAGTTTTCTTTTCTGTTTGAGCTAGTTGGTATGATTTGTAGTTCCTTGCAGTTCATTTAGCATCTCCATGACCGTGAATTAATCCTATCTCATCGGGATTCATAATATGTACTCTTCATTTTTTTCTTTTTTCTAAATTAGCGTTTCTAAGTGTTTATTAGTCTAAATCTGTTGTTGCTTTGCTTGATCATGAATAAATAGAGTCCTCTATGATTTTATATGCTAATAGAGTATCTACGAAATCAAAATGACTCCCTTTGGGATTACTCTTTAGTTCTTTCCAAAGAGTGAGATCTAGAATGATATTGAAACCTATACTCCCCCCAAAAATCTGTTTTTTATATGTTTGAATTAGCTAAGTGTGTTAAAAATTTGAGCTTTGTTAAGTGCTTGTTCATCCAAATTGCATGCTCCAAAATGATGAGACATACACATAAGAAGCAAGTTTAGTTCATTTTGTTCTCATCTGGTCATTAAAAGGACTGTTGAAAGATGTTTATGTTTAATCCAGTAGCTATTATGATGGTTAAATCTTTCCAAATACTCTTTGTTGTGATAACCAATTTTTGATGATATTTTTGTTTAAGATCTATCTAGCAACAAACCTAGTCTTAAATCCATTTAGCCTAAACGGCCCTTTAGTATAAGCATTCTTTGGGTTAATTTTTGACAGAGTTTCTTTTGACTACTACTTATTCATAGATGTCTAGTATGTCTTTACTTTAAGGTTGTTTGGTCTATTTCTTTTCACATACGATAATTTTTGAGTGAAGACATTTAAAAAGGAATCAATTATGTTTTATTTAAATTTTAATATTAAGTATCACCATCGATATAGTACTAATCCCTTACTTTCCTTTGTTTTGGTGCATGAACTCATCCGATCCATTTGGACTCCCACCTTGCATTCTATTAGGCCAAGCCCAATCATTTTAAGTCAAGCCTCTTACTAAGACCAAAAAGAGTTTGATATGCAGACTAAGTGTTGATATATATTGAAGGGGAAGAAATATACATAAATATACAAAGTTATACAAGAAGTATACCAGCTGATATACAGGAAAACATGGATCCAAGCCCATTAGCTTCAATGTCCAGTTTTGGACAGATTTGGAATTTGGGCCTAAGAAGCCCAAGAACATTTCCCTCTTTACTTAGTTATTCATTTTTAATTTGCTATGATATTGTTTGAATTCTAACTCTTTTAAATTTAAATTAGTTGGGGTCCCATAAAGAGTTGTTAATTATCAAAACAATATGTTCCACTATCTTTTGAAGTTTAGTTGTTTAATCAATGTCCAATTAGTTCTTTCTTTTTCGATTGAGTTTGTCTACTTCTCAAGGTGATTTAAAATTAAATGTTGCCACTGTCCCTTCTCAAAATTGATCATGTTAAAGTCTCTTTACTCCTCTCTCTTCTTTAAATCAAATTTGCAAAAGATAACCCTTCTCTTAAATAATAAATTATTTTCTTTACGTAATCAAGACTCATTTTCTTAAAGTTAGTCACAAAATGAGAGTTGTTTTAAATCGTCAGATATCCGCGTGTTAACGGATACTCTTGGTGCCTTAACACCCTTCCAAGAGTATTAATATGAACTCTTACCCAGATTTTTTAAATTCTAAAGTATTTTTCTATTTTAAGACTTAAGAGTTTTTCTTTAAAGGTTTTCTTCATTTCCCTTAATTAACTATGTAGCGACTCTGTATTTTAATTAAATTTGGAAATTTTATTTAAGTTTTTGAATTCAATTAAGCCAAACCATTTTTTGATAAAAACAATTAAGATACTCAGACCATGTTAATATTTCATATGCAGATGTCTCATGTGACTCGTGCCTATACGTTCTTCCATGGCTTGTTATGAAGCTCCTCATGTCAATGAAGTTCATGTGATTAAGAAATAGTTAAAGAGAGAGACTAGCACTGATATTATTCTCATGTAAGGTATTCCTTCTATCCATGACCCTCATCCGAGGACGAATGATCCCAAGGGGGAAGACATTGTAACACCTTGAACTTCGGGCTAAGATTTGAAATGTTCTAAGTATGTAGTTAGACCTAAGCCCGATGAATTTTATTGTACCTAGGTGTTGAGATAAATCCTTGAATGTGGGAAGTACTTTGGATATGCATTAAGGTCATAAGGAAACTCTAGCACAAAGTTAGGTTGAAAGCTTCTCTGCCGATTAAGTTTTCATATAAGTTCATTCAAGGGTCAACTTCAAACGAACATTTCTCCTAGAATATGAAGAGTTACATAGCCCATGACTCACCAAATTAAAAGTTTTTGAATCTTCTTTTCAACGCCATCAACTGTTTGTCAATCCAACTTCAGAGTAAAATATTATGGTTATTTTTGTGAGACATATCCAAAGTCCGCGTTGAAGGGCGCGCGACACACTTAAAAGTCCGCATTGGAGGGCACCCAACACCTATCAAAAAACTTCAGAATGATGACAAAATGATTCCCAGGCTCTATGGAAGGTGCGACATACCTCTAGGAAGGCACTACAAGCCTCGCTATGCACGGCGCGCCTAAGACATTTCCAGGAAAAATTTGTCATCCAACTTCGTCTAATTAAGGAAAATGTAGTCCTTTTCCACAAATAAACCACCTAGAACGACTTTAAAAACCCCAAAATGTTCATCACTTAGTTTTTCATCGATCAAACATTCTGTCAACTCCTTTCCCAAAGCTCTCAAGTCAGAAGTCTCTCCAAGCAAAGTCTAGGGCTCTCCAAGTAAGGTTTCTCCGTAAATTCTCTCCATTTCAAGTATGTAAAACTATCATAGTGCAGAAATCATGTTCTTACTTATGACCTATGGTATAAAAGATTGCTTCTTGTAGATCTCAAGTTAATGTTTAACTTCAAGTTCTTGAATTCAACTCCTTTACTTCTTGGATTGAACCTGTTGGAATTTAGCTATGAGAATACATCCCTTTCATGAAATTTTAAGTCATTCCTAACTCTTAATTCGTGCCTTCATGTGTTAGAATTACTCTATTAACAATATGATTTTGAGGACTCATTTCATACTTATTTTGAATTTTTTTCTTGATTTTCATGAAGTATTGTTTTAAAAGTTGAAAGTTGTATTCGTGAAAGCTTAGAAGATTTTTCTTATGCATATTGCAACATTTTAAAAAGAAAGCATGTCCCCTTCTTTTGAAAATTTGAAGTTTAGTATGTTCATAAAGACTCAATGTCAAGGCTCAGAAGAAGTATATTCTCATGATATGAATTTGAGCAAGAAAGCTCACCAACATCTTTTCAGTATGATTATTGTAATGACCCTCAAGGTCATTTATGACTTGTCGGGACTGATGGTTTGGTTCCCGGGCCGTTCGTTAGGTCGTTATGACTATTTCTCTATTTTAAAACTTGAACTTAGAAAATCTGACTTTGGTCAACTTTCTTGGTAAATGCACTTAGAATCAAATTCCGATAGTTCCATTGGCTCCAGAATGGGGATTTTGTTCTAGTTGGACCCTTAGTCTGGGTCTGAGTGCTTTTGATTTGGCTTAGTGTTGTTTTTAGTGTTTTCAAGACAGTTTGGCTTGTGGGGTTGACTTTGGTCAACATTCAGAGAAGACGGCCTCAGATGAAAATTTAGTCACCGCTTTTAGCTCTAAAATATTGACTTTGGGCTAGTGGAATTTTTGGTTTGGTCCCGAGGCTTCCGGACTTGTTTTGGGCCATTGGGTTTTGTTTTAGAAAAGTTGGCCAAAAGTTGGTTTTAAGCGTGGGGCCCATATTTCATTAAATCAACCTCCTTGGGCTTTTCATCTATTCTGTTGAGTCCAAAATGTCATTTTTAGTTAAATAGCTCAGTTCATTTTTCTTCGCGGGACCTTGGATGCATTCCTGAAGGTCCATCCATTTAAAAGTTGGCTAAAACTTAGTTGTTGCAGCAGTTGTTGCTGGTATGGCACCACGGCAGGCGCCTAGACACACCTGCACTGGCGCCTAGCCGCACCTACACTGGCCCCTAGCCGCACCTGCACTGGCACTCCTGTGCGCCTAGAAAGGCTGGCACGGCAGCACGCCTGCGGCGCTATGGCACGGCTGCCCCTGTGGCGTGCCCACGCCTGGGCACTGGCAGCATTTAAAATGGCCACCCTTTGTAAAATCGGCCATTTGAGCTCTCTTTCTCAACTCATTTTCTCCATTAAAACTTGATCTCCAACCTCCAAATTCAACTCCAGCTTTCCCTATGCGTGGTGGTGATTTTTGTTCCGGTCCTTAGTTGTTTCTTACCTCCAAAGTGGTACATTTTCGCCTTTGAAAATCCTTAATCCTTCATTTTTGTATCTCTTGAACTAGTAGGACTTTGGGGCTATATTTATCCCCCAAAATGAGTTCTGTTCGCTCTCAACTTTTGAGCATGGATTCCTTAACCCGTTGCAAGTATAATTGTGAATTTTATTTTCTATTTCATTGGGCTGGGCCTCGAGGGTCCTTTTTCTACTCGATTTTCCGTATAGTAATATTGGTGTCATTCTTCTCATCTTGACACCTGGATTATGTTTGTGATAGTGTGGCAGCTTTCTGAGGCTGTTCGAAAGGGGAAGGCACATATATGATGGGTCGTACTTACGGTTCGACTCCAAGGTAGGTTACGGTTTACTTTTCTAGGCTGAGCTTAGTTAGATTTAATATTATATATGTTACTGGAACGTTAGGTTGGACTCTAGGTAGAATTAGGCTTAAATCATGTTACTTGTATTATTTTGGCCATTTCGGATCATATATTAGAATTATTCATGTTATCCTTAGTCTAGGAGCACGTAGTATTGGTGTTCCTATCATAGAATCCTTAGTATGCTCGTAAGAGGTTTTAGAGGTATAGTGTTTGCTTTTAGTTGCTTTCACAGTATATTCCCATTCTTCTCGCTTTATTTTATAGTTATGTGTAACTGTGGGCTCGAGGCCATAGCTTGGACTTGGGTGGAGTTTCCAGGTCAGTTCTCTTGATTAGAGGGTATTTTTGCCCTGTTTTGCCCTATGTGTGCTATATTCTCTGAACATGGAAATTTACATGCTCATTTTGTATTCTCAAGCCATCTGTATCGAAAGGAATGATTTTCAAGGTTTTGGTTCCAAACTTGAGATTTACTACAGTTACTATAATTTTCGGACCTTAAAGGAAAGTATGTTGGTTTTTACTATTGGTTTTGGAAAGGAAAGAAAAATACTATTTTATGTCAGTCTGTGGGACGTTTCCGGACCTTTTCTCTATTTACTTTTCTGTTGATGAGTCCGATGATCAATTCTGGGTGCCTGCATATGTTGATGAGTTCGATGTTATATTTTGAGTGCTCGATGCGATATTCTAGGTTCTTACTTTCTATGTATATGTTGATGAGTCTGATGTTAAATTTTGGGCGCCCGATGCGTTATTCTGGGTTTTACTTTTATACATGCATACATCGCATCATCTCCCTTCGCATTGCATTGGCTTGAATATATTTGGATTGATGGTTGCCTGGCTTGATTCTGTTGTTATTTTCCTTCTTGTTCGTTCAGTTATCTCTATTTTCCAGTTTTATAACTAGATTTAGGTGGATCCCTGCAGTTAGCTTACTTTCCGGTAATTTATATTATATATTATATTTCTGCGCTCGGTCGGCCTATGATACCTACTGGGTATCCATTGTCTTGTTACTTATACTACACTATGCATCTTTATTTGATGCAGTACCTAGTACGAGCCAGGCTCACTGACCCTCCCATCGTTCGAGGCCTGTTGCAGTTTGGATCGCGGTGAGCTCCCGGTGCTTTGGAGACTTTACATGCTTTCCATCTTGTATTTCTATCTATATTTTATATTTTGGATAGACAGAGTCTGTTGTATAGGTAGTCCATACTGTAGTCGCTCTTGTACCAGTTACACCAGGTTCGGGTTGGTTCTCGTGTATGTTTTGTCTTCTTAGTCACTTTAGTGCCATCTTTTGTATATTTAGTACAGTTGGTATGCATATATGCTATTGACCCTATCTCCCTTATTTATGTCTTCCACTTTTCTTAATTTAACTGCTCTTATTATCTTCCACAATTATTGGGTTTTGCTTGGCTACTGGGGGTTATGTAGGCGCCATCATGGCCCGGTTTTGGATCGTGACAATTATGCACAATATAGTTTTGGGTGGATTATTTAGCACCGGGAAGGATAAGAGTATAGATAACCTAAACCCCAAAATTATTTTGCCACCGTAGGATTGGATCGTGCCGCAAGTTCAGGCAACTCCACTATTAGCCCAAAAGAGACTCAGTATGGATTCATAGTTTCATGTTTAGTTTTATACCTCGGCAAGGTATAAGGAAGCTCTGCCAACTAGAGTGTAGAAGTTGGACATCATGAGCTCACATGGTGTATGTCGGTTATAAGAAACTCCCCATCATAAATAAAGTTATTTTCAATATTTATATTAGCATATAGCCACCGACTTTATAACATGATTTATGATTCAGTTGCATACATCTTTACTCAATAATTTTCAGATAAGAGGCATTTGGCCAAGGCCACTAGTTTTAAGGAATTTTAATGTATTGCATACAGTTTTATGAAATCTTCATTTATTTAGTTATTCAATTCAGTTACTCAATATTAAGTTCAATTATACATTTATTTCAGTTGTTTAGAGGCTTCATAGATTGATACTCAGTTAATCAGTCAACTCATAGAAAAATCTGAGCTATAGAAATTTGGAGGCTTGCCTTGGCCATAATTTGGAGTGCTAGCTATAGAAAAATCTGATTTGTTCTACTTATGTTGAGCTGACCTGTTAACACTATCAGCCCTGAAATTATCAAACCTACCTCCTTTGGATGGACCTTTGTAATCTGATTTAGGCCTTCTGAATTTGTTTTCTTTTCAACTCGCTTCTTCCTTACTAACTCCTTCCCAAATAAGGGCAGTTGAAACTAGTATGCGAAATTTCTCATGTTGTAGGATCGCCACATTCTTTCGTATGGAATCATTCAAAGCATCTTCAAAACGTCTGCACTTATCTTTCTCTTCATTAATAATTCCTCCAGCATAGCGAGAAAGCCTGAGAAATTTTTGTTGGTACTCAGCAATAGACATGCTCTGCTGCCTTAAGTTTAAAAACTCCTTTTTATTTGCATCACAATAAGTAGGCGGTACATACTTCATTCTGAATTCTTTAACAAAATCATTCAAAGTAAGCATCGGAGGTTTTGCTTTGGCATTTGGTACACTTACCCACCAGTCATAAGCATCTTTTTATAACAGTGAGACAGCATACTCAAATTTGGCAGCATTTGAACACTCTAATTGCTCAAATACCCTCTCCATATGCTCAAGTTGAACGAATTCTTTAACAAAACCATCCCAAGTAAGCACCGGAGGTTTTCCTTTGGCATTTTGTACACATACCCATCAGTCATAAGCATCTTTTTGTAACAGTAAGATAGCAAACTTAAATTTGGCAGCATCCGAACACTCTAATTGCTCAAATACCCTCTCGATATGCTCAAGCCATTATTCAGCATCAGTGGGATCAACACTGCCTTCGAACTTAACTCCACCCATTTTTCTCATTTTATCATAGTTCGTTTCATTAGGGTCATGCATTTTTCCAGCCAAGTGATGAAAGAAATCAGCCATCTGTTGAAAATAAGGATTCATAATAGGAGCACTATGACCCATATGGAGATATGGCTCAACTCTCGCACCCTGATTGTTTCCAACTTCAGATCCACTGGTACGAGGGTATTATGATCAGCATGATTCTCTCCAACCCTTTCTAGTAAGTGAGGTTGGGAAATTGAGTTACCCAAATCCTCACGAGCAGCTTCCATAGGTCTATTAGAAGAAGAGGCCATAACTTAATTCCTTCAAAAGGGAAGATCACATTGCATTAGGGACATGTACATGATTCATATGCACAATAGACTAAACAAGGTATATTATCCAGGTATGCAAGAAAGAGTATTATCTAAGAAGTCCTAAAAAGAACAAATGTACTAAAAGGTCACAAACAAAAGTCCTAGAACCACAAACCTAAGGCTCTGATTCCAACACTTGTAGTGATCCTCTTGGGAGGATGCCACTTCCAAAATGAAAACAAATATATACCTACAGTATTTAAAGGGGACTCCATTTAAAACATATTAATCATCATTACTTATATAGCGGAATTAGGCTCATTCAAAAAGAGTTAAAGGTATAATATTTTGACATCTAATAATTTATATAATTCCAAGTAAAAATAATATAGGAGTTTCAATTCACGATGACGGACCTTTCAAATTGTAATCGAGCATGTACCTTATGGAAGGTCATTATTCTCTTTTTTTATAAACACAACTGCATGGTCATTTGTACATCATCTTCAAACTTCCAAATGCTAAAGAAAACACTAGTTTCTTCAATTTCGCAAATTATAAATCAAAATGTGACTTTAATACATTACAAGATTTGAGTTTACACACTTCAAAACAGCCAACACGATATCAAATTTAACTTTATAATTTACAGTACTACGATAAAATAAGCCTCCAAGATTTACATATACAGGTGCAACATATGGATCATGTACAAGTCCCAAATTTTTTATAAAACATAGATGCCTATATGAAAATGTGATCTTCTAAGATCTCAAAAATGTCTACTTCAAGTGGCCATCTTCAATTATTCTCCCGAGCATCACCTACAATAGAAAAATACTATCGCTAAGCACAAAGCTTAGTGGTGTATAAAAATTGGGCTTGGAGCCATAGATTTCTCCAATTCTCTTCTAAATTATTGGTAGCTCAATATAACATATAAATGAAAATCAAGTAAACAAGTATATTACAAGTATCAAAATCGGCATTCAAAGCTTAAGTGTCAAGAAAGTTCATAGAACTATTTCACGAGATGTCAAATAACAAACTTCGCCCAATATGTACGTCATGCCATCATGCCGAGCATAATAAAATGTCAAGAAGGACCAAAGCCCTGTATCAAGTAGGGGCAAAACCCAATAATCAAGAGAATCGAGAACCATAATAAAAATAGTTTTCTAGTTCGTACATAAATGGATAATTTTCCATAATTAAGATGAACCACAAATTCAAAGTCAAGATGGCCAAAGATCTGAATCAAGAGACATGACAATACAGTGACATAGTCACTGCCACAAGAAGTAAAAAGTCCCAACAAGAATGCAGAATGATCGAGCAATCCGTACAAGTGGAGTATTAGTCACTGCCACAAGAAGTAAAAAGTCCCAACAAGAATGCAGAATGATCGAGCAATCCGTACAAGTGGCCGAATTAATGAATATCTCACAATAATTCAAAAATACCAATATGTTGATATAAGGTCACGAGAAAGCAAACAAAAGTTTTAAGACAATAATCAAAATACTCGAGCAAATAATGAGAGCATAAATTAAAGTTTATACACAATCCTTGGCTTTATAGCAAATAAATAGTCCTACCACAACTTGACGAGTTCAATTCGTAGACCAACAAGTGTGTCAACTTCCTCAAATAAATTCCTTTAGCTTGTACAAGAGTATAAACACCTTGAATACACAATCAAATATCCATTTAATATTCAGAAATTTCAGCAAGTGAAAATGAACAAGATAACTATCAAAACTGAGCCTAGTTTGTGCAAATCGCACCAAATTCCCAAAACCGTAAATCTGAACAGCCTGACTGCCTTGTTTTGTGACTCAGTTTTGAATAGGTAAGCGGTACAACTAGGCTTTGTAGTCTTCACAAAAGTTGTATGTACATGTCTTAGGGTCACAATGAGTCAAAATTATATTTCGTACAAAAAAGATATGCTCAAAGTACTAACAGCAGTACACAGAAAGTTCCTAAGTCCGAAAAACTGGCCAGAACTTTCCTTGTGTTGCGTCTCCTTTTTTGACCCCATAACAGCAAAACCAGCTTTTTACATAAACATAAGAGTTATATATATATGTAATAGATTTCTAAAACATATTTTTTTACTTAAAACAAATTTCTACACAACAAGATATTCTAATATTACTAACAGCTACACAGTTTCAAAAACGAGTTTGGGTTACTTACAACAAGGGAGTGATTGTCTTGTGTTCTAGATGAAAGAACAAGTTTTTCTAGGTGATATATTTTAACACCTAAACTAGGATATATATTATTTAAAAAGGTGGCTGCCCAAAATTAAAAGTTGGCTGCCCCAAATGCTAAATATCTCATGTATATACTATTGTTTATGGAGATAAATCTAGTTATAGTAGTTTACGTGAATACCCCAATACAATTTTCTTAAATACCATCGCACTTTAAGGCAAGCGACTTTTCAAATATAGCAAATATTCGAGTTTAGGAAGCGGAAAGTAGAGCTCATTTCTTTATATCAAGAAATGGTTTAATTAAGTGCAAATGTTATCTTATATACTTTGGGTCATTACAACCCTCTACCCTTAAAGAAATTTTACCTCGAAATTTACCTGATTTTAGTCTCAAAACAAATACGGATATTGGGTTCGCATGTCCGCCTCTCGCTCCTATGTGGCTTCTTTGCCAGAATGATTTTTCCAAAGTACTTTTACTAAGGGAATTCTCTTTTTTCTAAGTTGTTTTAGTTCATGCGCTAAGATCTGGATAGGTTCTTCTTCATATGTCAAGTCAGGATTAACCTCAATGGATTCAATAGGGAGGACATGAGAGGGATCTGAGTAATACCTTCTAAGCCTAGAAACATGGAAGATGTTGTGGATATTGTCTATCTCAGGTGGCAAAGCTAATTTATAAGCAACTGGGCTAACTTTCTCAAGCACTTCATATGGTCCAATAAATTGAGGGCTAAGTTTTCCTTTTTGTCCAAACCTCATAATCTTCTTCCATGGAGAAACCTTTAAAATACCTTATCGCCAACTTGGTGCTCAATTTCATGCCTCTTAAGATCAGCATAAGACTTTTGTCTATCTGAAGCAATTTTAAGACGATCCTTGATTATTCTTACCTTATCTTCTGTTTGTTTCAAAATCTCAGGACCAATAAGTTTCTTTTCACCAACTTCACTCCAACAAAGAGGAGTCCGACATTTTCTTCCACATAGAGCTTCATAAGGAGGCATGCCAATACTTGATTGGTAGCTATTATTGTAAGAAAATTCTATCAAAGCCAAGTGTTTGTCCCAACTACCTTCAAACTCAATAATGCAGGCTCGAAGCATATCTTCCAAAACTTGTATTACCCTTTCAGACTGGCCATCTGTCTGGGGATAGAAAGAAGTACTAAAGTTCAACCTAGTGCCCAATGCTTCTTGCAAGCTTGTCCAGAATCTAGATGTAAACCTCGGGTCTCGATCAGATATAATAAAAGCAGGAATGCCATGTAGTCTCACAATCTCATTAATGTACAATTCTGCTAAACGCTCAAGTGAATAATCCACCATGATTGCCAAGAAGTGTGCACTCTTTGTTAGCCGATCCACTATAACCCAAATTGTGTCATGATTTCTTTGAGTATGAGGAAGTCCAAAAACAAAGTCCATAGTTATTCTCTCCCATTTCTATTCTGGTATCGACAAGGGTTATAGCAAACTAGATGGGACTTGATGTTTAGCCTTTATTCGTTGACACCCAAACACTTTGAAATAAAATTTGCAATGTCTTTCTTTATACCATTTCACCAATAGTGTTATTTAATGGTTTGGTACACTTTCGTGCCTCCAGGATGCATTATATATGGTGAAGTATGTGCTTCGCTCAAAATTTCCCTCCTCAGATTTTCATCATTAGGAACACATAACCCATTGTGATAAAATAGGACACTATCCTCCTTCAATGTAAAATCATGTTTTTCCCATTTTGAACTTCTTTGATCAGTCTTGCAAGCTTCTCATCTAATTTTTGTGCTTCTTTCACCTGCTCAAGTAATGTTGGCTTGATTTTCAGATTAGCAATAACCGAACCATCAGAATTAAGTGAAAGACAAGCATTCATGGATCTTAACTCAAGAAGTAATGTCAAGGGACTTAAAGATAAACTTGCAAAGGATTTACGACTTAACGCATCTGCAACCACATTGGCTTTTCTCGGATGATAGTCAATTATGCAGTCATAATCTTTGATGAGTTCAATCCACCTCCGTTGTCTCAAGTTCAAATCTTTTTGTGTACCCAAGTATTTTAAACTCTTCCAATCAGCAAAAATATTGCACTTTTCTCCGTACAAGTAATGCCTCTAAATTTTCAAAGCAAACACAATAGCAGCAAGTTCAAGATCATGAGTAGGATAATTCATTTCATGGGGTTTCAATTTTTGAGAGGCATAAGAAATAACTTTTCCTTCTTGCATTAGAACACAACCGAGACCACGATGAGAAGCATCACTGTATATCACATACTCTTTCCCTTCAGTTGGTTGAGTAAGTATAGGAGCTTGTGTCAACAAGGATTTGAGAGTTTCAAAGCTCTCTTGGCATTTTTTATCCCAACTAAACTTGACTTCCTTCTTCAAAAGATTAGTCAACGGAGAAAATATAATGGAGAAGCCCTTCACAAACCTTCTACAATATCCTGTTAAGCCCAAGAAATTTCTTACTTCTGTGGGACTTTTGGGTGGATTCCATTCAACAATAGCTTGAATCTTACTAGGATCCACCTTCAGCTAACACAACGTGTCCTAGAAAATCCACTTCACTAAGCCAAAATTCTCATTTAGAAAGCTTAGCATAAAGCTCTTTCTCCCTCAAAATTTGCAAAACAATATGGAGGTGTTTATCATGATCTTCACTATTCTTGGAAAATATTAGAATATCATCTATAAAGACAATCACAAATTGATCAAGAAAGGGCTTAAATACTTGATTAATTAGATCCATGAATACTGCAGGAGCATTTGTTAAACCGAATGGCATCACCAAAAATTCATAATGACTGTATCGAGTTCTAAAGGTAGTTTTGGGAACATCTTGATCTCTTACCCGCAGTTGGTAATATCCATACCTTAAATCAATTTTTGAAAATAATTTAATACCCTTCAGCTGGTCAAATAAATCATTAATCCTAGGAAGTGGATATCTATTCTTAACTGTTATCTTGTTCAATTGTCTATAGTCAATGCAAAGCCTAAGAGTGCTATCTTTCTTCTTTACAAATAAGACAGGTTCTCCCCAAGGAGAAACACTAGGATGGATGAAACCCTTCTCAAGAAGTTCTTGCAATTGAACTTTCAACTCCTTTAATTCTGCTGGAGCCATTCTGTAGGGAGAGATAGAAATAGGAGTAGTTCCGGGAATAAGCTCTATCAAAAATTCAACTTCTCTTTTCGGAGGCAACCCAGGAAGATTTTTAAGAAAGACATCAGGAAAGTCATACATCGTACCTATGTCCTTGAGGTTAGGACTCTCTAAACGTGTATCAACTATATAAGCAATATAGGCATCACAGCCTTGACGAATCATCTTTCTTGCAAGGACCACCGAAATAATATTAGATGTTAGTGATCTCTCACCTTGAACAATGACGTGTGAAAATGTAGGATCTTTAAAAGGCACATGCTTTGACCTACAATCCACTATTTCATGGTATTTATAGAGCCAATCCATCCCAACAATATCAAAGTCTTGGAAAGGCATTTCAACCAAATCAGTAGGGAAGACTAGATTCAAAATCATGAAGGGACAATCTCGATAAATTCCATTACAAACAACCTGGTGACCCAAAGGACTTCCGACAAGCACATCATAGCTAAGTCTCACAGATTTCACATTTTCAGGAAAAACAAGTGATGAGAAAATATAGGAGTGTGTAGAACCGGGATCAAAAAGTGTAACAACACATAAGCCAAATAAGTGAAATTTACTGACAACCACGTCTGGACCATCTTAGTCATCCCTCTGTCTCATTGCATAAGCTCATGTAGTTGCTCTTGACCCACTAGCTTGATTAGCTCCACTTGGACCCGCTGCTTGTGTGTTTCTAGATCTTGTACCTCTATTACCTTGAGGAGGATTAATAGTAGGTTTCTGAACTGAGCTTTCAGTATACAAAGAAGGAGCAGGGTTAGGATTTGGACAATCCTTAACCTTATGATCAAAGGCCTCACAATTAAAACATGCACCAGAAGCCCTTCTACAAGTACCATAGTGATTCTTCCCACCTTGTGCATAAGTGGGTACGCGAGTCTTACCTTGGCCATAATTTGGAGTGCCCATAGAAAAATCTGATCTATTCTGCTTATGTTGAGCTGACCTGTTAACACTACCAGCCCTGAAATTATCAAACCTACCTCTTTTGGATGGACCTTCGTAATCTGATTTAAGCCTTATGAATTTATTTTCATTTTTACTCGCTTCATCCTTATTAACTCCTTCCCAAATAAGGGCAACTAAAACTAGTATGCAAAATTTCTCATGTTGTAGAATCTCCACATTCTTTCTGACGAAATCATTCAAACCGTCTTCAAAGCGCCTGCACTTATCTTTATCTTCATTAATAATTCCTCCATCATAGCGAGAAAGCCAGAGAAACTTTTGTTTGTACTCAACAATAGACATGCTCTGTTGCCTTAAGTTCAAAAACTTTTTTTCCTTTGCATCACAACAAGTAGGTGGTACATACTTTGTTCTGAATTCTTTAACAAAACCATCCCAAGTAAGCACCGGAGGTTTTCCTTTGGCATTTTGTACACATACCCATCAGTCATATGCATCTTTTTGTAACAGTAAGATAGCATACTTAAATTTGGCAGCATCCGAACACTCTAATTGCTCAAATACCCTCTCCATATGCTCAAGCCATTATTCAGCATCAGTGGGATCAACACTGCCTTCGAACTTAACTCCACCCATTTTTCTCATTTTATCATAGTTCGTTTCATTAGCGTCATGCATTTTTCCAGCCAAGTGATGAAAGAAATCAGCCATCTGTTGAAAATGAGGATTCATAATAGGAGCACTATGACCCATATGGGGATGTGGCTTAACTCTCGCACCCTGATTGTTTCCAACTTCAGATCCACTGGTACGAGGGTAATTATGATCAGCATGATTCTCTCCAACCCTTTCTAGTAAGTGAGGTTGGGAAATTGAGTTACCCAAATCCTCACGAGCAGCTTCCATAGGTCTATTAGAAGAAGAGGCCATAACTTAATTCCTTCAAAAGGGAAGATCACATTGCATTAGGGACATGTACATGATTCATATGCACAATAGACTAGACAAGGTATATTATCCAGGTATGCAAGAAAGAGTATTATCTAAGAAGTCCTAAAAATAACAAATGTACTAAAAGGTCACAAACAAAAGTCCTAGAACCACAAACCTAAGGCTCTGATATCAACACTTGTAGCGATCCTCTTGGGAGGATGCCACTTCCAAAATGAAAACAAATATATACCTACAGCATTTAAAGGGGACTCCATTTAAAACATATTAATCATCGTTACTTATATAGCGGAATTAGGCTCATTCAAAAAGAGTTAAAGGTATAATATTTTGACATCTAATAATTTATATAATTCCAAGTAAAAATAATATAGGAGTTTCAATTCACGATGACGGACCTTTCAAATTATAATCGAGCATGTACCTTATGGAAAGTCATTATTCTCTCTTTTTTATAAACACAACTGCAGGGTCATTTGTACATCATCTTCAAACTTCCAAATGCTAAAGAAAACACTATTTTCTTCCATTTCGCAAATTATAAATAAAAATGTGACTTTAATACATTACAAGATTTGAGTTTACACACTTCAAAACAGCCAACACGATATCAAATTTAACTTTATAATTTACAGTACTACGATAAAATAAGCCTCCAAGATTTACATATACAGGTGCAACATATGGATCATGTACAAGTCCCAAATTTTTTATAAAACATAGATGACTATATGCAAATGTGATCTTCTAAGATCTCAAAAATGTCTACTTCAAGTGTCCATCTTCAATTATTCTCCCGACCACCTACAATAGAAAAATACTATCGCTAAGAACAAAGCTTAGTGGTGTATAAAAATTGGGCTTGGAGCCATAGATTTCTCCAATTCTCTTCTAAATTATTGGTAGCTCAATATAACATATAAATGAAAATCAAGTAAACAAGTATATTACAAGTATCAAAATCGGCATTCAAAGCTTAAGTGTCAAGAAAGTTCATAGAACTATTTCACGAGATGTCAAATAACAAACTTCGCCCAATATGTACGTCATGCCATCATGCCGAGCATAATAAAATGTCAAGAAGGACCGAAGCCCTGAATCAAGTAGGGGCAAAACCCAATAATCAAGAGAATCGAGAACCATAATAAAAATTGTTTTCTAGTTCGTACATAAATGGATAATTTTCCATAATTAAGACGAACCACAAATTCAAAGTCAAGATGGCCAAAGATCTGAATCAAGAGACATGCCAATACAGTGACATAGTCACTGCCACAAGAAGTAAAAAGTCCCAACAAGAATGAAGAATGATCGAGCAATCCGTACAAGTGGCCGAATTAATGAATATCTCACAATAATTCAAAAATACCAATATGTTGATATAAGGTCACGAGAAAGCAAACAAAAGTTCTAAGACAATAATAAAAATACTCCAGCAAACAATGAGAGTATAAATTAAAGTTTATACACAATCCTTGGCTTTTTAGCACATAAATAGTCCTACCACAACTTTACGAGTTCAATTCGTAGACCAACAAGTGCGTCAACTTCCTCAAACAAACTCCTTTAGCTTGTACAAGAGTATAAACACCTTGAATACACAATAAAATATCCATTAATATTCAGAAATTTCAGCAGGTGAAAATGAACAAGATAAGTATCAAAAGTGAGCCTAGTTTGTGCAAATCGCACCAAATTCCCAAAACCGTAAATCTTAACAGCCTGACTGCCTTTTTTTGTGACTCAGTTTTGAATAGGTAAACAGTACAAATAGGCTTTGTAGTCTTCACAAAGGTTGTATGTACATGTCTTAGGGTCACAAGGAGTCAAAAACCATCACAAAATATATTTCGTACAAAGAGATATGCTCAAAGTACTAACAGCAGTACACAGAAAGTTCCTAAATCCGAAAAACTGGCCAGAACTTTCCTTGTGTTGCGTCTCCTTTTTCGACCCCATAAAAGCAAAACCAGCTTTTTACATAAACATAAGAGTTATATATATATGTAATAGATTTCCAAAACTTATTTTTTTGCTTAAAACAAATTTCTACACAACAAGATATTCTAATATTACTAACAGCTACACAGTTTCAAAAACGAGTTTGGGTTACTTACTACAAGGGAGTGATTGTCTTGTGTTCTAGCTGAAAGAACAATTTTTTCTTGGTAATTGTTTGGGGGATTATAATTGAGAGAGATTTCAGGGGGTTTCCTTAGCCTTAAGAAACTTAAATTGTAGAGGAGGTGATATATTTTAACACCTAAACTAGGATATATATTACTTAAAAAGGTGGCTTCCCAAAATTAAAAGTTGGCTGCCCCAAATGCTAAATATCTCATGTATTTACTATTGTTTATGGATATATATCTAGTTGTAGTAGTTTACGTAAATACCCCAATACAATTTCCTTAAATACCATCGCACTTTAAGGCAAGCATCTTTTCAAATGTAGTAAATATTCGAGTTTAGGAAGCGGGAAGTACAGCTCATTCCTTTGTATCAAGAAATGGTTTAATTAAGTGAAAATGTTATCTTATATACTTTGGGGTGATGCAGCCAGTCCAGTATCCGGTAGGTTTCGTGGCTACTCCAGTGCTGCAGGATACTTTTGTTGGGTTACTTGGGTTTCTCGAGGGTATGGCTCCACCAGCAGCTTCACCAGGTACTCCGATTGGTTCCCAGGTTAGTAAGGAGGGCCAGTCTTCAGCTCAGGTGGCAGCACAGGGTTCAGGAGCACAGCCTACTTGTGCATCTCCTAGATTAGAGGTATTGCCAATCCGTACAGTTGCTCCACCTTTTCTAGCCGCACCCATCATGTCTTCTAAGTAGCAGAAGATGCCTGGTAGGTTTCTGAGATTGGGTCCTCCGTGGTTTTCAAGTGCTTCTAGGGAGGTTGCACATGAGTTTCTGACTAGCTGCCATGAGAGATTGCATAATTTGGGGTTAGTCAAGTTACACGGAGAATATTACACCGCATTTCAGCTGGATGGCCCAGTGAAATAGTGGTGGAGGTCATATGTAGCTTGTAGACCATCCAGGTCACCTCCGCTTACTTGGGCACAATTCTCCGCAGCTTTTCTGGAGAAGTATGTACCGCGTAGAATGAGGGAGCATTTGATGGATCAGTTTGTTGGGTTGGAGCAGGGCTCCATGTCTATTTTTGAGTATGAGGTTCTCTTCTATCAGTTGGCTAAGCATGCCACTATGATTTTGCCCACCGAGTACGAGAGGGTGTGTCGCTCTGTCTGGAGATTGACTTTACACCTTTGCTTGGCTACAGAGGGTATGATAGTATCAGGCTAGTCATTACCGTAAACATCTTAATCATCCAGGAAAGAATGGAACAAATGAAGTTCAGAAGTTAATAGAGTCAAAAATGCATGATAAGGAATCAAAGAGATGGAAATTTTCCTAAGAATGCCCTATATCCTCCTGCAGATAGGATACAAACATCATTGTACCAATCTGCGAGACTCTACCGAACACTTGATCTTGTACCAATAACATCGGTGAACCTAGAACACTGATACCAATCTGCCACAACCCAATTTCTCAGGTTGTGATGGAACCTACCATATCCCATAAGTAGGTAACCCAAACCCTTAGCCCAGAACTACAAGTAATAGGCTAAACAAGAACGAAACAAAAATGGAAGTACAACAATAAAAAAATGGAAGATAAACTGAACAAGCATAAATAAATAGGGAGGAAAAAGGACAAAATGTACAAGATTTCCCCGAGACCTGGTGTCGGTCGGTACAAGAGCTTCTACAACATACAAGGTTCTAAAAGAGTACAATTTATATAGAACAGTCTCCGAAGTGCAAAATAAGACTAGTCCAAAATAGAAGGAGAAAGATCAACTTTGGTAGCCAAGAGCTCACCCTGTATCTCTAATCAACAAATCCGCTCAAAATGGCATCAATGGTGATAACTCGTACTGAGATTTGCATCAGGAAAAAGATGCAGAAGTACAGCATGAGTAACAAAACCATGCAGTACCCAGTAGGCATCATAGGTCAACCGAGCTCAGATAAGATACAAGTATAATAACATGTGAATATAAGCTAAAGGTAAGGAAAAAATGGTCTGAAAATAGATGCGGGTAACATCTAGATAACAATGAAAAGCATAAGTAAGTAAAATGAAAAAGCGTAAAGAAAATAGGTTAACAAGTCACACCACAAAATAAACTAACGGGGTTAACCTAGAGTTCTAGTCACATCAAGGGTAACTACAATTGTAGGCAATCATAACCAGAACTAACCTAGCGATCTCGTGAACCATCAAGATAAGGGTGAAGATAATAATAATAATATTAAAATGTCGGGACCATGATTACAAGGGAAAAGAGATTAGTTGGTCAAGTTAAGTAATTGAGGTACGTATAACTAATATTTCAGGAAGGATAAAGTAAAGATCTAACTACAACCTAACTGAACCCTTATAAACCGGGAAGGTACAATAAGTAACAAATAAACCTAATCGGACCCTTATAAGCCCGAAAGGTATAAAAATAATCAATAGATCCAACTGGACTCCTATAAGCCCGGATGATATAAACAACATACAATACTAAATAACAATCAAACCTGATGGGGAAAAGCAAGTAGAACATGCCATGATATGCAGTATGAGATAAGTAAAGTGCAAACCATACTGTATACTCCTCCTCCATCCATATCTTGCAAAGACAGGACCCATAGGGGACTCAAGAAATTCAAATACCAAATAAGATCATATCTTGATGAGCATGCCATGATGAATGTCAGAAAAACCACCCAAAACACGTCTCCTCAGGCATGCATATTTAAATAATCAGTAAAACTGCCCAGAACACGGGTCTCCTTAGGCATGAAAATTTAAAATCAATAAAAATCACCCAAAACACTTCCCTTCAGGCATGCAAGTTTATCTCAAATAAGTATCTCACAAAATATACCAAATTTTCCGTGAGAAAGTCAAAGTACCAAAAACAATATTCTCATAAATCCATTTCTGAAATCGAAACTAGTGTTTTAAACGAAACTTTTTCATATGCCATAAAGAAAACAACCACAATACAAGAACATAGATTAATAATCACATCAAATATTACTACCAAGTCCAATCAACCCGCACCAAGTGTTCCAAGGTCCACTAACTAACAAATAGGGGTACAATTCTAGGGAATTACCTAGAAGGGTCAAACTAATTATAAACTCCCCAGGGAATCCTACCTATGGCGCACATCTAACTGAAACTAGTCTAAGGCACACAACCAACTAAATCAAACTAAAACACACAATTTACTGAAGTCAAGTTAAGGCAAATCGTACTCACCTGGAGTCCCTATAAGTCTAAACACCATGGCCTCGGGGATACCATCTCATATCATAAGAAAGTAGATATAAAGTGATAGTCACAGAATCTAAGGGATAAAAGACTACTCAACTGCATACTACTACCCCCAGCCTATAACAAAGACATCTAATATATCCTTAAGTCTACAATCAAATCTCAATTAGATTAATCATCAACCTGAGATTAATGTAAGGTACGAACAAAATGAGTTAAGATAAGAACAAAACATACTAACCTAAAATCCATCCAACCCAGTGTTCATGGCCTTGGATCCATAAATACATGATATACAGAATATGAAGTACAAAAAAGGAAATGGTAAATATGCATCGAATAGAAAGCACCTAATCTACCACAGACTCTACTGCTAACTCTATACTAAGGATGTATAACTTAACTCTCCTCAAAGCCGCAAACAACCTAGCTAAGCTAAGGCAAGAAATTATAATCTTAAAGATACTACTCCATCTATGCAGAACATTAGAGGAATGAGGATAACCTAAACTAAGGACCCCAACCCTAACTCTAAGCTAAAGAACCTAAATCGACTATCAGAATCATAATTACCTAATCGTCATAACCAGACCATAATATCTCCCCAAAAATTAGCTAACTACCATATGAGTACCTTAAGTGATCTAAGTTTAAAAGAAGGTAAAACGTAACCTACCTGAAAGCTGAAAATGCGCGTATAACCCAACAAGACCAGAGCTTTTCTCCTCCAAGAAGCCTCTTACTGCTATGTAATGACCCTCCAGGTTATTTTCTATTTTTATGCTTTTTCTGCATTTCGAGCCTTCTCTCAGCGGCTATAGGTCATTTATGACTTACCAGGACTAATAGTTTAGTGTTGGGCCATTCATTAGGTCATTATGACCATTTCCCTATTTTAGAACTCGAACTTAGAAAATCTTTGACTTTGGTCAACTTTCTTGGTAAACATGCTCAGAATTGAATTCCGACAGTTCAGTTGGCTCCAAAATGGGGATTTTGGTCTAGTGGGACCATTGGTCTGGGTCTGAGTACTTTTGATTTGGTTTTGTATTACTTCTTGTGTTTTCAAGCCAGTTTGGCTGGTAGGGTTGACTTTGGTCAACATTCAGAGAAGACGGCCTCGGATGAAAATTTCATCAGCACTATTAGCTCTAGAATGTTGATTTTGGGCTAGAGGGACCTTTTGTTTATGTCTCGAGGCTTCCGGGTTTTTTTTGGGTATTGGGTTCCGAGTTAGTTTTGGGCATGGTGCCCACTTTTCATTAAAATGGTCTCCATTGAGAGTTTTGTTGATTCTATCGAGTCTAGAATGTTGTTTTTGGTAGGGTAACATGGTTGGTTTGTGCTCACGGGGGTCTGAATGAATCCTGAGGGTCCATATGGAGACTTTTTCAACCTTGTGTTTTGCTGGTTGCTGCTATAAAGTTGCAGACCAGTTTTGCCAATGTGACCGTGAGGTGGCCTTCGCATTTGCGATGGTCTAGTTTTTTGACCATCGCGATCATGTGGGTTGATCTTTGTGACCGCGATAAAGCAGGTTGGGACCCAGTCCAGTTTGCTCTACGTGATCATGTGATAGGACCGACCGCGATGGTCTGGCCAGCGTCTCTTCGCGATTGTGTGGGATCCTTCGCGATTGCGATGAAGGACCCCAAGCAGCTATTTAAGCTACCAACTTTGTTTTCTCCTCAACAAATCCTATTTTGCTCCATTATTGCACATTTAAGATCCGGTTCAAGCTCTATTATCTCAGCATACTCACCTGGTAAGTTCCCCTCTGTCCCTTTCCCTTTTTTCGTTGTTAATTCTCGTTAAATCCCGTTAATTTTCGTTGGTTTCCCCTTGTGAATTCCCTTTAACTAGTAGCACTTCGGGGCTGTTTTTAGCCCTGAAATAAATCCCGTTTACGCTTAATTTTTGAGCATGGGTTTCTTAACCCACCACGAGCATAATTGTAAATTTTAATTTTTGCTTCATTCCGCGGGCCCTGAGGGTCAGTTTCTGACCCATTTTTTTGTATAGCAATATGGGTGTTATTCTTCTCGTCTTGACACTCGGATCATATTCTTGATAGCATGGAAGCTTTTTGAGGTTGTTCACAAGGAGAAGGCACATGAGTGACAGTTCGTGTTTGCAGTTTTGCCCTGAGGTAGGTTACAGTTTACTTTCTAGACAAAGTTTAGTTAGATTTTATATATTTATATGTTATTGGAATGTTAGGTTGGACTTTAGGTAGATTTAGGCTTAAATTCTGTTTATTGCTTTGAATTGGCCATTTTGTATTATAGTTTAGAATTATCATGTTAATCCTTAGCCTAGAATCTTATAGTATCGTTGTGGCTAGCGTAGAATCCCTAGTTGTTTTGAGGAGGTTTTAGAGGTAGAGTAGAGATTCCTTGTGATTTTTGCTTTTATTTTCCTGATTTATCCGCTTTATTCTACCGTTGTGTGTAACTGTGGGCCCGAGGTCATAACTTGGATTTGGACGGAGCTCCAGGTCAGTTCTCTTGGTTTGGAGGGTATTTTTGCTCTATTTTTCCTTATTGTGTATGGTTTTCTCTTGATACGAATATTTCATGCTCACACTGCATTGCATGTTATTGGCACGGAAAGAAAGTATTTTTCAAGGTTTTTGATTCAAATAAGGTTTACTATGGTTATGGTGATTTTTGGATTGAAATAAATTATATTAGATTTTACTATGGATTTTGGAAGGAAAAAAGAGGAAATACTATTTTATGCATATATTTATAGTTCGATGCAGTATTTCGGACCCCCAATGCATTATTCTGGGTTTTTACCTTTCATTTACCTACATATACATATATGCATTATCTGATGCGGTATTCCGAGCGCCCAATGTGGTATTCTAGATTTATACTATTATGTATTTATACATTACATCATCCTTTCGATCGCAATGCATTGGTTTGTTTCTTTTGGATTGTCGGTTGATTTGGGTTTGTTCTTGTTATTACTTTATCTTTTATTAGTTTGGTTATTTTGGTTTTTGGCTTTATAACTAGTCCTAGGTGGATCCCTTTATTTTAGCTGCTTCCCTATAATTTATATTTATATATTATCTTTCTGCGCTCGGTCGGCCTATGATACCTACTAGAAACCCGTTGTCTCGGTACTCATACTACACTTTGCATCTTTTTCTGATGTAGCACCTAGTACGAGCCACCTTCACTAATCCTCCCATCATTCGAGACCTGTTGAAGTTCGGATCACGATGAGCTGTCGGCGCCTTGGAGACTTTTCATGCCTTCCATCTTGTATATTTTGTCTATATTTTGTATTTTGGATAGACAGAGTCTGTTGTATAGCTACTCCTTACTTTAGTCGCTTTTGTACTAGTGACACCAGGTCCGAGTTGGTTCTCATCTATGTTTTGTCCCTTTGGTCACTTTAGGGTCATCTTTTGTATATTTAGTACGGTGGTATTTATATATGCTATTGGCCCTAATCTTTTTTCATTTATGTCCTCCACTTTTCCTTACTTTAACTACTTTATTGTCTTCCGTGTTGTTGGGTTTGGCTTACCTAGCGGGGGGTTACGTAGGCGCCATCATGGCCCAGTTTTGGGTCGTGACAGAGTGGTATCAGAGCTCTAGGTTCACCGATCTCGCCAGTATAAGAGCAAAGTGTCTAGTAGAGTCTCGTAGATTGGTACGATGATGTTGGTATCCAATCTGCGAGAGGTTGTAGGACATTCCTAGGAAATGTGTCATCTTGTTTGATTCCTTGTCGTGCGTCCTTAGCTTATTCAACTTCTAAGTATCTTTGTTTCACTCTTTCTCAAATGGTTTGGACGAGATCTGCAGCTGGTGAGGATGAGGCCCCTGCACTACAGTTAGAGCCCCAGCTAGGGGGAGGGGTAGAGGTCGACCCAGAGGTCGAGGTAGGGCATGGGCTGCAGCGCCAGATCAGGCTCGGTCTAGACTATCATCACCAAAGCCTGAGGTTAGAGTTGATGAGGTACAGTATGAGCCAGAGCATGTGGGTCCAGCCCAGCATCCAGCCAATTTTGTGGCTACTCCAGTATTGCAGGACACTTTGGTTCGGTTATTGGGGTTTCTCGAGGGTATGACTCCACCAGCAGCTTTGTCGGGCACTTCGATTGGTTGTCAGGTTAGCGATGAGGGTCAGACTTTAGCTCAGGTGGAAGCACAGGGTTTAGGAGCGTAGCCTGCTACTGCGGCTCCCAGATTGGAGGTATTAATGGTTCTTACAATTGCTCCACCTATTCTCGCAGGGCCAGTTATGTCTTCTGAGGACCAGAAGATGCTTGGTAGGTTTCTGAGATTGGGTCCTTTGAGGTTTTTGGGTGCTTCTAAGGAGGATGCACATGAAGTTCTGACTAGGTGCCAGGAGAGACTGCATAATATGGGTTATTTGAGTCACATGGGGCATATTACACCGCGTTTCAGCTAGATGGTCCAGTGAAATAATGGTGGAGGTCATATGTAGCCTGCAGACCAGCCAGGTCACCTCCACTTACTTGGGCCCAGTTCTCCGCAGCTTTTCTGGAGAACAATGTACCACGTAGTATGAGAGAGCGGTTAATGGATCAGTTCTCTGGGTTGGAGCAGGGCTCCATGACTGTGTCTGAGTATGAGGTTCATTTCCACCAGTTTTCCAAACACGCCACTATAATTCTGCCCATCGAGCATGAGAGGGTACGTTTCTTTGTTCGAGGTTTGACTTTGCAGCTTTGCTTGTCTATAGAGGTTCTGGTAGCATAGGGTCAATCATTTCTAGAGGTGGTAGATCATGCCTACACTATTGAGGGCGTTCTTTGCGAGGCCTAAGGGGGCAGCGATAAGAGGTCCCGTCATCAGGACAGTTTTAGCTATTTACAGGTCCGTGGTAGAGGCTATTATGGTAGCGGTCAGAACCTGCAGCGCTTCCAGCTGAGTGATACGCCCAAATTAAAACTCCAATTATGAAGCGTAAGCGGTCGTCGTCAAATATAGAACCCAACAAAAGTTGGGATCGATCCCACAGGGAATAAGGTGCAAATAAAGTCGTTAGTGACTTAGTTGACTAGTAATCAATAGTTTCCGGTAAATGGGGGGTTTGTGTGAACAATATTTGATCAAAGCAAATAATAATGTACGATTAATAATCAATATGAGCGTGAACTAGGGAAGTGTTCACCATGGCGTTGTAACAATTTTGACTCAAAGCTTAATCGGGTTCTTTCTATATGCATATCACGATGTGATTGAATTAATGGTATCATCTAAACGTTTCTCAACCAAATAGACGAATTTCCTTTTAAATTATCTCGAACTTGAAAAGGTGAACTTTCTTATTTCAATCCTAAACATCAAGTAGATTAATCTAGTTACAGCATTAATCATAAGACGAGAGTTGGTAGTCTCGAATCCTCGTAGTTAATCAAATTTCTCGGTTTTAATCTCTTTGCTCAAGCAAATTAAACCTAGGCATGTTCTAATGTTTGCAACCACTAGAAAACGTAAATAACGAATGATTAACAACGTGACAACATATAAATTGAACCCTACGCTACCCGGATTCTATATTGCTACTTTTGCCATGGCTCCCACAACCAGGGTTGTGGGAAGTTAGTTACTCATGCTATTAGGGAAAGAGAAGAAAATTATATTCATCATAGAAAGAAAAGATTCTTACGATATATGAACACAAGCTTCAATTGTCCAAGAACAAGCAGCCAAAATCCCAAGAACAATGGATGAAGAGGAAGAAAACGTATTGTGTCGTGTTTTTCCCTCAAAAAGTCGTTCAAAAACATCCTAGAACTATTGGGTAATGAATAATAAAATAACCCTAACACAGGGTATTTATAGTAGTCCAGGAAATAAAGTCCAAAAATAGAATTTTCGGAATCTCGCGTCGTACTTGGTGGCCCACCCTGACGGACCGTCACATGAGTGACTGGCCGTCAGGGTGGCTGTCGCCCTTAACCAGTGGAGCTGCCGGACTTGGTGGCACACCTGATGGACCATCACATGAGTGATTGGCCGTCAGGGTGGCCGTCACCCTTAACCAGTGGGGCTGCCAGACTTGATAGCCTGGGTGACGGCCCACCAAGTGTGTGGTGGCCTGTCATCCCGGCCGTCACTCTTATCCAGAGGAGTTCTTTGATCATATTTTCTTCCGTTTCTATCCCTAGCTCCATTCTCTGCAAATATAATAATAAAACATCAAAAACGACAACGGTTGCTTGAAAACTCACGATTATTCTTAGTTAAAGGAGTCAACAGTGCCGTAGAATGGCGGCACATCAACACCCTCAACTTAAAACGTTCGCTTGTCCTCAAGCAACATGACAACAAAACAAAAGGATGACTCGACTAAGAAAACAAACATGTATTACTAGCGAATCATGGCCATTCAACAGCTTATTCAATTTAAATCAAGCCCCCTCCCCCCCGATAACACACAAATGTATGAAAAGCTAACTTGTAAGGATCCAAACATGTCATTCCGATATGATAGAATATTCTGCATACACACACAATAGCTATCCCAACAGTCAGTAGATAATACAAAAATCCCGGTGCCCTCACCACAAAGAAGTCCCACACACAAGATTTGGGAGTAGGTAAGGCGCTCACACTCACAAACGATTTCAAACAATGCACATGCGATGCCATAAGCTTGCCCTTGCTATTCTATTTCAGTTTTTCAGAAAGCCGCTCAGGATCACTACAGGACTTGTTTTGGCTTGTAATGAGGCTTTGGGTGCAGGCAGGATACGTTTGGGGAATAGTGACTAAACCCTCCTTGGAATCGCCGACCTACTATTTCCACTTAACTTTTTACTTCGTCCATCCTTATTCACCTTTTTATTCCCTTCTTTCTAGCTACAGGTGCGGCCTCTTTATTTCTTTTTCATCTCTTTTTCGTTTCTTTTCCTTTATTTTCTTAGGCACACACCCGAAATTTTCATTCTATCCACAACCAATCTTATCCATCCTATTTTTCTTATCATTTACCTCTATAGTAGCCACCCTCAACTTAGGCTGATTGCCTGAGTTAAGGTGCACGATGTCCAAGGAAGGACCAGGGCCAAAATAGTGATTCAAAGTTAAAAAGAAACTGTGACAGGTTATCGAAAGAATACGGTCAATTATGGCTCAAACAGGGATTATTTGCATTTGGACGGTCTTATAGGCTAAGTGGACTGCACACAAAAAGGGCCTGTGATCCTTTCCTAAGCAACCAACTTCAAGCTTAACAAAATAGACCGGGCAAGTTCTAGATGCATGCACAGAGTAAGAGTTTATAACAATAAGCTCACACACACTTGGCACCAAGAAACCATACCACTACCAACTATCAAAACATCAGTTCGGTTTAAGCATAATTATTACAATCACAACCACACAATGACATTCAAGGATCCAGAACAGTCAGTCGTTTCAAACATAAGTACAAAATCAACTTTTTCAGAGGGGGCACCTTTTAGTTCAACTTTCTTTAGTTCAACTTTCCAAAAAGCCATGCTTGCTATTGACACCAGAAAACAACACAAACGAAATTTAAAATGATGACCTAAACATGCTGGTTCTACTAGATAGCACACCGGAGGGAAAAGAAACGCGGCAACAAAAACCCTCGGTGGTGAACGACTTACAGGTATCCCAACACCCTCAACTTAGACTCATGCATTGTCCCCAATGCATACATGTGAAAACTAAAACTGTGAGAGAAAGGAATACCTGTGAAGCCCATAGGACTCAGAGTCTGGCATGATGTTGGAGACCGCCAGGGTCTCCAAAGTAGGAGAAATTGATGGAATAGGTGCCCGCGACATCATCTTGTTGAGCTCCAACTTTCTCTTTTATCGGCTCCTCAGCTAGTCGAGACAACTTCTTTACTCTTTCTAGCTCTTTTTCTTTGTTGGTTCTCTTGCGGTGTTTTCTTTTCCTTGATTTGTTCTCACCGCCTGGCTCTACCAGTTTCTCTTCTTGCGATCGCAACATCATTCTCATAATAGCTAGGGTCTCGACACAACCCTTCTCCTTAATATGCACATCCTTAGGGGCTTCATCAATAACATTGATAACCGAGACCACTCTCATGTCTCTTGGTGGCTTCATCAATTTACACGCATCAAACTTGACCAATTCATTGTTTAATCTGAATGTCAGTTCGTTTCTTTCCATGTCGACCAACACTCTTGCAGTGGCTAACAATGGTCGTCCCAAGATTATGGGAACTTCAAAGTCCACTTCGCAATCTAAGATCACAAAGTCAGCCGGGAATATAAACTTACCAACTTTTACCAGCACATCAGACAATATTCCCACCGGTCGCTTTACTGAACGGTCAGCAATTAGCACCCTCATGGTAGTTGGTTTGGGCGCTCCCAAACCCAATTGTTTATAGACTGCTAGCGGCATCAAGTTGATTCTAGCACCAAGATCACATAAGGCTTTTTCAAAGTTGAATTTCCCAATAGTACAGGGAACAGTAAAAGCACCTGGATCTTCCTTCTTTTCCACTAACGATCTTGAAGAAATAGCACTGTAATGGTGGAGGTTATCTTCTGGTTCAAAGCTCACTGACCTCTTCTTGGTAATCAAGTCCTTCATGAACTTGGCATATCCGGGCATTTGTTCATGAGCGTCCACCAGAGGGATGTTTACTGATATCTGTTTTAGCATGGTCATGAAGTTCAGGAACTTGCTATCTTCCACTTTCTTCTTCAACCATTATGGGAAAGGAGGTGGTGGCCGAGGCATCATAGTTGAAAACTTTTCAACTTCCTTGCTTTTATCCGTGGGACTTTGAGTAGCATCCTCTACCACATTGTCATCCGCAACATCACCTTTCTGAGTCTGAATTACCGGATGTGGTTCCGATAATGTTTTACCGCTTATCGTAGTGATCGCCATACAGCTCCCGTACTTCCTCGGGTTTTGAATGGTGTCACTCGGCAAGGTACCTGTCTTCCTTTGATTTAGAGATGCCGAGATTTGACTCACTTGATGCTCTAATTGCTTAATCGAGGTGGAATGTGAATCCACTACCTGACTCATTGCTGATAATTCAGTCCCCATCTCCTTTACCCTGGCGTCAGTAGATTCCACCTTCAGCAGCATCTTAGCCATCATATTCTCTAGTTTGGACGTCCCTGTCTCGGTGCTATCTTTTTCCCGATTACCAGGTGGTACATACAACCCACCTCCATCAGTTTTATTCTTCCAGTTCCCCTGATCGCGGTCTCTGTAGCCAGCTTTTTCATAGTAGTTGTCCCTCTGATAGTTCCGACCTTGGTTTCCCTGACCATTGGCCTGGAAACCACCCAAATAATTTGCCTCCTCATCAGGTTCAAACTCTGCTGCTCTACCTTGGGAACCCACAGCTTTCACTTTCTCAATACCTCCTGACAACAAATGCTTTGTTAGTAGGTCCATTTGCGTCTTTAGATGGGCCATATCTTGGTCCCGCTCTTCCTCCTTCCTGCGCTGCTCTGCTGACATACCAACTGCATAAGTGCTAGCTGCTACCTCTGTATCACGTGTATGCCAGGCCCTGTTGGTTTTGGTGAGCTTGTCCAAAATAGTTGTGGCCTCAATAAAAGTGAGACCCATAAATGCTCCACCTGCTGCGTTATCCAATGTCGGCTTGGTAGCCAAATTCAGTGCCCTGTAGAATGTCTGCATCAAAAAATCTTCGGTCAACTGATGGTTTGGGCATTGTGTCAGCTTTTTCTTGAAACGCAACCAAGTCTCATGTAACGCCTCATGAGGTTGTTGTCTGAAGTTGCTAATTTCATCCCTCAACTGTATCATCCTAGAGGGAGGAAAGAACCTTTCTAGGAAAGCTCCTTTCAATTCTCCCCAGGTTGTGATAGAGTCGGGGGTTAGCACTGTCAACCATAATGCTGCCTCATCAGACAGAGACAACGGAAACAACCTGAGCCTGATCGCTGTCTGACTTACTCCAGGCAATTCGAACGACTTGCAGATTCCCACAAAATTCATCAGGTGTTGGTTTGGATCATCACCAGTGATTTGCCGCCATTCTACGGCACTTTTGACGCCTCTAAACTAAGAACAATCGTAAGTTTTCAAGCAACCATCGTCGTTTTTGATGTTTTATGTTATGTTTTCAGGAAAGGGAGACAAACATGGAAACGAAAGGAAATACGAGCAAAACGACGTTCTGGATAAGAGTGACGGCCTGAGTGACGGTTCGTCAAGCTGGTGACGGTCCATCAAGCCCAAACCATCACCCTGAGGCAGCACCACTGCCTAGTGGTGACGGCCACCATGACGGTCCGTCAAGGTGGTGACGGTCCGTCGCCCAAACCGTCAAGTTGAAATAGTGCGCGATGCGGATTCCGAACGTTTTTGAGTTTACTTCCTGGACTCCTATAAATACCCTATGTTAGGTTTATTTTAATACATTACAAGT
Source organism: Jaltomata sinuosa (assembly GCA_003996215.1). Lineage (NCBI taxonomy): Eukaryota > Viridiplantae > Streptophyta > Magnoliopsida > Solanales > Solanaceae > Jaltomata > Jaltomata sinuosa. The sequence goes on from QJPP01000019.1 coordinate 2,082,327, forward strand.
CAATTACAAATTATTCACCCAATAGTTCTAGGAGATTTTTAGTCTACTTTTGAGCGAGAATTTGAGAGCAAGAAACACGTTTTCTTCTTCTTGAAATCGTGTTCTTGAATTGTTCTTGGGATCTTGGTTTCTTGTTCTTGGATAATTGAAGTTTGTTTTCATAATATTGTAAGAATCTCTTTTCTCTTTATTATGAATATGAATCTCTTTTCTTTCCATCAAAGAATGATTAGCTAACTTCCCACAACTAGGGTTGTGGGAGCTATGGCTAAAGTAGCGATATAGATTCCGGGTAGCGTCGGGTTCAATATTTATGATTGTCACGTTGTTAATCATTCATTCTTCACGTTTTCTAGTGGTTGCAAACATTAGAACATGCCTAGGTTTAATTTGCTTGAGTAAAGAAATTAAAACCGGGAAATTTGGTTAATAACGAGGATTCGAGACTACCAACTCTCATCTTATGATTAATGCTGTAACTAGATTAATCTACTTGATGTTTAGGATTGAAATATAAAAAGCTCGCCTTTTCAAGTTCGAGAGAATTGAAAAGGAAATTCGTCTATTTGGTTGAGAAACATTTAGATGATACCATTAATTCAATCACATCGTGACATGCATATAAGAAAGAACCCGGTTAAGCTTGAATCGACATTGTTACAACGCCATGGTGAACACTTCCCTAGTTCACTCTCATATTGATTATTAATCGCACATTATTATTTGCCTTGGTTAAACATTGTTCACACAAAAACCCCCCCAATTTACCGGAAACTATTGACCACTAGTCAAATAAATCACGAACGACCTAATTTGCACCTTATTTCCTGTGGGATCGACCCCAACCTCTGTTGGGTTCTATATTTGACGATGACCGCTTACGCTTCATAATTTGAGGTGTAGTTTGGGCATTATCAAATTTTGGCGCCGTTGTCGGGGAATACGGTTGCTTATTTAGTCCGGTGTATTTATTTGACTCTTAGTCATATTTCCTGCTTTTATTTTTTATTTGTTGTTTTTGTTTTTACAGGGTACATAGTTGTGCATGCCAAGTACCCAAGGCTCGGGTGAACCAATATTACCCTACGACCCCGAGCTTGCAAGAACGATAAGGCGAAACATGAATGAGCAACAACAAGAGGCAGCGAGACTCGCTGCAGCTCAGCAAGCCCAACAACGTGTGAATGCTGGTGGTCTTGAGGTCGACATAGAGTTGAATGATGAGGAGGTTGACTTAGATGGAATTGGGGCCACGGGCGCTATTGCGTTTCCTCCGCTAGCACCCGGGGCCAAGTTCAACATCACTAGCACAATGATTCAGATGTTGAATTTGAGAGGAGTGTTCCGTGGTGTTGCTGGTGACGATCCAAACCAGCACCTGATGAATTTTGTGGGAATCTGCAAGTCGTTCGAATTGCCTGGAGTGAGTCAGATAGCGATCAGGCTCAGGTTGTTTCCGTTGTCTCTATCTGATGAGGCAGCTTTATGGTTGACAAAGCTGACCCCCGACTCTATCACAACTTGGGGAGAGTTGAAAGGAGCTTTCCTAGAAAGGTTCTTTCCTCCCTCTAGGATGATACAGTTGAGGGATGAGATTAGCAATTTCAGGCAACAACCTCACGAAGCTTTACATGAGACTTGGTTACGGTTCAAGAAAAAGCTGACACAATGCCCGAACCATCATCTTACCGACAACTTTTTGATGCAGACATTCTACTGGGCACTGAATTCGGCTACTAAGCCGACATTGGACAACGCAGCAGGTGGAGCATTCATGGGTCTCACTTTTGTTGAGGCCACAACTACTTTGGACAGGCTCACCAAAACCAACAGGGCCTGGCATACACGGGATTCAGAGGTAGCAGCTAGCACTTATGCAGTTGGTGTGTCAGCAGAGCAGCGCAGGAAAGAGGAAGAACGGGACCACGACATGGCCCATCTAAAAACGCAAATAGACCTGCTAACCAAGCATTTGATGTTGGGGGGTATTGAGAAGGTGAAAGTTGTGGGTTCCCAAGGTAGAGCAGCAGAGTTTGAATCTGATGAGGAGGCGAATTATTTGGGTGGTTTCCAGGCCAACGGCCAAGGAAACCAAGGTCGAAACTATCAGAAGGACAACTACTATGAAAAAGCTGGCTACAGAGATCGTGACCAGGGAAACTGGAGGAATAACACTGATAGAGGTGGGTTGTATATACCACCTGGTAATCAGGATAGAGCTAGCACCGAGACAGGGACGTCTAAATTGGAGAACATGATGGCGAAAATGCTGCTAAAGGTGGAATCTACTGACTATGCGGTAAAGGAGATGAGGACCGAACTATCAACAATGAGTCAGGTAGTGGATTCACATTCCACCTCGATCAAGCAATTAGAGCAACAAGTGGGTCAAATCTCGGTGGCTCTAAATCAAAGGAAGACAAGGACCCTGCCGAGTGACACTATTGAAAACCCGAGGAATGACGCGAGTTGTATGGAGATCACTACAAGAAGTGGTAGAACATTACCGGAATCACAGCTGGTAATTCAGATTCAGGATGGTGAGATCGCGGACGAAAAGGCGGTCGAGGAGGTGACTCAAAGACCCACGGATGAAAACAAGGAAGCTGAAAAACTTCCAACTATGATGCCTCGGCCACCACCTCCGTACCTTCAATGCAGACGATTTGCAAGTAACCCAGAAAGTGGCATAGATAGGCAAGCCTTCACCTGAATTTTCCAATAAGAAACACATAAAGCTTCAAGAGCAACTAATCCAACTCAAACATCGCAGACCAACTTAAGGTAGAAGACGCCATTAACACAACAAATGCACGTCCGGATATTAGCCAAAGTTCGTACCCAACCCCATGACGCGCACCCCTGCGAAAAATGCCCAAAACTAATTACCAACGAAAGAACCCGCGTTCACGTAGCGTGGAACCAGCCAAGAACGACGCATCAACACTCCACCACTACAGTGCTGATCTTTCATCATAGATCAGTTACGTGACGACAAGAAAGGGCATCAGATTCCAGGTGCTATATACTGTTCCCGGCTCACAAATTGTGCACTATACGGAATAGCCCCTACAAACTTCAAAGGAAAGAGCTATTATGTAGATCCTTGGTAGCTACACGCATCAAATCATATGAATCGCCCCTAGCAACTATAAAAATAGTTGAAGAGCTCCTGCAAATAACCAAAAACGACGCCATCGCAGGGCTCCGCTATGGCCACACCAACCCTCGCAAAACACTAACCGAAAAATTCTAGTAGTGAAAGCAACACAAACAGGTGGGAAACTCATATGACCAGTCATGAACATAAAAAAGAAGAAACAAACACAAAGAATGGCAAGGCGTTACACAAGTTTGGTCACCAAATGCTCAAATCCATATCAACAGCTTGACATTTCCGATAGAATATCCCATGGATTGCGAAGACCGTGGAACTTTTGAAAAAAGTACGCCCATAATCTTGGGACGACCATTGACATGGAGAGAAACGAACTGACATTAAGGTCAAACAATGAATTTGTCAAGTTCGATGTGTGTAAATTGATGAAGCAACCAAGAGACATGAGAGTGGTCGCAGTCATAGATGTGGTTGAAGAAGCCCCTGCGGAGCTGCATATTGAGAAGATGGGTCCTGTCGAGACCCTAGCGGTGACAAAAATGAAGTTGCGATTGCAAGAAGGGAAACATATCAAGGAATGCGGTGAAAACAAATCAAGGAAGAGAAAATACCGCAAGAAAACCAGCAAAGAAAGAGTAAAGAAGTTACCGCGATTAGTTGCGGAGCCGATAAAA
>QJPP01000020.1:0-66941 GCA_003996215.1 Jaltomata sinuosa
TCGGGAAAAAGCTAGCAATGAGTCAGGGACGTCCAAACTAGAGAATATAATGGCTAAGATGCTGCTGAAGGTAGAATCGACTGACTCCGGGGTAAAGGAGATGAGGACTGAATTATCAGCAATGAGTCAGGTAGTGGATTCACATTCCACTTCGATCAAGCAATTAGAGCAGCAAGTGAGTCAAATCTCGGCGTCTCTAAATCAAAGGAAGACAGGGACCTTGCCGAGCGACACCATTCAAAACCCGAGGAAGGACGGGAGCTGTATGGCGATCACTACAAGAAGCGGTAAAATATTATCGGAATCACATCCGATAATTCAGACTCAGAAAGGTGATGATGCGGATGAAAATGTCGCAGAGGATGGTACTAAAAGGCCCTCGAATAAAATCAAGGAAGTTGAAAAACTTCCAACTATGATGCCTCGGCCACCGCCTCTTTTCCCACAACGTTTGAAGAAGAAAGTGGAAGATGGCAAGTTCCTAAATTTCATGACCATGCTCAAGCAGATATCAGTGAACATCCCACTGGTGGACGCTCTTGAACAAATGCCCGGATATGCCAAGTTCATGAAGGACTTGATTACCAAAACGAGGTCAGTGAGCTTTGAACCATAAGATAACCTCCACCACTGCAGTGCTATTTCTTCAAGATCGTTAGTGGAAAAGAAGGAAGATCCAGGTGCTTTTACTGTTCCCTGTACTATTGGGAAATTCAACTTTGAAAAAGCCTTATGTGATCTTGGTGCTAGCATCAATTTGATGCCGCTAGCAGTCTATAAACAATTGGGTTTGGGAGCTCCCAAACCTACAACCATGAGGGTGGTAATGGCTGACCGTTCAGTAAAGCGACCGGTGAGAATATTGTCTGATGTGCTGGTAAAGGTCGGTCAGTTTATATTCCCAGCTGACTTTGTAATCTTAGATTGCGAGGTGGACTTTAAAGTTCCCATAATCTTGGGACGACCTTTGTTAGCCACAGCAAGAGTGTTGGTCGACATGGAAAGAAACGAGCTGACATTCAGATTAAACAATGAATTGGTCAAGTTTGATGTGTGTAAATTGCTGAAGCCACCAAGAGACATGAGGGTGGTCTCGGTTATCAATGTCATTGATGAAGCCCCTACGAATGTGCATATTGAGGAGAAGGGTGTTGTTGAGACCCTAGATGTTAGGAGAATGATGTTGGGATCGCAAGAAGAGAAACCTATAGAGGAAGGCGGTGAGAACAAATCAAGGAAAAGAAAACACCGCAAGAGAACCAACAAAGAAAAATAGTTCGAAAGAGTAAAGAAGTTGTCTCGACTAGCTGAGGAGCCGATAAAAGAGAAAGTTGGAGCTCAACATGATGATGTCGCTTGTACCTATTCCATCGATTTCTCCTGCTTTGGAGACCCTGGCGGTCTCCAACATCATGCCAGACTCTGAGTCCTATGGGCTTCACAGGTATTCCTTTCTCTCACAGTTTTAGCTTTCACATGTACGCATTAGGGACAATGCATGAGTCTAAGTTGAGGGTGCTGGGATACCTGTGAGTCTTTCACCACCGAGGGTTTTTGTTGCCATGTTTCTTTTCCCTCCGGTGTGCTATCTAGTAGAACCGGGATGTTTAGGTTGTCATTTTAAATTTTGTTTTGTGTTCTGGTGTCTATAGCAAGCATGGCTTTTTAGAAAATTGAACTAAAAAGAGCCCCCTCCGAAAAAGTTGATTTTGTACTTATGTTTGAAATGATTGACTGTTCTGGATCCTTGAATGTCATTGATCGGCTGTGATTGTAATAATTATGCTTAAGCCGAGCTGATGTTTTGATAGTTGGTAGTGGTACGATTTCTTGGTGCCAAGTGTGTGTGAGCTTATTGTTATAAATTCTTACTCTGCATGCATCTAGAACTTGCCCGGTCTATTTTGTTAAGCTTGAAGTTGGTTGCTTAGGAAAGGATCACAGGTGCTTTTTGTGTGCAGCCCACTTAGCCTATAAGACCGTCCAAATGCAAATAATCCCTTTGACCCCTGTTTGAGCCATAACTGACCCTATTCTTTCAATAACCTGTCACCGTTTCTTTTTAACTTTGAATCCCTATTTTGGCCCTGGTCCTTCCTTGGACATCGTGCACCTCAACTCAGGCAATCAGCCTAAGTTGAGGGTGGATACTATAGAGGTAAATGATAAGAAAAATAGGATGGATAAGGTTGGTTGTGGATAGAATGAAAATTTCGGGTGTGTGCCTAAGAAAAGAAAGAAAAAGAAACGAAAAAGAGATGAAAAAGAATTGTCAAAATAAAGAGGCCGCACCTGTAGCTAGAAAGAAGGAAATAAAAAGGTGAATAAGGATGGACGAAAGTAAGTGTAAGTTGAGTGGAAATAATATGTCGGTGATTCCAAGGAGGGCTTAGTCACTAACTCCTACATGTATCCTACCTGCACCCGAAGCCTCGTTACAAGCCAAACAAGTCCTGTAGTGATCCTGAGCGGCTTCCTGAAAAACTGAAATAGAATAGCAAGGGCAAGCTTATGGCATCGCATGTGCATTGGTTGAAATCGTTTGTGAGTGTGAGCGCCTTACCTAGTCCCAAATCTTGTGTGTGGTACTTCTTTGTCGTGAGGGCACCAAGATTTCTGTATTATCTATTGACTGTTGGGATAGCTGTGCGTGTGTATGTAGAATACTCTATCATATCGGAATGACATGTTGGGATCCTTGCAAGTTAGCGTTTCATACATTTGTGTACTACCGGGGGGTGGCTTGATGTAAAAGACTGTTGAGTGGCCATGATTTGCTAAGGATTTGTGTTTGTATTCTTAGTTGAGTCGTCAGTTTGCTTTTGTGTCATGTTGCTTGAGGACAAGCGAACGTTTTAAGTTGAGGGTGTTGATGTGCCGCCATTCAACGGCACATTTGACTCCTTTAACTAAGAATAATCGTGAGTTCGTAAGCAACCGTCGTCGTTTTTGATGTTTTATGTTATATTTGCAGGAAATGGAGACAAACATAGAAAAGGAAGGAAATATGATCAAAAAGCTCCACTGGATAAGAGTGGTGGCCGGGATGACTGGCCACCACACACGTGGTGGGCCGTCACCCAGGCCACCAAGTCTGGCAGCAACACTGGTTAGTGGCGACGGCCACCCTGACGGCCAGTCACACATGTGACGGTCCGTCAGGATGGGCCACCAAGTGGAGCAGCACACTGGTTAGTGGCGACGGCCACCCTGACGGCCAGTCACACATGTGACGATCCGTCAGGATGGGCCACCAAGTGCAACGCGGATTCCAAAAATTCTATTTTTGGACTTTATTTCCTGGACTATTATAAATACCCTGTGTTAGGGTTATTTTATTTTTCATCACCCAATATTTCTAGGAGAGTTTTGGACGAGTTTTGGAGAGAAAACACGACACAATACGTTGTTCTTCTTATTCTTCCATTGTTCTTGGGATTTTGGCTTCTTGTTCTTGGATAATTGAAGCTTGTGTTCATAAATCGTAAGAATCTTTTCTTTCTATTATGAGTATGATTTGAAGCTTGTGTTCATAAATCGTAAGAATCTTTTCTTTCTATTATGAGTATGATTTTCTTCTCTTTCCCTAATAGCATGAGTAGCTAACTTCTCACAACCCTGGTTGTGGGAGCCATGGCAAGAGTAGCAATATAGATTCCGGGTAGCGTAGGATTCAATTTATATGTTGTCACGTTGTTAATAATTCGTTATTAACGTTTTCTAGTGGTTGGAAACATTAGAACATACCTAGGTTTAATTTGCTTGAGCAAAGAGATTAAAACCGGGAAGTTTGATTAACGACGAGGATTCGAGACTACCAACTCTCGTCTTATGATTAATGTTGTAACTAGATTAATCTACTTGATGTTTAGGATTGAAATAAGAAACTTCACCTTTCCAAGTTCGAGAGAATTGAAAAGGAAATTCGTCTAGTTTGTTGAGAAACGTTTAGATGATACCATTAATTCAGTCACATCGTGATATACATATAGAAAGAACCCGGTTATGCTTTGAGTCGAAATTGTTACGACGCCATGGTGAACACTTCCCTAGTTCACTCTCATATTGATTATTACTCGTTGAACTCGTACATTATTATTTGCTTTGTTCAAATATTGATCACACAAACCTCCCCATTTATCGAAAACTATAGATTACTAGTCAACTAAGTCACTAACGACTTAATTTGCACCTTATTCCCTGTGGGATTGACCCCAACCTCTGTTGGGTTCTATATTTGACGACGACCGCTTACGCTTCGTAATTGGAGTCGTAATTTGGGCGTATCAATGCACAATCTAAATGCAACAATTAAATGTATTAAAATAATGTTTAACTCATAATTGAATTTTATTGCAACAGATGTTAATGTGTTGCAACAGATGTGAATTTTGAAAAAATAAATTCAAATTAATCTCTATAAAAGTAGACTTACTGCTTCCTCGGGTGGTTTGAAAAGATCAAGAACTTTTGCTCTTTTATCGTTCTTGACCGACAACCAACTCAGAATTCTAGGACTAGAAACCTCTTCTTGATAGTCCTTCACTTGTTGTCGGAGATAAGGAATGGCTTCAAATGCCCAAGCCTGTAAAAATTATGCTAAAAATTAAAAATATTATTCAATAAAAAAAATTAAAACACAAAAATAAAATATTTACCATGAAAGCCCATGAAAAGCCATATAAGTTGACTGTCTTTGGCGTTAACGAAGTCAACAAATATTTGACAGTCATTATGAAGCTTTCACGACTCCAAGGGTAGTTATTGAATGCCTTCAGATCTTCCAAGAGCTTTATTAAACCAAGTGGTATGTTGTTGTTAACGTCTCTCGCGCAAAAATATTATGTACAAACCAAACCAAGCACAATGATTGCTTGTACTTCTTTGAAAGTCTTTTACCTTCTAACTCTTGAAGTAAATTTACATTTTTGAAGCTTGAACCAACAAGGGACACCAAGTCATCATCATCAGTTGACTTGCCCTTTTGAATTTTCTTGACAGTCTTGGCTGCTGACTTAGATCCTTTTTTTGTTGTTGTCTTTAGTGTGCAGGGTGCTTTTTTTTTGTGTAACAACATGAATAGGTTGAGAAGGAGGATGACATTTTAGTCCAGTAACTATGACAAACTCTTTCAACCCAAAACAAAGTGGCATGCCACAATAGTTGATCCCGACTTCATCCATCTTATCATTGTTCTCATACATAAATCTACGTTTGAGAAGACCAAATATCATGGTCATTTGAAAACGAGCATTATTATCCTCTGGCAAATCAAGATATTGCCCAAAGCAGCTGTTTCTGAAATAATCATCCAATTTTTGTTCTTGAAGTATTTTTCTGAAGGTGTCAAAAGATTTTCCCATGGCTGACTTTATCACACAATCACCAGTTAAATTTGTGACACCATCACACTGCATTCTCACAGAAAAATTATCAATGCAGAATGTTTTGACACACTCTTCAGTGGAAGGACTGTTAGGATCAAGGTATTCCTCTTCTTCATCTTCACTTTCATTATCTCTTCCTTTTCCTCCTTCCTCTGATTCTACTTCATTATCTTCTCCATCCCTCTCTTTATCTACACCTTCTTCCTCTACTGAGTTTTTATCTTCATCACTTTCTCCTTCATCTTCCTCACTTCCCTCACTTCCTTCATCTTCCTCACTTTCCTCATCTCCTTGTTCATCTTTACTTAAATCTCCAGATTCTTCACTTTTTTCTATTTCATTCTCTTTTTCCTTCTTTTTTTCTATATTTAAAGCTGATCGAGAAGAGACTTCTTCTTCTAATTGAGATACTGCTTGTATAACAAGCTCTTTTAGTGGTGAATGTTTCCTAACTATTTTTCTTCTTCCTTTCTTTGGAGTTGATTCACTTCCTTTCCTTTTAGTGGGAGCCATTTATCTACTAACAAGAGTAAAATAAAGGTCAATAATTGATTTGTGCATCATTAAAAAAAAATAACAATGAATTTAAAATGTACAAATAATTGATCCAATAGATGAGTCATCTGTTCCAACAGATGACCCATCTGTTGTAACAGATGACCCATCTGTTGTAACAGATGACCCATCTGTTGTAACAGATGACCCATCTGTTGGAACAGATGAGTCATCTGTTGCAACATATGACTCATATGTTCCAACAGTTTAGTCATCTGTTGGAAACATAATAAGAGTAAACCAACAGATGGTATAGTTATTTCCAACATATGCTTAATATGTTGCAACAGATGAAGCATTTGTTGCAACATATTACACATCTGTTATGGTATTAACAAAAAATTTACCACATAATACACCAAGAACATCAACATAAATCAACATTTATCACTTGAATAACAATTTTGAAGAGCAACACCATACAAGAACAACAACACCAACATTTACCAATAAAACAACATCAATAACACCAACAAAATTCAATAAAATCAACAAAACAACACCAACACCAACATTTACCATCTGTTGGTTTACTCTTATTATGTTTCTGTTGGATGAAATTAAAGCAGTAGCTACTGCTTTGATTTCATCCAACATATGACTCATCTGTTGGAACAATGACCATCTGTTGGAACAGATGAGTCATCTGTTGCAACATATGACTCATATGTTCCAACAGATGGGTCATCTGTTGGAAACATAATAAGAGTAAACCAACAGATGGTATAGTTATTTCCAACATATGCTTAATATGTTGCAACAGATGAAGCATTTGTTGCAACATATTATACATCTGTTATGGTATTAACAAAAAATTTACCACATAATACACCAAGAACATCAACATAAATCAACATTTATCACTTGAATAACAATTTTGAAGAGCAACACCATACAAGAACAACAACACCAACATTTACCAATAAAACAACATCAATAACACCAACAAAATTCAATAAAATCAACAAAACAACAACAACACCAATATTTACCAATACAACAACACCAATAACACCAACATAATGTTCAAGAACAAGAACAACAACAACATTAACCCTAACTTTGAGGATAATACTCAGTTCAAATCTTCTTCTTCTTAACTCAGTTCAAGTCTTCTTCTTCTTAACTTAGTTCAAGTCTTCTTCTTTTATATTAACCAAAAATATTATTTTCAAAAAGCCTAACTTTTTGAGATGCAAAATCCTTTTACAACTGTAGCAACAGATTCCAACAACAACAATAACAAAAATTTCACTTCCATTAAAAATAATAACACAAGACAAGAACAACAACAAGACACAACAAGAACAACTCAAGACACAATAAAAATTCAAATCTTAACAACTATTGCAATAGAACAAGAATAACAACAAAATTTCATAATCTGTTGCAATAGATTACTTGCAAAAATCAAAATTTCACTACTTTCACAACAATGTTCAAGAACAAGAATAACAACAACAATAAAAATTCATATTTCACTGAAGATACACACACTATTTACAAATATACAATCATATCAAGTGTAAACAAATACCACAAATTAGGGTTTCTTTCATTTTTAAGCATAAAACAACAAAATCATCAACCCACAGTTTCAGTTTCAGTTCTTCTTCTTTTTCTTCTTTAATCAAAACCCCAACTTTTTTAAAACCCTAACTTTTCAACTTTTTGAACCAAATAAAAGAGAAGACTTTACCTGAAAAGAGATAGAAAGAGCAAAGGGAGATCGATTCCCCTGTTTCGTCAGGAAAATAACAGAGAAGAAGAAGAAGAAAAAGAGAGCAAAATCGTCCTTAACAGTTGAGAGCTTTTGGGGAGATGAGATTTTTTAAAATTTGAAACCAATTTGATCGGTTAAGGGAGAGGAAAAGAAAGAGAATTGGGGGGAGTTGAGTTGGGTCTTTTTGTATTTTTAAAAAGATTAAGAAGTTTTAAAAATATTAATTGAGTCCCCAATTAACTAAACTAATTTTTTAAGTGTCTTTGACCATTAGGCTTGATCAATGTCACCAAAATTAATTTTGAGACTTGAGAGTCACCTTTCATTCAATTTTCTCAAGTGAAGTAATCCTCAATCTCATTTTAAGTGCTTTTTAAGATCATGAAATTTATCCCAAATTAAATTTGAGTACAATAAGGAAATATAATACTCCCTCAGTTTCAATTTATTTGGCCTATTTTGACTTGGCACGGAGTTTAAGAAATTTAAAAAGACTTTTGACTGTTGTGGTTAAAAATTAAAGATATGTCAAATGTATCAAAATGCCCTTTAATCTTGCGGTCTTAATCATGCGATGTGGAAAGTTGAAATTGAAGAGTTACTAAAAAAGAAAAGAAACATTATTTTTGAACGTACCAAAAAAGAAAGTAGGTCAAACAAATTGAAACGGAGGGAATAAAAGTTTAACCTATCTATGAAAACATTTTAAATATTATTATTTCATATGTGAGTAATGATTTATAAAAAGTGAGATTAATAATATTTAAAAAAAAGTCACATTATCTGTCACAACAAGCAAGCAAAATGTGATCAATAATGTAAAAATTTCTAAATTATCGATATATGAATGTAAGTTAAACTCAAAAATTACCCTCACAAGAATGTGAATTGCAACTAGCAAGCAAACTAGATAAAGCTAATGGGTCGTTTGATAGGAAGTATTAGCTTTCGTATTATGTTATTTGTTGTTTGATAGTGATTTCAATCTATATAATTATATATCTTATTCGGTATTATTCTTAATAAATTATGACATTAATAATAATATAAGATATTTCTATTAATTTATTTCTTTTAATGTTTTTCCTTTTTTAATAGGGGTATCTCCAAATATGTTATTAATCTTTTTTCATAGTTTTCGTCAAATTTAATAGATAGAGTTCGATGAGTATTTTGCTAGAGACTAAAAGTGTTAACTTTTGGCAAATTTGAAGAACCAAAACTGTTGAGTGTTGTTGAAAATAATAATTTAAAGTTGTATTTATTTAATTCAAGTTTAGTTAGGATTTGTCTGTCCTGGTTTATATTGAATTATGTTTTCTAATCCTAGTTTAATTTGACTTTCTAGTATTATAAATAGGGGTATCGTATTACATAATTTGATGAAAGGAGAATTTTTTGAGTTTATAAATAAAATATTTTCCTTGGGGATCATTTTTGTCATTTTCTCAAAACTATCATATTATATTACGAATAACCCTAGAACAACAAATTGAAGCTCCAGCTAAAAAGCTGTCCCCTTTCATCGATAAAACTGAGGTTTTTTCATGTCCAAATCGAAGAAAAACTGAGTCTTTTCATACCCAAATTGAAAAAAAAACTCAGTCTTTCTCAATTCATCAGAGAAACTGTAGCATGGCAATTATCGATGAAGTGATACAACATAGGAAATCCAATTGCCATGGAAAATTAGCAAATAGACAAGGTCAGCAGATGATGATGATGAAGAGGAAGTACTCTATTGCAAATAAAATTAAGGCAAAGTATTTTATGATAAATAGAGATGCTGCTCGTAAGTTTATTCTCCAACAGAAGAAGAAGAAGAAGAAATCAGGACCTTCCCTTCAAATTTGCAAAGGTATATTTTGTTTCTTTTTGCTGTTGTTTGTGTGTTTTTTCACTTTTTCTGGATTATATTACCGAGGATATGACCCTATATAGAAGCTTAAGGTATGGCTTTTTGGATTGGTGCTAGTTTGGAGCACTGTGTCTATTGTAGTTTTAGCATTATTTTACTAGTTTCTTGCCTTTTGATTGTGGATTAGGTTACAGGGTTAGCAGGTAAGGTATCGCTTTCCAGCGGGGTAGGCTTGATGGTAGTTTGGAGCGCACCGTGTGTATTCTAGTTTTACCATTATTCTACTAGTTTCTTTTTGCTGTTTGATTGTTTGTATAATATATGTTACCGAAGATATAACCTTATATAGAAGCTTAAGGAGGTTGCCGATTAGGCCAGAAGGTTAGCACGTAATTGAGCGAGGTATGGCTTTTCGCCGGGGTACGATTGGTGGTAGTCTGGAGCGCACCGTGTCTATTGTAGTTTTAGCATATTCTGGTAGTTTCTTTTTGCTGTTTGATTGTTTGTATAATATGTTACCGAAGATATGACCTTATATAGAAGCTTAAGGAGGTTGCGGATTAGGCTAGAAGGTTAGCACGTAATTGAGCGAGGTATGGTTTTTCGCCGGGGTACGATTGGTGGTAGTCTAGAGCACCGTATCTATTGTAGTTTTAGCGTTATTCTAGTAGTTTCTTTTTGCTGTTTGATTGTTTGTATAATATATTACCAAAGATATGACCTTGTATAGAAACTTAAGGAGGTTGCGGATTAGGTTACATGGTTAGCAGGTAATTGAGCAAGGTATCGTTTTTCGGCGGGGTAAGCTTGGTGGTAGTTTTTAGCGCACCGTGTATTGTAGTTTTAGAATTATTCTAGTAGTTTCTTTTTGCTGTTTGATTGGTTGTATTATATATTACCGAAGATATGACCTTATATAGAAGCTTAAGGAGGTTGCGAATTAGGTTACAAGGTTAGCAGGTAATTGAGCAAGGTATCGTTTTTCGGCGGGGTAAGCTTGGTGGTAGTTTTTAGCGCACCGTGTGTATTGTAGTTTTAGCATTATTCTAGTAGTTTCTTGTCTTTTGATTACTGTTACCATATGTTATTTATTGTGTTTCGGTTATCACTCTATTTTGTTGTTGATGTTGGCCTTTTATGAACGATTTTCTTATTAGTTGTCATGTTTTCTTCACTAGCGTATTTCTTTTTTCATAACTGTTTTGACCTGCCTCACCTGAGCTGAGATGAGCTGAGGGTCTTCCGAAAACAGCCACTTTACCTCCACGAGGTAAGAGTAAGGTCTGCGCACACTCTACCCTCCTCAGAGGATATGTTGCTGTTATTGTTTATATAATATATTGCAGTGACAAAAACTTAACAAGCAAACCATTCAGTCTCCTTTATTTAATCGAATAGCCCGAAATTCAGTGATTTCAATTACATTAAATGATTTTTCAAATTGGTCAAGGCTCTCTAATTTATGGCCGCTTCCAGTCGTTGCTTCATTGAATTTGCTTCACCAATAATCTCACACTTCGACTTTGATCGTTATGTGAACTGCTGTTTCAATAGGACAGTCTATATTCCTTACAACTTCAGTAATAGACAGATAAAAAGGGAAAGACATGCCGTTATAGTTTAAGCCAACTGGGCAATGACAAATCGGTTTCATGGATTTGAAACATGAGGGGGGGGTTGTTTGGGACTCTTGACATAAGAAGCATGCTTACCACGGTTCTAGTTAAGGGTATTTACTACTCTTTTGTAGAATGTTCCTCCAACCTCTTATTTCTAGAACTACCCTTTCTAGAATATGTCTTTGATTTTTATCTCGTGAACACTCATTCTAGAAACTTCCTTCAATTTTCTACAACTCTTGAATATTCTAGATTCTTCTTTGATATATCCTAGATGTTAATTAAGTAACATATTCTGCTTTGTTGTGCTTTATCCTCCTCTATAACCAAGCATAATTTTTTAAATTAAATTTCAGGGAAGAGTGTATTGGAGCCGTCAAACAGTCATACAGACCAAATGGATGTTGATCAGGTCAGTTCTGATGGTGTTGCTTTTACTTACAATTAAGTTTAATCATTTTTGGTTGGACTTAGATTCTAGGTGTGTTGGACATGACTAGAATTAATGATAGTAATATTTTCCAAGGAAGATATGATGGCTAGCCAACAACACCAAGAATTAATGATAGTAACATTTTCCAAGGAAGATATGATGGCTAGCCAACAACACCAATTTGATATATTCTTTCTAATCCCTGTTAGGAAAAAAAAAAAACTGCTGCTTCATTGTTTTTTCATTAGTTCATAATATGATTTTGTGACAGAAATTACTGATATTATTGATCAGGTGAGTCCAGGGTGTAATTACAATTTAGTTTAATTGTTGTTGGTTAGACTTAGATTCTATTTCTAGGTGTTTTTATTTTAAAAATGTAACTATTTTATTTCTAGGCGCATTTGCTATGGCTAATAGGCGTATTCCCATGTTTAATTCACTTAAAACTTAGCTGAACGTGCAGGTGCAGTCCTTGGTGGTAGTTAGAAAGAATAGGAATAATGCCTGCTATTGGCAACTAAAGTATTCCGGTCGTCTGTTGCTTACTTGTTGCAACTACTAATTGCCAAGTAATTTCATTTTTCTCCACTTGAAATATTCAATTTTACCGTTTGTTGGTAAATGGTAGATAGAAGAGATAAAAAAAAAATCCGAGGTTAATCTTTTTTAAACTCTTGGTTGAAATATCTAATATTTGAATGCTTTAAAAAAATTGTCTGATCACTCTTTCTTGTCCTATCTAGGCCCCGACAGTTCACTTCCAAGAGGAAATATTTATGAACATCCTTAGCAGGTTACCTGTGCGATCTCTTCATCAATGCAAATGTGTTTCAAAATTTTGGAATGCATTGATCTGCGATCCTTACTTTAAGATGAAGCATTTCAAGCGTGCCAAGAACGACCGAAATTCCCAAAAATTCCTTATTACCCACAGGCGCTCGAATGGAACTAGATTTTCCAGCTACTGTTGTCCTTTATCATCAATTCAAATGGCTAAGGATGCACAAAAACTTGTTCGCCCTTTAAGCTCTAAACCATTTTTTAGAGTCATGTGTGCTTGCGATGGCTTTGTTGTTGTCATAGTTTCTGATATTATGGCTGATAGACGCCCCATACATTTGCTATGGAACCCCTCCATAAGAGAATCTATAGTACTTCCCGCTCCAGAGTTTGAAACAGTCTATTCTACTTGTTATGGATTTGGTTATGACTCAACTAGCTGTGACTATAAGATCCTTAGAATTTGCAATGCATCTAGTGAAATTCTTGCATTGAAAAGTGGTTCCTGGAAAAAAATCGATGAGCATCCTCCTGGCGTTCGCATTTCGGTGTTTTGTACTAGTTCTTTGGCATTTGTACACGAGGTATTTCATTGGATCGGTATCTCAGGAGACTGTAGAACAAGAGTGTATTCTCTGGTTTCATTTAGTATTTCAAAAGAAATGTACGGAGAGATACCCTTGCCGGAGGAAATATTATCCTTTGTGGGCAAAATGTTTGTTGGCGTTGCAGTATTGAACGGAATGCTGTGTGTTCATTCTGCTGTTTGTTTGGGCGGGGAGTTTAAAACTTTTAAATTATGGGTATTGAAAGACTATGGTGACAAGGAATCTTGGAGTGCATTGTTTACTATAGAAGATGCCACGATTCGTAGATTCATACCGACATATAGGTTTGCGGATGGTGAACTGCTATTCTTTTGCATATATCTTCCAAGTGGTGGGCCTGTATTTCGTACATTCAGTGGACCATTTGTATCAAGGCTGCAAGCTGGCATTGTGGACGGAGAAGCTTTTACAGAAAGCTTGATCTCTCCAAAATCACTTACTTATTAGTTTCTTATGTATAATAGATGGTCCTGTGGAACAACCTCTCTTCCTCCACGAGGTAGAGATAAGTTGTGTATACTCTACCTTCCCCAGAATCCACTTGTGGGATTTCACTGGGTATGTTGTTTGTTATGTATGATCAGTGCACTTTTCTTTTTCCACTAATTATGTTACAATCTTGTACTCTTATAAGGATTGTGGCTGGACATGTTTAAACTTTTTGATAGACTAATTAATTCTGTAGTTTATTTGATGATAACTTTCCGAATTCTTCTTTTCTTGTATCGAAAATAGCTTTGTAGACCCCACTTGTGGCATGACACTATTATGTTGTTTTGATAATGAGTTAATAACTCTGTTGTAACGTTTGATGCATAACATGTTTGGTATGAAGGAAAACAGAAAATGTTTTCATTTTTTCTCATGTTCGTTTGGCTTAAAAATTTTGGAAAACATTTTTTCTAGGAAAACAAGTTCCTTCAAAACAAGGAAAATGGCTTTCTTAATCAAAGTAGGAAAAACAAGTTCAATTTTCATACCACCCCGACCACCACCTCCTACTAGCCCCCCCACCCTCTCCCACCCCCAAAAAAAAATTTAAAATTTTTAAAATTTATTTTTTTAAAAAAATCAATTTTTTTTCTTACCCCACCCCCACTACACCTCCCACTCCCCTCCCCCCCAAAAAAAAATTAAATTTTTTAAAATTTACTTTTTAAAAAATATCAAATTTTTTTTTTTACCCCACCTCCACCTCCACCCCCTACCCCAACCCCAACCCCTACCCCCTCCCCCCCCCCCAAAATAAAATAAAATAAAATAAAATAAAATATTTTTTTAATTTTGTTTTTTAAGAAAATTCAAATTTCTTTCTTATCCACCCCCGACCCCCTACCAGCCCCTCCCCCACCCTCACCCCCCCTCCAAAAAAAAATTATGTTTTTTTTTTTTAAAATTATATTTTTTTTCATTATCCCACCCCTTTACCCTATTCGTTCTAATTGTTTTGTGTTAAATATATACAAATACTTTTAGAAAAAAAAATTATTTGCATAACGAACACAAGAAAATAAGTAAAAAATAACTTGTTTTTCTAGAAGATATTTTTCAAAAAAAACATTTTCTTCCATACTGAACACACCCTCAATTATTAATGCCTTGAAACGTGTATTTTTACATTAATCCCAACAATAAAATGGAAAGAAATCAAAAGAGTCTAGAGGATTTTACTTTTATCTAAAAAGAAACAATCATTCTAATATTTGCACTATTTAATGAACTATATATAGTGTTGAAACATAAGATAATAAAATATAAAAATTACTCAGTTTTATTTGTTCATTACCTATTTTTTTTTGGTACACTAGAAAAAGCTAAAAAAGATTATCGTCTTTTAAAAGCGACACCACTTAAATCATCCGGGAGAAGAAACTCCATACCCTGAGTGCACTTCCCCCAATGAGCATTATATGTAAGTAAGTTATGCTCTACTAGAGGACCTGCTTATTTCCTTAGGACTTAAGGAGTTAGATATACTAAGTTTCATCTCACGTGTGATTTGTGAGTTATTACATAAAAATAGATTTATCCAATGCGCATTCAATAACAATTGTGAATTTTTCCGTAGGTTTCGAAAAAGGAAGAAGAATGACACTAAAAGTTCTTTGAGAAATGAGAAGCATATTCTATATCTAATTAGTTCTATTTACGACTATTATAATAATAATAAAAAGATAATAAAAAACTTTAAAATTTTATATAGATGGTACTCTAAAAAAATGTGATTCTATTCTAATAAATTAAACAAAAAGCTCTTATTGATCCATATGTACGACATGAACAGTTCAAAGTGTGACGTAAATAACTATAGTTTAGAACGTATTTACAAAACACAAGTAACATTGTTGTATCAAGCGGAAGAGATACATCAGGTGGATGTTAGTTGTATTGGCAAAAGAATTGTAATTAGGTGGTGGTATGATAGTTGTTGGAAATAATAATTCAAAGTTGGAATAGGAATCCCAAATTATTTAGGATTTGATTTTTGGTATTTATTTAATTCATGTTTAGTTAGGATTTATTTGTCCTAGTTTATATTGAAATAGGTTTCCTAGTCCTAATTTAATTTGGCTTTCTAGTATTATAAATAGGGGTGTCATGTTACATAATTTTATGTTGTGGAAAATTATTTAGGTTTATAAATAAAATATTTTCCTTCAATAGTTATATTAATACATATTGTATCAGTTGAAAATGTGTGAAAGAGTCGTATTAGCACATGTTATATCAGCATGCGTGTGTGTTACATATTTGTTACAAAACTATACAATCTAAATATTTGTCACATTCCGTATTTGTTTCAAAATTTTACTAGAAAAAACTATGGATATGGGCATACTTAAGGCCTTAATTAGCCAACTCAGCTTAGGTTTGTATTAATTACAAATCGTATCTAAATAGCAATACTTTGAAAACCCTGCTGCCTCCGTATATTCGTGTATTTGTATCAACTGTATTCAATTTTTATACAGTTGATATATCGACGCTAACATGGACAGACCCAATCTCGACGTGTATCATTATATTATATAAATACAGTTGATACACGGAGGCTACAAGTTGTAATTTTTGAAACTGTAGCTATGAAGGCCTATTTTTTATGTATGCTATTTCTGAAAGTTGCCCAAACTTTCATAAAATACCAACCCTAATAAACTTAATTAGTCACCATAACAACACTTTGCTAATTACAATTCATACCGACTATTTAAATGTCAATCAAAAAATAAAAATAAAAAAAGAGAAACTTGCCTCTCCCCCTCCCCCCCCCCCCCCCTCTCTCTCTTTTTGTTTCTCACTCGCCTCTTCCTCCCTCTTTCTGTCTTTCTGTTTCTCTCCCTCTTTCTCTCTTTCTCTCTTTCTCGCCTCTCTCTCCCTCTTTCTCTTTTCTCTCTCTCGTTCTCTGTCTCTCTCCCTTTCTCTTTCACTTTTTCATTTCCTCTTTGTATTTTGTATTGCCATCCCTCTTTCTCTCTCTCTCTCCCTCTTTGTATTTTCACCATTCTC
This sequence comes from Jaltomata sinuosa, assembly GCA_003996215.1. Taxonomy (NCBI): domain Eukaryota; kingdom Viridiplantae; phylum Streptophyta; class Magnoliopsida; order Solanales; family Solanaceae; genus Jaltomata; species Jaltomata sinuosa. Next base: position 16,474 of record QJPP01000020.1, read on the forward strand.
TCTTTTTCTTTTTTTGAATATAATTGTATCAACGAATACAAATACAATTCGTATCAAAGAAATACAAATTGTATATCTGAAGTTATAGGTTTGTAATTCAAATATAACTAGTTATACAAAGATCCAATAGTAGAACATGGAAAACAAATTAAAAAAATAGCTTAATACATAGTTAGCCTCTTAAATTTGTTACGATATTTCATTTAGACACTCGAATTAAGTCTTGTTTCAATTGAACACCTGTGCTCATAATAAAGTGTTTCAATTAGACACTTTCGATTCAAATTTTAAAAAAACTTTTGCGCGTGTTTTTATTCATCTATTAGATAGTTATTATTTACATCAATATCAAGTAGAAGTGTCAAATAGGCGGGTCGGATTGAAATTGGAGAGATTAAAATGGGTTGAATTATAATTGGGTTGGGTCCTGATCCATCATTTATTTTGGGTTGGGTTAAATTGGACTAAAAATTAGGTTGGATCATGACCCGTTTAATCTAAACAATACTACTACTTATATTAACATACTTTTGTACTATTATATTATTATCACTCACTCCGTTAACCACCCCCCTCCCCCTCCCAACACACAATTTTTTTTTAATTTTTAATTTATTTTAAAAAAAAATAAGTTGTACACCACCCCACCCCACCCGCCCACCCACTCCACTTTACCTCCCCCCTCCCTCCCATTACCACCTCCACTCACCCAAAATTCAATTTTTATTTTTATTTTTAAAAAATAATTATATAACAGTAAAAAAAAAAATTAAAAAAAAATAATATTTTTTGTATTCCAACCCCCAGCCCCCCCGCCCCCCATCACCACATCCACCCCACTCAAAACCTGAATTTATAAAAGAATTTTTTTTTACTTTTTAAAAAAAAAAAATTACTCTTTTTTTTTTTTAAAAAATAATGTTTTGTATCCCAACCCCCGCCCCACCCAGCCCCCACCCTCACCACCTTCACCCCACCCAAAATCCAATTTTTAAAAAGAACTTTTTTCTAAAAAAAAAAAGTAATATTTTTTTGTATCCCAATCCCTCTCCCCCCTCCCCCAACCACCACCACCACCACCTCCACCCCACCCAAAATTTATTTTTTTAATTTTTATTCTTAAAAAAAATAAAAAAGTAATATTTTTGGTACCTCACCCCCCCACCATCACCACCACACCTCCAACCTACTCCTTAGAAAATATTTTCTACTCTCAAATAATAATAAAAAAAAAAGAAAATGTGTTTTCAAAAAATGTTTTTCACTCACCAACCAACCATGAGAATATAAGTAAAAAAATAACTTATTTTTTATAAAATATTTTCCATGGAAAATATTTTCCTTCATACAAACACACCCTAAGTATTAAAGAAGTGGGTTGAAGTGGAGATATAATTGGGCTCAACTCAAGATTATTTTAAATGGGTTAAGCTCAAATGGGTTGAAAGTTGACCCAATATCAAATTATCATGAACTCAACCCATAAAATTTTGGGCGAGTTGAACGGAATATGTGTTATTGGGCATTTTGACACCCCTAATCTCAAGTATAAAAATATTTGCGAGTTAACTTAATTACGTAATAGTTGAATGAGAACTGTTGAACAGAGGATTGATCGGACCTCCGGTGAGATCATTAGTGGAAGAGAAGAAGCGAACAATTCAAAGTTTAAGAGCCAAAATGTTTGTATCCCCAAATCTAAGAATGGTTCTGATGTGATCTTAAGCGGCCAGATGGCTTCATCCTCGTCGTACACGTAGCACTTTTTGATAAGTCATAAAGAAGTTTCTAGATTTTCTTTCACAAATTTTAGCTTGTATAGAAAATTTTATTTTTGTATAGGATACTAATTTGTTAGGAGGAAACCAATAATTAGTGGACAAGTGTCCAAGCAGTTAGGAATATTTTTCTATATATTGAACACTGTACGACATAAGAAATTCATTCAATACAAAGCAGAAAATTTTTCAATTCGTTCCTTTTTCAATTCCAATATGGTATCAGAGCAAGTTCTGTGAAGAACCCTTTCTTTCATTTTTTTTCTGCTTCAATATCCAGTTCCTTCCTTCTTTTGAAAATCTGCCATGGAAGATATCACTAATCCAAATCTTACTACTAATGCATATGGGTCTGTTGCTCATGCAGCAGTTGTTGATCCTGTCAACACTGTTCATTCATATTACATTACAACCTCAGATTCACCAAAAATGCTTCTTGTAAACACTGTATTTAATTGAAATGGGTTCGCAGGTTGGAAGCGTGGTGTTCTTATTGCCTTGACTGCTAAGAATAAAGCAGGTTTCATTGATGGTTCTTCTCCTGAACCAACAACTGATTCAGAGCTGCACAAATCTTGGTTAAGGCAAACAACATGGTAATTTCTTGGATCCTAAATTCTCTGTCACGTGAAATTTCTGAGAGTGTTATCTATTCTTCCACTGCTAAAGAACTGTGGAGTGATCTTAAGGCCAGATTTGGCCAGAGTAGTGGAGCTAAGCTCTTTCAGCTGCAGAAAGAGTTAAGTGATTTGGTGCAGGGAGCAACTGACATAGCAACCTACTACACCAAGACGAAGATACTCTTGGATGAGCTGGACAGTTTGGATGCCTCCATTCTTTACACCTGTGAGGCAAGAGGCAAAAACATCAAAGGAAAACAGGATGAGAGATTGGTTCAGTTTTTAATGGGACTTAATGACAATTATTGTGGTGCAAGAGATAATATTCTCATGATTTCACCTATTCTTACTATTGCTAATGCGTATGCTCTTTTGATGCAAGAGGAGAGACACAGGGAAATGCACATTACTCCTAAGTACCCTGGGGAGTCTTCTTCTTTTATAGTTGCTGGACAAACTAGTACATGGCAGAGGCCACAGGGATCTTATTCTAGAGCACAGAGGTTTTCATATGATTCTAGAGCACAGAGATTTCCAATTGAAGGGAAAAAGTTTGGAATGAATTGCAGATATTGCAGGAAGCCTGGGCATTCCATTGATAAGTGTTACAAGATACATGGATTCTCAACTAATTTTAAATTTACTAAACCAAGATCTTTTCAGAATTCTGTGCAGGGAAATATTTTTCTAAGTAATGAAGAACATGGTGATCAGTTCATGTATAATGCAGATCCAAATGGGAAGAGTAAGCCTCTCACTCAGGAACAATTGGACCAAGTGCTGCTCATGCTCCATCGAGTGAAACTTGATGACCAGGGCACTGATTCCTCTGCTACAACTGGTGGTAACTGTGCTGGTAAAATTCCCATTTCTTTTTCTTGCAACTCTAGTCATTTAAAAATCTCTATCAGTAAAAGGTCATGGATCATAGACTCAGGTGCTAGTGAGCACATGAGTTTCAATAGAGATCTTTTTCTTTCTCTTATGCCTTTACCTAGAGGTATCTTTGTCAAGTTACCAAATTCTCAACAAGTTAGAGTTACCCATGGAGGGTCTGTTAAGATATTCACTCAAATGATTATTCATGATATGCTTTTTATTCCCAATTTCCATTACAAACTATTTCTGTCCACAAACTGTCTTCGATTTAATTATCTTCTTATGTTTAAATCATCTCATTGTCTACTGCAGGGCCCTTCAATGAAGAACCCCAAGGTCCTTGGTGATTCCTACAATGGTCTCTATGTGCTGCAATCTAGTCCTGATGAAGTTTCTGATTCCATCAAGTCTTGTAGTGCTTATCTTAGTTCAGTTTCTCAATCAAAAGGCTATCTGCCATGTAGTTTTTCTTCTATTTTTCATTCTGATGTAAACAGTCGGCTATGGCATATTAGATTAGGCCATATGCCCCTATCCAATATGAAAAATATCAATAAAATTTCTAATTCAGTTTGTTCCAAATTTAGTATCCCTTGTGAAATTTGTCCCTTGGCTAAACAAACTAAATTTCCCTTTCCTAACAGTTATATTTCCTCTAAGCAACCTTTTGACTTAATATATATTGATACTTGGGGACCATATAAGGTTCCCATCTATGATGGTTTTAAATATTTTCTCACTATAGTTGATGACTATAGTAGGGACACATGGACTTATTTACTAGACACTAAAAGCAATGCCTTCCCAATCCTAAAAACCTTTCTCATCATGATTGAAAGACAATTCAATAAAAGGATTAAAATTGTTGATAATGCATGGGAACTGGGTAGTGGTTCTGAGTCTTCTTCTTTTTTAAGTTCTCAAGGAATTCTTCATCAAACATCATGTGTAGCTACACCACATCAGAATGGAATAGTTGAAATAAAACATAGGCACTTGTTAGAGGTATCCAGGGCCCTCTTATTTCAATCTCATCTCCCTCACAAATTCTGGGGGAGATTGCCTCATGACAGCTACTTTTCTGATAAATAGATGTCCTACAAAATAACTTAATTTCAAGACTTGTTACACCTTGCGTATCTTAAATTTAAAGTGTTAAGTGGTGCTCATCTGTGGGCTTGCAAAGCAAGCAAGCTAGCGTCCCAAGGCATTTTTGAACAAGATGAGTCAGTGAAGCGAGGCCAAAAGCGTGCGCGAGCGCATGTGTCTGCGTGCACAGGCAAGGCAGCGCACGCTGCTGGGCACGCAAAGCGTCCTCCTTAGTGTGCGATCCCTGCAGCCCTCTTTTTAGTGCGTTTTTGGGTCTGTAAAGTCCCTAGAAGGGCAATCTTATCCTTTCTTTAATTTTCTTTCCCCAAGCAATTAAAAACCCTCTTCCCCCATCAGTTTTTAGACGTTACTTTCTCTCAAACACTCTTCTCCCTCAAAACATCAACCTTTCAAATCTCAGAGATATCAAAGGTTAGGGTTTCTATCCCAAGAGTTCCGCTCCGCAATCTTCTTCTCCGAGGTATGTTGAACAATCTTCTTTCAACTAATTCTATTATGGGTTGATTTCTTGGCTATGAAAGTGGTTTTATACGAGTTTTGAATGCGAGTTGTTGAGTGGTTTTTGAAAGGAAGATTTATATAAAGTTTGCAAACCCATGCCTATGAAATTACTCTTTGGTCATGAATTTCTTGGAGTATTACAGGTATTATTATTTGTAATACGAAACCCTATTATTATGAAAGCTTTTGGGGCAGATCTAAAGTCCTGATTCTTTTATAAATTATTTTATTGTTTAAATCTTGACTTTGATGGGAAAAAAAAGATTTCTATATCCCTCGGTTTTGAAAGTGTTATTTATGAATTATGAAATCTTCAACTTTCGAGGGATATGGTAAATGTATTTAAATCCTTTTAAATGATGGAACTAATGATGTACGAATTTATGAAATATTTATGGCATGGTATGTATGGCTTACAAGTCTTGGTATGACGATACAAAACAAATGGATGCCTTAATAACGATGAATGTCCCTTATAAAATGATTTGCTTAAATGTTTGAAAAGGAAAAAGATGGGCTTAAGAGAATTAGATGGTTAACCGGGGAGGGGTGATGTCAAAAGGATCACTACCCAATACCTACGTTTTGCCGACGTAGGGTATGATTCGCTCCTTAAGTGAATGACTTTATGCTTCGCCTCTACGATGATAACTTATGAAGGCTTCTTATGCTGTTATATACAGAAGGATATCAATTCATGCGACAAACATAGATTGGGGCTCAGCCGGTCGAGCGTTGATCGGACTCACATAGCCCGTGATGTAATATGTATGATATGTCGGTTAAACCATCTAGTTTAGAAGTTAAGTAAACAAATGATCTTCTAATGATGTTGAGTATTTTGCTTATAATTCTTAGTATGTTTTACGTTATGTTTCAATGACTTGCTTTTATGAACTGTGATATCCCTTTCCCTGAGTTGCATGTCAATACTCATCGTACTGACCGTCCTCGAACACTGCATCTTTTCATGATGCAGGTTCAGAGGCCTTTCCTCATGGTTCTGTGCAGCACTAGAATCCTCGAGATTTCGATAAGCAAGTGGTGAGCGTTTCATACTTCCGGAAGGCCTATGTTTCATTTTATTAGTTGTTGAAGACTCTATTTTATTTTATGGTATTGTTGAGGTCATGTTCTGACTTAGGAGTTAATCTTTATGTTAGAGGCTTTGTAGATCGGTACAAAAAGACATGGTTGATTATCTTATTCAAATGGACTTCTCTTATTTGTTGGGCTTGCTTCCGCAATTATTTTATACTTGAGATGATGTATGCTAAGCGGTTACTCGGGCCTTTTTGATTTGGGTTGCTCGTTGCGTCCGGGGTCTAGCCTCGGGGCGTGACAAGACTCCTTTTGAAAAACTTTTTGGGACTAAACCTGATTATTCTCTTCTTAAGAGTTTTGGCTGCCTAGCTTTTGCCTCTACTCTTTTTCAAGGGAGGTCTAAATTTGCACCTAGAGCAGAAGCTTGTTTGTTTTTGGGTTATCCTTTTGGTAAGAAAGGATATAAGCTGCTCAGTCTAGTTTCTCAAAAGATTTTTGTATCAAGAAATGTTGTTTTCCATGAGAACATTTTTTCTTTTTCTCACATAGTGAAAAAGTCCCCATTGTTCCCAGTGACTAGTGTTGCTACTCCACAAGATGATTATATTCCTAAAACTTTTCTTCTTGATTTTCATGTTCCCCCTCATTCTGAGTCTGTTTCCCCTGTCTTCAATTCCTTCTCCAGGTCCTATTTCTCTTGATCTACCCCATGTTGACATTACTATCCTTAGAAAGTCTACTAGAGCTGTTAAGACTCCCTCTTATTTGCAGGACTATGTCTGTAACACCGTTCACCTAGCAAATGTGTCATCTGCCTGTTTTCTATCCCATGTGTCTCCGCCTTCTTTTTCTTTTTCAAGTCTTTCCGCTTTCAATCAACACTTGCTTAATTCACTTTCTCATATCCATGAACCAACAAGTTATTCCCAAGCTGTTTTACACCCTGGGTGGAAAGCAGCTATGGAAAAGGAAATCGATGCCTTAGTTATCAATGTTACTTGGGATGTAGTAGATTTACCCCATGGCAAGAAAGATCTTCCCTTGCAAATGGGTTTATAAGGTGAAATCGAAGTCTGATGGTACCCTTGAAAGGTTGAAAGCAAGATTGGTTATAAGAGGAGATATACAAAGAGAAGAGATCGATTTTAATGAGACTTTTAGTCCTGTTATTAAAATGACTATGATTCGATGCTTGTTATCAGTGGTAGTAAATAAAGGATGGGGTATTTTTCAACTAGATGTAAATAACGCCTTTTTACATAGGGATCTAGAAAAGGAAGTGTTCAAGAAGTTTCCACAAGGTTTGGCAGGACCTACTCCTAATGTTGTTTGCAGACTTAAAAAGTCTTTGTATGGACTTCGTCAGGCTTCACGCCAGTGGTATTCAAAATTGACTTATGCTCTCAATTTCAAGGGGTATAAGCATTCTTTAAATGATTACTCTTTATTCTATAAATGCAATGGGATCAATATCACTATGTTAGCAATCTTTGTTGATGACATTATTTTAACGGGGAATGACATTGATGAACTACATGCTATTAAAGCTTTTTTGGATGCTGAATTCACAAGTAAGGACTTAGGGCACTTACATTATTTTATGGGGATTGATGTACTGCGTGAACCACATGGTCTCATTCTTACTCAGAGGTAATTTGCGATGGAGTTATGGACGGAGTTTGACTACCTTCACCTTCGTCCTGTGACTTCTCCATTGGATCCTTCTCATAAATTGAGAGGGGATGAGAGTGCTTTGCTAGTTGATCCCATTTGTACCGGCGATTGATAGTGAAGCTCAATTTTTTGACACATACCCGTCCTAAATTATCATTTTCCGTCCAGCATTTGAGTCAATATATGCAGCAACCTCGACAGCCACATCTTGATGATGCCATTCATGTTCTTCGATATGTGCTTTTGGACCCTGGCCTTGGTCTATTCTTTTCTTCTTCCCCATCTTTCAAGTTGCTCACTTTTTGCGATGTAGATTGGGCCAATTTTCTTTAGAGTCGGCGTTCAATAAGTGGATTTTTCATTACTCTTGGGGCTGTCCGATTTCTTGGAAGTCCAAGAAACAACCCTCCGTCTCTCTTTCTTCAGCGGAGCCTGAATATAGATCTATGCGTTGGGTTGTAGCGGAGATAACTTGGCTTGTTTGATTACTCGAAGACTTCTCTGTTCCACCATCTTTTCCTGTCTCCCTTCCCTCTGACAGCCAAGCAGCCATCCACATTGCCAAGACCTTGACTGCCATTTTGTCCATGATTTCCCTTTCTTTCACTCCATCGACCTCCCAAATTGCAGATCTTTTCACGAAGCCTCTTTCTAGTCCTTCTCACCGGCAACTTTTGGACAAGTTGGGGTTGCTTTCCGCCCCCTCCAACTTGAAGGGGGGTGTTGAACAGAGGATTGATCGGACCTTCGGTGAGATCATTAGTGGAAGAGAAGAAGTGGACATTTCAAAGTTTGAGAGCTAAAATGTTTGTATCCCCAAATCTAAGAATGGTTCTGATGTGATCTCAAGCGTCCAGATGGCTTCATCCTCATCGTACACGTAGCACTTTTTGATGAGTCATAAAGAAGCTTCTAGATTTTCTTTCATAGATTTTAGCTTTGTATAGGGAATATTATTTTTGTATAGGATACTAGTTTGTTAGGAGGAAACCAATAATTAGTGGACAAGTCTCCAAGCAGTTAGGAATATTTTTTTATATATTGAACACTGTACAACATAAGAAATTCATTCAATACAAAGCAGAAAATTTTCCAATTCGTTTCTTTTTCAATTCCAATAAGAACACACGCAAAAAGAAAATTCCAAAATTTGAACAAAATATGTCTAATTGAAACACATTATTACGAGTTGAGATATTCATTATTACGAGTTGAGATATTCAATCGAAACATTTATTAAGTTCGAGTGTCTAAATGAAATATTCTGACAAATTTAAAAGGTTGATTACGTATTAAGCCAAAAAAAAAATTCTTTAAAAAAAAACGCTAAAACATGACCCCATGCATTAATTTATTTTCCTCGTTCATCATTGAAGAAGAATTTGAAGGGCTACTTACACTTAAATTGCCAACAAGGGCAAAAAAATAAACTTAAATAATTTGCATTTGAACCTATTTAGATGTTTTGAATAAAAAGCTTTGAAGTTAAGGACCGAAACTAGCATTTCGGTAATTACATTTGTTTATTTGATTGTTCGATTTACTTTGAAGTTATTACTGGCGTTTGACCATTAAAATCAAAAAAATATTTACTTTATTTGCATATTTTTAAAGTTGAAAAATATAATAAGTTTTTTAAAATTTTATTTATTGAAGGATTCATGTTTACATGACATAAAAAATAATTTATTTTGCAATATCAAATTTATTCTAATGATAAATATAATTGAGTGACTTTTTTAAGATTGAGTAATTTTATTGATATAAAACAAAGTTCAATAACTTTACTTGATAAATTTTTATAATTCAATGATCTTTTAAAATATTAACTCGTGTTTAAGCTATGAAAGTCTGCCTCTACATGTTTTGGGACTAAAATCCTCATTATAATTATCTCTTGGTACATATGGATTATGGTATGTCAAATACATGAAGTGAATTTGGTTTGAATAAATAAAAAACACGTATAAAAAAACATGCTCACTATATTATGCTGTTTTATGCATATGCATAATAGTAATTACTAGTAATTAGTACCATCAGAATATTTTAATGTTTGAAAATGTAATCATCTAGTTTTTACTAACATTACAATAATTAAATTCAACTTTATTGAATGTTACTCTCTTCAAATCACTTTACTTGTTGTCTTTATTATAAATAGATGGTCCAAAATAGTTACTCTATCATTTTAAAAAATCAAGGTATAATTGATTATTTGTTTTTCACCTTTACCCTTAGTCATAAATATAGAGATATATTAATATAGTGCAAAAGAGAAAAATATTAAATATTAAAAAGTAATAAATAAAAATAGTTTAATCAAATTATACTCTAGTTAATCATTTTCTTAAATAGCATGTAAACAAAAAAATGTGGTCCGAAAGGAGTAACAAATTTAAAATCTAGAGGTAATCAAATAAGTCATGACATTTAACACTACAAGAGTAATGTTGGAAAAACTAAATTCATTTTACAGACTTACTAATGGAGTATTTTGGCTTTAGTCAATTCAATAGGAACCGTTGGTGTCAGAAAAATCTTCTCTATTTCTCCTTTGTGTCATTCAAACGTCTTCAAAAAGGTGACAAGACATTAGACGAGACGCCTGTTTTGCCTTTTATCTGGCGGTCCGAAAATAAGAATGGGTCTCTTGATTTCATAAACTAATTTTAGAATTTTAGTGGCCAAGTAATAGTATGATACAAAGGGCTTGTTTGGTACAACGTATTAGATCAAATAATACATATATTAAAGATGGTAGTATTATTTAATAGTACATTATTTAATAAAAATTTTGTGATTATATATAACTAATATATGTATTAATTATACACCCTATAAATATAACTAATACCTTTCATTTGGTGGTATTAGTAATACTTGAGTTTTAATACCATGGGATAAAATATGTAAAGATAAAAATATCCTCAAGTTCCCTTTAAACATTTTATATATTCTTTCTATGTTTTTATTTATTTTCTTGGTTTTCATGCTTTATATTTGTATTAGTATCGTACCCGCACGATGCTCTAAAAATATTTAGAAACATCCACTTACTGGCGTTGAATCTCAATATGTACGAGATTTAAAAATATGCTATCAACTTTTGGCTTTTAACTTTTAGCTTATATGTCAAAGTCAATTCAAACACTCCCTTAATTATACTTATATGAGACTTAAGTTGACACGAGATACGTACGAGACTCAAGTTTACATGAGTTCCGATGTAAATGGCGTTGAATCTCAATATGTATGAGACTCAAGTTGACATAAGTTCCGATGTAAATGGCGTTGAATTTCAATACTTACGAGACTTAAGTTGACATAAGTTCTGATGTAAACGGCGTTGAATTTCAATACGTACGAGACTCAAGTTGACATGAGTTCCGATGTAAATGGTGTTGAGTTTCATTACGTACGAAATTCAAGTTGATATGAGTTTCGATATAAATGGCGTTGAATTACAAATACAATGGAGACTCAAGTTGATACGAATTCTGATGTAAATGACGTTGAATCAAAATTAGGAAGAGAATTTGAAACTAATTACACAAATACAAGCGGCGTTACATAGCTAGATATTTTTCGCTACAGAAGTATTCAAACTTTTAATAAGTAAATTGGAAAAATAAAACAATGAATGGGTGCATGGTGCACCAACTAAAAAAATAATAATCAATAACGGTATTTGAAAAAATATAATAAATCAATGCCCCTCCCCACCCCTCAAAATCAAGATTCATTTACGAGTATTTCGATCTTTGAAAAAAAAAAGTTTTATAAGAGTAATTTGTGGCACTTAGGTGTATAAATATACTCAAGATCAGTGAGAATTAAGTGTTGGACATTAGACGTATTTAAGGTGTACAATCGAACGTTTAGGGCGTAAGCGTCGTAGAACTAAGTCCCATACGTGAATTTCGAGACGTTTTCTCAACAAAGTCATTTATCTTCTTTTTTATCTCAATAAAGTTATTTAAGTTTGTGTATTTTTTTTACAAAGTAATAATTGCTAGAACTGACCTAAAAGATGGGGAAAAAAGAACAAAATAGTCCATTTATCTTTTTTTTTTAAATCCAAATAAAATTATTTAAGTTTGTGTATTTTTCTTATAAAGTAATAATTGCTAGAACAAAAGATGGGGAAAAAATGAACAAAATAGTCCCTTTAAGTTTGAACTTTGAATTTAATTGATCCTTATTTTTTGACATGAAATATTAATTGGCCTCCAAAATATAAAACATAATTTGAAATCTCAAATTATAATTTCTTTTGAAAATTTAAAATTTCATCTCATAGTTTGATATGATCGCATATCCAAATGCCTACTAAGTCACACATTTTTTTGGTCTACAAAATATATATAACCTGTGGTGAATCTGCCTTGAATAAATAAAAAAGAAATGCTCACCATATTATGGAGTTTGGAGCTTAAAGAGTAATTTTTTTTATCAAAAATTTCAAAGGGGCAACAAAAAATGGAAAGAAACCAAAGGGGCAAGAGTGTGGGGCTGTCCACGCCTTACTCGAAGAGTTAACGAAGCCGTCAATTTGCACTGCACGTTTTGTAAGATGTGTACAGCCACACGCCTTTACCCGTTAATTTTTTTGTGTCAGCAACCTAACAAGGCTTAGGGTGTTGGACGCCTTCAATCATTAAAATCTATAGTCGTTCAAATACATTTAAAGCTAATCTTTTCAATCAGAATTTTAGCAATGGAAAAGAAGCCACCCAAAAGATTAATCACATCTCCAATGGTAGCTCTTTCTTTCTGTGTTTTTCTTTTTGTGCAATAATACATAAATGTGTCAGGATTTAGTTTTCATGACTTAGGGGTGTTCACGGGTCGGTTTAGATTGGTTATTGATCAAAATTAAAATTAAATTAATATAATCAATTTTTAAATTATTAAAAATAAATCAAATCAAATCAAACCAAACCAAATTAAATATATATTTATCGATTTGATTATTATCGGTTTGGGTTCGATTTGGTTCGGTTATTAACCAGACACGAAAATAAAAAAAATGATTCATTCAAAAGGGAAAAAAAAGACAACAATTCATTCAAAAAGAAAAATTTAATCCTGAGATTACCACATAAAACAGTAACATGACGTACATCTAATATAAGATATTTAAATTATAAATAAATTTTGATGAAAGCATATACTAAGATATTTAAAATTATTCATTAAAAATAATATATTATATATATATAATTGTAAAAAACATATATATAACTTGTGAGTTTGGTTCGGTTATTTATTCGTTTTTCTTAACAAAATCAAAATCAAATCAAATATTATCAGTTTTAAAAGTATAAAGCAAAACCAAATCAAATTAAATTTGGTTTATTTAATCGATTTGGTTCAGTTTTTCGATTTGGGTCGATTTTTACCCAAACCGTGAACACCCCTAGTCACGTATGCCCTCTAACTTTGGTGTACACAAGTAAACACTTAAATTTATATAAAGTTGAACAAGTCATACACGCGTTATACGTGACGTCCTATGTGACAATTCACGTGAGACGCCACGTAGAATGTGTGTGTCTATTTGTCCAATTTTATACAATTTAATTGTCTACTTGTGTTCATTCAAAGTTAGAGAGCATACATGCCAACTGAAATCAAATTAAAGAACACATTTATGTATTATGCCCTTTTTTTTTTAACACCTCAACTATTTCACCAGCTACCTCTTGAATCGGAGGGAAGAGCATTGTGGAGCCGTCAAATAATATAATAGTAACAATACAGAGCAGATGGATAGTGATCAGCTGAGTTTTGATTTCAATGTGTTAAGAGTTAAATTGCTGTTGATTGGACTTATTAGACATTTTCCCAAGTTATGCTTAAAGTTAAAGAAAGCATTTCTTTTAACTAAAATATTATGGCTAGCTGATTCATTCTCTCATCTTCTCAACCAACTGAAAATCTGTTTTGAACTCTAATTGCTACAACTTTTTTTTTTATTATTTGTTTTTTATTTTCATATGTATAGCCAGAAAGATTTAGCATCTCATCATCTAAGGAAGGCGTCCAACTCTCAACGCCTTGTCAGGTTGCTGACACAAACAATTTAACGGACAAAGGCGTGGGGCTATACACGTCTTACAAAGCGTGCAGCCTTTAACGCCTTACTATGCAAATTGACGGCTCCGTTAACTCTCCGGGTAAGGCGTGGACAGCCCCACGCTTTTGCCCCTTTGGTTTCTTTTCCTTTTTTGTTGCCCCTTTGAAATTTTTGATAAAATAAAGTTGTCCTTTAGACTCCGGACTCCATATTATGGGTATGGAAAAGTAAAACTTATAGGCCACCATATTTTTAATTAGAAAGACGAAGTATTAATAATTAGTACCATAAGAATATTAATGTTTGATAAACGTAATCATCTTTTATCTTTGTTGAATGCGTACAAATTTAAAATCTAAGGTACTCCCTCTACTTCATGTTACTATCTCCGATCCTTACTTTAAGATGAAGCATTTTAAGCATGTCAAGAATGACCGAAATTCCCAAAAATTCCTTATTACCCACCATGCGCTTGAATGGAAATAGATTTTCCAGCTATTGTTGTCCTTTATCGTTGGTTTCAATGGTTGAGGATGCACAAAAACTTGTTCGCCCTTTAAGTTCTACACGATTATTTAGAGCCATGTGTGCTTGCGATGGCTTTGTTATTGTCATAGTTTCTGATATTTTGATTGATGGACACCCCATACATTTGCTATGGAACCCCCCCATACATTTGCTATGGAACCCCTCCATAAGAGAATCTATAGTACTTTCCGCTCCAGAGTTTGTTTTGAAACAGTCTATTCTACTTGTTATGGATTTGATTATGACTCAACTAACGCTGACTATAAGATCCTTAGAATTTGCAATGTATCTAGTGAAATTCTTGCATTGAAAGGTGGTTCCTGGAGAAAAATCGATGAGCATCCTCATGGCGTTTGCAATTCGGTGTTTTGTTCTAGTTCTTTGGCTTTGTACACCAGGCATTTCATTGGATCGGTAGCTCAGGAGACTGTAGAACAAGAGTGTGTTCTCTGGTTTCATTTAGTATTTCAAAAGAAGTATACGGAGAGATACCCTTGAATATTATCCTTTGTGGACAAAATGTTTGTTGGCGTTTCAGTATTGGACGGAATGTTGTGTTCATTCTGCTATTTGTTTGGGCGGGGAGTTCAAAGCTTTTAAATTATGGGTATTGAAAGACTATGGTGACAAGGAATCTTGGAGTGCATTGTTTACTATAAAAGATGTCACGATTCGTAGATTCATACCAAAATATAGGTTTGCGAATGGTGAACTGCTATTCTTTTGAGTATATCTTCCAAGTGGTGGGCCTGTATTTCGTACATCCAGTGGACCATTTGTATCATGGTTGCGAGAAGCTTTTACAGAAAGCTTGATCTCTCCAAAATCACTTACTCCATTAGTTTCTTATGTATAATAGATTGTCCTGTGGAACAACCTCTCTTCCTCCATGAGGTAGAGATAAATTATGTGTATACTCTACCTTCCCCAGAACCCACTTGTGAGATTTCACTGGTACGTTGTTTGTTATGTATGATCAGTGCACATTTCTTTTTCGAATAATTATCTCCACAAGGTAGAGATAACGTCATTGAGCTATTAATGTTTCGATTTTTGATATGTCTAATGCCACCTGTCTTGAGCAAATCGGGGAATGCATTTTCTGTTCTTTTCCCTTTCAAAGTTTCAAGCTATTGCCAAAATTAAGATTGGTTAAAGAAAATAGTGCTATAAATTCACCAAACTATAGCACTAGATCCTGGTCTCTTCCTTTCAAACAAAGTAGAGGTGGCTGCAGTTCTTTGGAACGATTCATAATTTGCCTCAGTTTCTTCTGCGGCTAAATTGTACCCTGCCCAAAAACCTTACAAAATGGTAATATACTGGATAGTGGATATAATCCTACCTTATCTATAATATCGTTCCTAATACCTTACGTATCCTTGCGCTTTCAATTAAACTAGTTGCCCTACAGCCGCTTCATGTGATCTACCACATATTGACCAAATTATGGTAATATACTGCCAGCACACAACCTTACCTAAGAGTGTAACTCATTTACAATGATAACTTTCTTTCAAACTCCAAAACACTTAAAATCACAGGCCTTTCTACATACTTCGCATACAAACAAACACACACCCCAACATCCACCTATTTAAAACAAAGCATACCAACTTACCCAATAAACAGTAATGAAAATTAAAAATAATTGCAAAAATTGGAAATGCAAAAAGATGCTTGTAACAAACAGTCAATTAAGCTACTTTGAACAGCTGAAGGTGCATTATCAATTCTGCCAACAGAGGGTTGAACCACCTACTTAAACTTGGATAAAAAAAGAGTGGAGAAACATCAGCCTACTTGAGTCAATTCAAATGAAATTTCAAGGACAAGTCATTAAGGCCAGTCCAAAAGCTGCACACATCAAAACAAAAAGATTCTCAACCTTCTCTAAAGACTCATCTCAAGAACCTAAACGATTCTTGACACGCTCACGCGCAGCTACAATACTTTTCAAGGCTTCCTCCATAAGTCGAAGGATAGGGCCACTATGAGGAAAGTCATCCAACAGCTCAGGAAAATCATCCAACAGCCCTTTGGAGTCCGCCACCAGCTCCTTGGAATCATCCAGCCCCTTAGAGGCTTCTAGCAGCCCCACAGTGTCATCAAGCCCCACAATGTCACCCTACAACCCAATATATTAGAGTCAAGCAAATACAACTTTTGACCAAATTGTTAAAAACAGTTAACAAAAATAAAATATCATGACAAACCTCGGGGGCAACAACAGAACATGATATTTTCTTAGCAGCACAAATGATCATATTGATCAAACGAACATCAGATCCAGAATCAATTTTCTCAAACATAGCCTTCGAGTAAACCTGCGTTTGTAAAAACGCATTCTACAACAAAACAAAAGATTTGATCAAACACAATGAAATAAGTCTAGATAAGTGTTGATAAAACAGAGAAAACATAAACCAAACTTACATTTGTGAAGATTAAAGTCAAGTCTTGTCGTCCTATTTCTTCTACCTCAACACCTTCCACATCAACAACCACAGCCTTACCTTTATCTCGAGCTCCTAATACCACTTTTTCAACCTCAACACCTACCTCTTCAACTAACACATGCTTACCTTTATCTCTAGCCTTTTCTTCCCTTGCATTCCTCTTATAATCTGCAGCAAACACCAAAGCATCCTCCCTACAAAACCAAAATAGACATAAGTATATGAAAGCAAAAGAAAATTATACAACACCAAAAAGAGAACACTACCAAATAGAATCAATCTTCTCTTGAATTTGATTCTGAACTTCCACTCCCCCAAAACATTCCACTTCAAAGGATGAAATTTCATCTTTAAGACTCTGTAAATTCCCTCCATGAGCAAGACGAAGAAACTCTAGCTCTTCAAGATTGTCTTCACTGAAATAACCAGACAAGGGACACCCAATGCATATCTTCGAAGCATTTGGTTCAATAACCCAACAAGGGAAACATGGTTTGCCCAATGGAAGCTTTTGCAATAATTCTTTGGTAGCAACATCATTAGGAAATGGTATAGGCTTAGGTAGTGGTCCCAATTCCACCCACGTAAGCCTATACTGAGGAGGAATCCTCTTTATGGTAGCCTTGAAGAGTTCTAGTTCATCACCAAAATACTCCAACAACTCAAAAAACCGATCAGACTCAGCACGAGCAAAGAGTGGGGTTAACACGCAAACAGGATCACATGGAATCCCGACAGCTTTACATGGATAACAGACAATTTCCAAATCATCATTCTCCTCAGAAGACGAAGTGCTAAGATACACTATTTCCTCAGCCATTGCACTACAAAGTTAAACAACATCAAAAGCAATGTTGTAACAACATCAAAATCATCAACTAAAATTCACAACCAAAAGAGATATAATACATCAAATTGTCACCCAAACATCACATTGCAACACCATCAAAATCATCAACGAAAATTCATAACCTAAAAAAGAAGCAGAACATACAAATGTCACACTAATATCACATTGCATCACCACCAAAATCATCAACAAATATTCTCTACAACCGAAAATGATACAGTAGAAACAAAAGTCACACTAATATCACAACGGATCAATCATTAAAAACTAGACTTTACTTGAACAATTAACAAAGACACGTTGCAATTATTTTGAGTAACAACATATTTTAACTTATTTATTTGCATTGAAATATTCGGCATAAATAATAAGTTAGAAATTACCGATCTTATACAACAACAAAAACGAACTTACGAGTTTACTTTAAGTATTAACAGCTCCATCAAAACATAAAATAAACAGTATTTTTTGTAAACAAAAAGTCCGAAAAATAGAGAAACATCAACATTGCATTCAAATATACAAAATGAAAGAATCAGACTCAGAAATTACTAATTAGCTTATACAGCAAGGAAAACGAACATAGATTTTACTTTATCCATTAACAGATCTAACAAAATATGAAACAAAAGACATTTTTGAAGAACAAATGAGTCCGAAAATTACAGAAACTACTTAACCTGAAATTAATAGCATTGTAATATTCAAAATGGAAAAAAGGGTTCAAAATTACCAATTAGCTCAAAATTTGAAGAAAACAATGACTTAAGGATCCACCAACAGATACTGAGGGTTTAGTGTTTAGTTGAAATTAGGTATTTATATGGAAAAATGTTATTGAATGGGCCTGAAGTTGACCTGGAAAATGCTCTTTATTTCTTAATTGGGCTTTTTGAGCCAGCAATTGAAAGGTATATGAAAATAATCAAGAGTGAGTAATATTTTTAAAAAAGGTACTATTTTACTAAATGTACTAGAATGATCACATCACAAAAATCAATTTATAATTATTTTAAAAGAAAATAACATTTTTTTAATTTCAGGAAAAATAAGATGGAACAAATACATATACAAAAACAAAGAATTGCTTCAAAAGATCAACACAAAATTAACAAAAAAAAAATATCAAATAGCATGAACACGTAATGTTTAACATGTAGAAACATAAAATCAAACAAACTATTTAAGTTACGGATCTAGATAACATATCTTTTGTAAAGCCAAGACTAGAGATCTAAATTCAGATGATGTTGAAAAGAATAGATGTTGATTCTTGGTAACACATCTATATGTAAAGCCAAGACTAGAGATATAAATTGCATATCAAGAAATAGATATTGGATCTTGGTAACACATCTTTTGTAAAGAAGCTAAAACTAGAGATCTAAATTACATATCAAGAAATAGATATAGGATCTTCGTAACACATCTTTTGTAAAGAAGCCAAAACTAGAGATCTAAATTACATATCAAGAAATAGATATAGGATCTTCGTAACACATCTTTTGTAAAGAAGCCAAAACTAGAGATCTATATTACATATCAAAACAACAATTCTGATGAAATTGATATAGATTGATATGTAATTCACATCACTAGAAAGCTTTTACATAGATGATGAAAAGAAGCAAAAATAAAGAAGTATTAGTAGATGCTCATAGAGAGCACATTAGAAGAATGAAAGAGGTTGAGACTGCGTCTGCGTACTTTACTTTATATAGGAAAATCTTAGGGTTTCTGATAAAATAGATCTGTAGCAGAAGTCACGTGAAGTTAAGGGGCCACATAAGCCACTCAACGGTCAAACGCAAACCACATATTATTACTACTGGTAGTTTTTTTTTTTTAATTTATTTGTTCAATTTCAATTATATAAGGATTAAAAAAAATATTTTGACTTACAGATAGTTAAATTTAGTAAAATATTTTTTAATTTTATGATTTCGTCGGTGGCAATTGTTTTTTTACACAAAAACGTAATTAAAAGTCTATTACCTACTTCATTGAGTTTCCATTAGTTTAACTTTTTAATATTCTAATTATAAATAAGGAAAACAGTTGGTAAACTAGACTTCTATATTTGATTATGACTTTGTTATAAAAATTATTACTCATTGATCGCCAAACTTTTATTTGATTGTTTTTATTATTGTCGAATTTGAATCAAATTAGCAACATCAACCTTCAAAAGCACATATTAAAAAAAAATTCACCCCTTTTTTTATTTATTTGTTAAATTTCAATGTTATACAGAGTTTTAAAAAAAGAAATTGAATTTAGTGACATAAAATTAGAGATAGTTAAATTTATTAATATATTCTTCAAATTTATGATTTAAATAAAAACATTAAAGTTGAAATTAAATATAGTTTTTTGAAATAGACTAAAAGAAAAAGGAAAAACAATTTAATTGAAAAGGGAAGAATAATTTACGGATCAGATCTTAAATTTCTAGATATACATATCAAATCAACCCATTTATGGATAATTATTTAGAATAATTTACGGATCAAATCTCTAATTTCTAGTTTTTTCTAGATATGCATATCAAATCAATTAATATAATACCTTGGAATCTGGCCATTTTGGAACTTTAACACTTTTATAGAGAAATTGAATCACTTTTTTCTAATTACATACAATAAATACACACTAGTATTTACTAGCTTTCTTAGAGTTACTTTTATAGGCTCCATCAGTACTGCATTTGAAAGTATCATTCATTGCTCTATTGTACTGCCATACACTCTATAGAAAGAGTGTATTCCTCCAAGAATTTGACAAGATGGAGCCAGAAAGTAGGGATAGCCTTTAGCCAAAGATACTTAGTTCTAGCCATTAGATATGCTTGCCTGTTAATTTTCATCACTGACCTTTAATATTGGTCTTAACATACTTGATGAATCTGCATTCCACCAAGTTTGATTCTCAGATTAATTATTTTGGGATGTAAGGTGAAATAAAAATAACATTATAATCTCGATGAGTTATTCTATGCCTTTTATATCTATCAAATATGGGATAAGTCCATCTTAAAATTAGTTTTTCAACTATATATGTTACTTTCTCCGTTTAACAATACTTGTTTATTATTCACTTGACACAAATGTTAAGAAATAATAAATAAAAGGATATTTATTATATCATTCTTTAAATATAATTAACTCAATGTTTTGAAAATTTTATTGGGTAATGACTATAATTATTAACTAAGAAGTAAAAAAATGAGTAGAAATAGATAAATGATTTTTCAAATAAGTATGGTTGGACGTATCTTTAGTAACATGAATGACCGAGGGATATTAGTTTTCAATTGGAGCAACTATTCCAATTCAGTTTGATAAATCCCACTAACAAAACTATGTTACTGTTCTATGATATGAACTGGCATACACTCATTCTCTCTCTTTATTTGTGAATTGTCAAGTTACATGAACTGTACACGAATCCTAAAGGGTTTAAATTTTTATTTTTACTACTCCCAAAAACTCGTACTCACTCCTTCCATTTTCTACCCACTCTTATAAATATATATTAAATGAACTATATACTATTTTATCAAAATAACAATATTAATTAGGTGTTGTTTGATATGAGTGTTGATAATAGAGTAGTAAATAATCTTGTTGAAACAAATATAATATTATTTATGTTAGTCTCAGTTATCGAGATTATATATCCTATTATCATTTATGTTATGATAAGATAAGTTATTTCATATATTATATAGTGATAATCAATCTTATGAGATATCTTAATTCACAAAATAATTTTGTTTATCACATCTTAGTAAGTGTTCATGAAAATAAAAATAAAAAGTATTTTATTTGAAATTTTCAAAGTTAAAGTTATGTTTCGCCCGAGTTGCCCGGCTGCAATCGAAAGAGCAGGCGGTCCGACTCGAGCTTGCTTGTCTCACAGTGAATCACAAACAGATCGCAGGCATATTTATGGGGCAAATTCAGGCAATCCCTTTTACGTAGCTGAGAAGGAATTTGAGAAATACTCTTTGGTGTATGGCCTTGGTGCCTTTTTTTTTTTTTTTTTTTTCTAGTTCATGCGTATTTACCATTTGTTTATACGGAAGTATTGTGCTATATTTCTTCCTGTAATAAACTCACCCCTGTTAACTCTGAGGCATGTTTTGAAATGGCGATGATTGGTATTTTTGTGGGTGTCCCCGAGGGATTACACCCTGAGCGCAGCCTACTCGAGCAGAGCCAAATTAGAAAGTGTTGAGTCGTTTAGATCGACATTCAAAGACATTCGCTAATCAATTTTTTATTTTAGCATGTCGTTCGAGTCGTTTATCAGCCGATTAAGCATGGCTTCTGGCCTCTCGGTCATTTTTTCATATCTCATTTACTTGAGGAGGGATCCCTATAATTTTTCATTTTGTTGTGGGTTTAAGCATGGACGTCTCCTAGGCAGTTTAACGCGTAGCTCTAGAGTGATTACTCTTTTAATAGTCGATATCAATTCGATGGACCATTCTCGGGGGTTGAATATAATTTTACACGGATAAATATTCAATTATGCCTCTAGCTTGGGCATCTTGAACCAACCATGTGGGGGTCCTAAATCCTACGCCATCGGATGATCAATTCCTGCGATTTCCGTGATTTACTTTCCTAGGGAGACCGCGAGTTGCACGCTTGCATATGTGGAAACGAGCCCCGAGTCCATTAATCGTGCTGCCCAAACTTCTCTAGTCCTTCATGCTGATTCTGAAGTCGACCCTGCCGAGAACTTTATTGTAATATTGAATGAAGAGGAATTTTTGACTGTTCATTTTACGTCTGTTCCGAGAGCTTTGCATTTTATTTTTTCTAGCAACTTGTCTCTCGGGCTGGACATGAAAATGTCGTCACTTTACTCCTCTTTTCTTAGCCTGGTCCCATCAATCCACCCAATCTTGCTGGTCACATGTTTTTTTTTCGAAAAAGGCATTGATCGCTAGTCTTTTACCGAGAGTCCTTGAAGATGCATCCCTCTTTCGGGGCCTTCTTTGGTTTGGAATCCTTGTAATCATTGCGGTTGAAGTTTCAGGCCATTGGGCTCAGGCCGATGATGGAGGTGTGTGCTAACTGATTTTTTTTATTTTTATGCGCCTTCCAAGTCATGTACGTATGTCGATTTAAGTCAGACTTTAGGCACTTCGGCCTTTTCATACCTCATTATATCGAGGAGGGATCCCTGTACTTTTTATTTCGCTGAGCATCTAAGTCTAGGTGTCTCCAAGGTACTTTAGCGCGTAGCATTAGAGTGGTTGCTCTTTTTATACTCGGTGTCGACTCAATGGACTATTCTCGGGGAAAGATAAAAGTTTTTACATGGACAAGTTTCAATAGTGCCTCACGTTAGATCATCTTAGGCCAGCATGTGGCGACATGACCTCGATTTCTTCGCGATCGGATGATCAGTTCACACGATTTTCATGATTATTCTTCCTAGGGAGGCCGCGAGTTGGGCTCTTGTGCCTGTGAAAGTAAGTCCTGAGTCCATTGGATGATTAAGCTGCTTTGGACTTCTTGAGCAGTTCATAGCACAGACTTCGAAGTCATCGGCTCATTCCCCTTTTATTATAGTTATACTAGATGGTCTGTGCCCGTGCATAGCACATGCATTTCCTGAACACCATTGTACTAATGAGATCTAACATTGAGAAAGATAGTATTATCGAAATAAAGGAAACACCACTAAACTAAATATGAAGATAGTATGATTCATACTATACATATTCATTTGTGGAACAAAATTATGTTAGTTACATCCTTGAGCTTGCTAGAAAGACAAAAACAACAATGAGATTGTACATAATGTAGGTAGTCCAACATATGTATGAGATATGCTACAATTGAGTGAAAACCAAATTCAGCAACTGCAACGTTGATAAGACATTATTTCAGCTGGATATCCAGTGAAAAAAGAAAGGTAAGTATTAGCATTAAAATGTTGTTATGCATAGTGAGTAACAAAAATTTGACAAAGCCTGCAAATTAGCTAACCTTAGCAATTACCTTCAATAGGTTTGAGAGCCCTTTGATCTATTTTAGAGAATGAGCAAGAGGTATTTGAAACACACATTTTCTCAGCTTCTGGTTATTTGAGAATGCAAGGAAAGAACATTATGATTAAGCAACCAAATTCAAACATGGGGTACTATTGGATACAGTCCATAGAATTAATCAAATAACCAAACCTTGGTGGAGTCCCCATTAGTTATAGTATCAAAGATCACATAAAATTGAAAAAAAAGAAAATAGAGTGTCCCTTTATTAGCAATACTAGTCTCTGGGCACATGCGTTGCACGTGTAATCATAATTAATACTATATAATTTTGGTAGGAAAGTATATTACCGATATGATATCTTTTTTGTAAGATTTCACTCAAATAATATATAAACACAAAATGATATAGTATATCTTTTCAAAAGATTAATTCGAGATATATCTTTTATATTCGACTTTTCTAATTTTTCTCGCTTACCCCAGTGATTTGATTTCATACTTAAGAAGGAAAGAAAGAAAAAGAACCTTTCAGAATTTAATAAACCGTCGAATTCAAATAGCAAAGTAATTGTAAACTAAAATGCTCAATTTACATAAATCTGTGACAATTTTCAACCCTCAATATATAAAATTATTTTCTTACCAAGCAAGTCTATTGTAAATTCACCACCAACACTGTAGCCACATAAATATACAAATAAGGACATTAAAATATAAGAAGCTAGAGCAATAAAAGGTAAAGAGTAGCTTGGAATTAAAGAAAGGAGGAACAAAGAGTGCCTTCTAATTGTGGTGAAAAATAAGTATCACTGCAACAAAAAGAGAAAAAGCAAAAAGTTGTAGGTTAGATGATTTAACAACAATAAGAAGAATTTGAACAACTCTCTCAAACTTTCTCACTATATAAATAGATAATAATAGCATTTAGTAGATAGAATATTTTGTATTGAATAAGCCAATGAATTTCATAGAGGATTATTGATGAATGATGATTCCTAGTAACTTTTCAAATTTCCCATATATTTTTAGGTACGACTTTGAGTTTTTACAATTGATATTGGACGATGAAGCACTTCTCAACATTGAATAGACTGCATAAGTGTTTGGCTAATACATAAAATTTCAGGTCAATGCCTTTTATTTACCCCATTCATTTATCATTTATATTATTATCATTTATTGGGAGGTAATGCAATGTATTTGTCTTCTTTTTATGTAATGATGTCATAACTAAAGAATTAAAGTGCAATTTTTGGACTTCAAATTCTATCATTATGTAAATAAATTATTTAATAAGATTTTTATATTTAGTAAAGGGGTTATGTAATTAAAATATTAGTATTTAATTAGATTTTTATTTAGTGAAAGAGCAAAATGATAATCCAACTTTGAAGATAGGAGCTTCCCACTTTTAGTATAAACATGATGATATGATATGATATATGATATGATATGCAATTCGGCCAAAACATAACTGCCCTTAGTCTATCTCAAATGACAAGTTTCTTTTTCCTTTATACTTCCAAAGAAGTTTCAAATTCAAACTTCTATGGACAAGACTTTAACCCCAAAAAAAGCTTTTGACACAAAAATGGGCTGATTTACCAGGATGGAAGCGTGGTGCAGATGCACCCACTGCCTTCTACTCTAGGTGTGCATACAAATAATAGAGTTGAATTTCTTTAATATATATTTATACTAAGTCCAAATAAATTGTGACAAAGAAGTGGTAAACACATTGCTACTCTACACCCCACGGACTAAAAACATTGTATTCACTATTTGGTCATATAAACATACAACAACATACCCGGTGCAATTCTACAAGTGGGGTCTGGGAAGGGTAGGACATACGCAGACCTTAACCCTACCTTTGTGGTCTAAAGAGGTTGTTTCAGCTCAAAATAAAACAAGAATTTATAAGAAAATAAGACAGTAAAAAAAAAAAGTCATACAAAGCAAATGGAGCAACAAATAGTAGTAATAAAAACTGAAGAAGAAAGAAACAGTGACATTACTTTGAGGGCAGGAACACAGATGTGAACATTTGAAGTTCAGATATGTTACTACTTTATTACCTTAATACATCTATCCATCTCATTGCAGTTGCCAGGAATATGAGCGAGCTTAAAAAATGAAAGCGACATAATTCCTAGGACACGGTCATGGAGGGAGGATATATACTAGATACAGCTTACAAGGCGATGATGGACTCTAAAAGGAGGGAGAGGCCAGGTGAGTACGCAAATTAGGAGGGCTATGATCACATGAATCGGAATTTTCTTATAATTAACCTGACATGCTAAAGTTGAAGAATATGGAGAAAAGATATAGATCATCAGTTCATAGAGACTAATCAAGCAAATACAGAGGAAAACATATTGCTCAGCCAAAAGTAATTGAGATCTGTCAACCTGTACAACTAGATAATCATCTCTCACAGCAAAACTGCCAATTCATGAGTTAAGGCCTAAACATGATGATGGCCTTGTCAACAACCCATTCATACGATCAATTGACAAAGTGCAAATCCTTGAGGATATTTGATCCAAACGGCACAAGGATATACATTAAAACATTACTAGGATAAATGTTTCACATTTACTCCTACTACATACTCAAGGATAACCACCCAGCCACAATCCTTATAAGAGTACAAGATTGTAACATAATTATTGGGGAAAAGTAAAAATGCATCGCGGACATACATAATGAACTAGAACATATCCAGTGAAATCACACAAGTGGGTTCTGGGGAAGGTAGATATACGCAGACCTTATCTCCACGTCTTGGAGGAAGTGGTTGTTTTAGCAGGACCATCTATCATACATAAGAAACTAATAAGTAAGTGATTTCAGAGAGATCAAGCTTTCTGTAAAAGCTTCTCCGTCCACAAGGCCAGCTTGCAGCCATGATACAAATGGTCCATTGGATGTACGAAATGTAGGCCCACGACTTGGAATATATGAACAATAGAATAGCAGTTCACCATCCGCAAACCTATATTTTGGTATGAATCTATAAATCAAGGGATCTTCTATAGTAAACAATGCACTCCAAGATTCCTCAACACCATAATCTTTCATTACCCATAACTTATTAGTTTCGTACCTCCGAGGAAAAGTAACAGAATGAACACATAGCATTCCGTCCAATACCGAAACACCAATGTAGATGTTGCCCATAAAGGATAATATTTGCTCCGGCAAGGCTACCTCTCCATACACTTCTTTTGAAATACTAAATGAAACCAGAGAATACTTTCTAGAGCCACAGTCTACTGAGCTACCTATCCAATGAAATGCCTCGTGTACAAATGCCAAAGAACTAGTACAAGACACAGCATTGCAAACGCCATGAGGATGTTTATCGATTTTTCTCCAGGAACCACCTTTCAATGCAAGAATTTCATTAGATACATCACAAGTTCTAAGGATCTTATAGCCATGCTAGTTGAGTCATAACCAAATCCATAACGAGTAGAATCGTCTATTTCAAACTCTGGAGTGGGAAGTAATATTAATTCTCTTGTGGAAGAGTTCCATAGCAAATGTATGGGGCGTCTATCAGTAATAATATCAGAAACTGTGACAACAACAAAGCCATCACAAGCACACATGGCTCTAAATAATCGTTTAGAGCTTAAAGGGAGAACAAGTTTTTGTGCATCCTCAGCCATTTGAACTGGCGATAAAGGACAACAATAGTTGGAAAATCTAGTTCCATTCGGGCGCATGTGGGTGATAAGGAATTTTTGGGAATTTCGGTCATTCTTGGCGTGCTTAAAATGCTTGATTATATTGAAAAGGTGAGTATAATACAACTATTTTCTTTCAAAAACTGATGTTAATTGTTGTTCTTTTGGAGAAACTTGAATAGAAATCACGTTATATTGTTTGAAACAATCAACATCACTTTAACTTGTAAAACTGCATTTTCCAATCAATGAGTCATTTTAGGTCACTGCAAGAAACTCTAATGGAGTAAGAAGATCCATTGAGGAGTGTTTTGTGTTGGTGCATTTTAATATTTGTATAATATATTAAGTGCATATGTTAGTGGATGTAAATTGTGGTAACTCATATGACCATTAGTTCTTGTAACTCATATGACCATTAGTTTCTTGTAACTCCGTGGTCATTAGTTTCTTGTAACTTATGTAACATCTATCCCTTTATTTATCCACTTTACTACCCCATATTCTTCCAATTCATTGCAATAAAGAATTTTTCACCTATAAATAGTGATGGTCTTGCATTGTATTATTTTTACTACTCCCAAAAACTCGTACTCACTCCTTCCATTTTCTACCCACTCTTATAAATATATATTAAATGAACTATATACTATTTTATCAAAATAACAACATTAATTAGGTGTTGTTTGATATGAGTGTTGATAATAGAGTAGTAAATAATCTTGTTGAAACAAATATAAAATTATTTATGTTAGTCTCAGTTATCGAGATTATATATCCTATTATCATTTATGTTATGATAAGATAAGTTGTTTCATATATTATATAGAGTGATAATCAATCTTATGAGATATCTTAATTCACAAAATAATTTTGTTTATCACATCTTAGTAAGTGTTCATGAAAATAAAAATAAAAAGTATTTTATTTGAAATTTTCAAAGTTAAAGTTGTGTTTCGTCCGAGTTGCCCGGCTGCAATCGAAAGAGCAGGCGGTCCGACTCGAGCTTGCTTGTCTCACAGTGAATCACAAACAGATCGCAGGCATATTTATGGGGCAAATTCAGGCAATCCCTTTTACGTAGCTGAGAAGGAATTTGAGAAATACTCTTTGGTGTATGGCCTTGGTGCCTTTTTTTTTTTTTTTTTTCTAGTTCATGCGTATTTACCATTTGTTTATACGGAAGTATTGTGCTATATTTCTTCCTGTAATAAACTCACCCCTGTTAACTCTGAGGCATGTTTTGAAATGGCGATGATTGATATTTTTGTGGGTGTCCCCGAGGGGATTACACCCTGAGCGCAGCCTGCCAAATTAGGAAGTGTTGAGTCGTTTAGATCGACATTCAAAAACATTCGCTAATCAATTTTGAAGAAAAGTGTTCTTTTTGTGGAACTTTGAATTCTTCAACTAATCCGGAGTTGTTTGAGTTGTACAACGTTGTTGGGCTGTTGTATCTTGGAGAGGACAAGTCAAGAGTGATACTGCTGGATCGGTGTAGATTATGCCGCAGTGGGCTTGAATCTCCTTAAAGAGAGCGAGATATTTGCGCCTCAGCCTGAAGATATTTTTAATAAACAGAATATGTGAAAAATGTTTTAGGCTAAATATGAAACAATTTATATAGGAACCAATATACGTGAACTTGAAAAGTAAATATTAAAAATAAATTTAATGAAAAAGAAAAATACGGTAATCTTAAAATTATACTAGAATGTAAGCTTAAGATGTGATAGTTGTTTTCTTCTTTTGCGAGGCCCTTTCTTAATTATACTTTTGATATGATATCTCGACACTTGTATTTCACAAGATTCACGGTTTTTTCATTTCTCTAAATAAAATTTTAAAAAAAGGCTAAAAGAAGGAAATAAAAGAATTATCAAGAAAAGAAAAAAATTAATTAAATATACCTTATTTTTTGTGAAATTATTCCAAATGTGATGCATATTCTCTGATTCGAGTTGCTTAGTTTTTTACATCGATATTAATCTTCTTCTTCTATGCTTGCTTTATCACCATCTATTTTATCTTATTTTCTTTTGTTCACCGACCTAAAGAATTTTCATACCAAAATCACTAAAAAAGAAAATTCAATTAAACAAAGAACGATGAGAAGCAAATGCATTTCACAATAACAACATATCCACAAAGTGGAATCTGGGGAGAGTAGAATGTTCGCAGATCGTACGTTTAACTCAAAAATAAAATAAAAAGGTTAATTTCGATAAATCCCCCATTCAAAACAAACAGAACCAGAATAGGATGTAAGAAAGCAAATGCATTCCCAATTTCTATGGTAATGAATATGAGCTCAATTGAAATTCCTGAGGAGTTATACATGTGTGTATTGATAAGATCGTTTACTATTTTTTGAAGCTCAATCTCTCCCCTGGATGAACCATATAGCCTAGAGAAATCATGAACCAAAATAGAAGAGCTTGTCTCACCCATGTAAAAATAAAAATTAAAAGAGGACAAAAGAGAGAAATAGGTACATGAGAAAGGATAGAAAGGGAAGGAAGTAACTAAAGGTGCAAGAACAGAGAAAATGTTATATACGAATGCCCATTTCTCCTTAGTTTTGCTTGGATTATATATAGGGGTCGCATTTATCGGTTCGGTTTTATGTATTATTGATTCGGTTTATTTATTTTTAATTTGTAGATGTACGAAATCGATAATTAAGCCAATAAGATATTTATTATCAATTTTTAGTTAATCAAGTTTTAATTCTTAATGGTTTAATTTTTGGTTTAACCGATAAGAAAATGCCCCTCTAATTCTTTTTTACTTTCTCTTGTTTTCATTTATTCATATATAAATTTGTTTTCTTTCTTGTTTAGTAGAGAACTTAATTAAAAGTTGTGGCACTACATCAATCTCTTAAAAAAAAAATAACGTCAGTTCACACAGATGGATAGAACCCCACCAAGTCAATGATTTTAGAAAGAAAGTAGCAACACCAAGTCAACAATTATAAAATGCAAAAGAAAATAAGGGTTATATTTAAAATTTAAAGTCGAGATAATTTTAGTATAATCTTATTGGGTTATTGATTTAACCATTAACTAAAAACTTAAACCAAAAATCAAACCCGTAAGCCAATAGAAAAGTTAACAAAACGGTTTAAAAACCATGACCCAATAATCCAATACTGATAAACCAATAATATTTTTTTCGATTTTATTTATCGGTTAAATCAATTTTTCGATTTTATTTATCGGTTAAATAAATTTTTACATACCCCTACTTATATATAAACAAAAATACTAAAAAGTGTATTTTACATTCCAAATTAATACTACATTTAATATAATATTAAATTCCTAAGAAATGGAGTAAGAACATATGGAGAGTAAGAGTAATGAAGATTAAGAATGTGACTTTTGGACCTATTTGTAACGTAATAGGAGTAATATGTACACATTATTACACAAAATAATGAGCATTAATCATAGGAATGGGAAAAAAACAAAAAATAGAGTTATTAAGACAATTATCCTTACAATATACTTTGCACGATAATAAAGACATCATTAATTTACTAAATATAGTGTTATAATATTGTAGGACTTTTTTAAATTTTGAATATTTAAAGGATTAGAATAACATTTTAGTTGAATGTGTTTCTCTGACTTTGAATACCATATTAATAATAGTACAAGTGAAGCTTAAAAAAGAAGAATTTTGGTCCAGAAACTAATTTTATTTAAAAGATATGTAAAAAGGAAATGAACTTGTAGAAGAATTGATTTAGTGTATATAGTTTATATGTAAATAACTTTTTTTTGGTCATGGTTCATACTTCTATCACTCTCCTTAATGGGGAATAGAGTACAAAACTGGATCCATCTACATTAATATAAAATCAAATAAAATCATCATTATTTTTCTTTCATAGTCTCTCTATTTTGTAATACTTTTTTTTTATTTTGAAAAATATGAACTTATTGTTAGTTTAATTTAGATCTGTGTTTTTTCTTATTCTGCATCATCTTTTTCTTCTTTTTCGGTCAGATCTGTGTTTCTTCTTATTCTGCATCATCTTCTTCTTTTTCTTTTAAGCATGTATCTATGCACAAATACATGTATAAAAAATTCTGATGGGCCAACTTGATACTAGATACGTGTATTTTTTGAATTCATGTTATGAAATTTATATTGAATACATCAAATTAATACTGAATTTATTGTATTTTGATATAATGAATGAAAATGGTACTTGACACATCCCAGATACATGTATCAAAAATATTTATGCACAAAAAATTATATTGGATACATCAAATTAATACCGAATTTACTGTATTTTGATTATAGTGTATGAAATTGATAGTGGATACATCAAATTAATACTAGATACATATAAATAAATATATGAAATTAATAATAGATACATATAAATAAATGCATGAAATTAATAATAGATACATATAAATATATACATCAAATTAATACTTGATACATATAAATATACATGAAATTAATACTAGATATATATAAACAGATACATGAAATTAATACTTGATACATATTAAAATATACATGAAATTAATACTAGATACATATAAAATGATACATTAGATGAAAATTAATCAAACTACATAACCAAGATATACATGTTTTCATCTTATAGTAATGAAATTAATGAATTTATTATTTTTAAAAAGTAATATAGTAAAATTAATTAAATACAAATACATATACATGCCTTGATTTCTGCCTTATATTAAGGGATTTGATTAATTAAAATTTCCATAACTAATTATCCATGTATCCGAGATACATACAATCAACATGAAATATGCATGTATCCGAAGCATGCAAAGTGGTAAAAAATGTAATTAGGTAAACTAATGTCTTAAAGAGTAATTGGGTTGTAAAGATGTGGATTTTATGTAAGTTACCTTTTTTTAATCTACAGAAATGGTTATGCTCTTCAAAAATAACAATATGACTTGGCAGAGACACGTAGTGCTCCATTTGCCACCGACCTCATGGTAGTTAACGACATCTTTTAAAAAAATGAGAACATCAAAAAGCATAATGGAAAAAAGAATGAGAATGTCATATTTTTAAAACACACAAGTAAAGAAATTCAAGACAGAATAATTACCTTTGAATCCACATAAACTAAAATGAAAAAAAGATATTATTTACAGAGAAGTAGAATGAACAAAATGACTGAAAGAAACAATTATTCTTACATGATTATTGTTTTTGAATGCATCACTAACGTCCAAAATGGCAGCTCTAACTAAATTGTATAAATCGCACCTTTTCTTTAGCATAATTAAGAGAAAATGCATCAAGACCACCCTAAAGTTGGTTGACATTTGGAAGTAGACATCTAAACTTTACGGGGGTCCTATTACCCCACGAAACTAGTTACGACCATAATAAGTACCCCATTTGATCCATTTTTCTCAGCAGTTGTATTATCACGCAAGAGAGGAGCGTGAGTGATAAAATTGATTGCCTCAAACCAATTAAAAAATGCCACATATGATGAGCAAAAAATAATCTTTTTAATTCTTTTTTTGCATTCCATTTTTTAGAAATATTATTTAACTTTAATTTTTCAATATATTTATTTCTTTTCCCTTGTCTTCCTCACCCATTACCTTACCCTTTCTCTTTCTTCCTTACTTTTGTATTTCAAGTTTTCTTATGAGTAATTGTTCTTCTTCTTTTTTTCGTTTTCTTTGGTAGATTCGTATAATTGAAGAAAAAATACTCAAAAATCATGATATTAATTTTCCGGCCAAAATTGTTAAGCATAATTTGATATTTATTGGCTCCGAATTAGTTTTTGCCCAAGTTACTTTGAAAAAACAATATTATTACATTCTTTCTTCTTCTCTATTTTAGCTTGATTTGGTGGTTCTTCTCTCCTAAAAATTAGAGATCGAAATTTCGGCAATAGTAAAGCTAACAAATGAAGAAAGAGATGGTTGATTTTGGGGTAAAGGTGCTTGAGAAGGAGGTGATTTATATTTTAAATATTGATTTGATAGTAATTTTAATTTTCTTACTTTGATTATTTGGTGATTTGGCAGTGATTTGGTAGTGTTGGGTGGAGTTGGTGCTTATTGCCATGGTGGTGTTGGTGAATAAGTAAAATAATAAAATAAAATTCAGAATTCTAAGGAAGAAGAAGGTAAAAGAAAAGAAATCAAATAAGAAAATAAAATAAAAGGTAAAAACTGAAAAATAATTAAAATTCAAATAAGTTAACACGTGGCAATGTAAGATTGGTGCGTGATTTCTACTCACTTTTTGATAACTGAGTTTGACTGAAAAATGTGGTATATTTGCCACTTTAAAATTGTTGGAGGGGTAATAGGACCCCCGCAAACTTCAAGTGTCTACTTACAAATTCGATCCAACTTTAGGGGGGATTTTATGTATTTTCTCCTAATAATATTCATATCATAGTATATTTCTGATGAAAATTTCATTGTATAGCTTAAAAAGTAATGGTGACAACTTCATTATTTATATAAGGTCACTGTCTTTTCAAGTTTTCAAAGCATTATATGAACGAATTAATTGTTCCATAATAATTGCAATAATTAAGTACATAATATTATCTTCTCTGTTAAAAGAAATTGCATATTGC
This sequence comes from Jaltomata sinuosa, assembly GCA_003996215.1. Taxonomy (NCBI): domain Eukaryota; kingdom Viridiplantae; phylum Streptophyta; class Magnoliopsida; order Solanales; family Solanaceae; genus Jaltomata; species Jaltomata sinuosa. Next base: position 50,332 of record QJPP01000020.1, read on the forward strand.
ATACATTAAACATACATAAAACATGCCTTGGTTTGGTTTTGAAGGAATTGGAAACGATATATATGCTTTGTTTTTTTCTTTATGAGAAAATGCATCAAGACCCCCCTAAAGTTGGTCGACATTTGGAAGTAGACACCTAAACTTTACGGGGGTCCTATTACCCCACTCAACTAACTATACCGTTCTAAATACCCCATTTTAACCTATTTTCTCACCAGCTTTTGTTTCAAAAGGGGCGCGTGTGTCTCACCTCTTAATTAAATATTAATAATAATTTTAATTACCCAACCCGTGTAAAAAGGTCGGGCTTTACCCGCCCGACCCGCCCTCTTTTGTCTTCTCCCTCTTCTAGATATTTCCATTTTTTCTAAACCGATCAAATTTCAAAAAGTAAAAAGCTAAGAAAATGTCATCGTCTTTGTCAATCTCTGAGATTGTGGTGTCGATAACTAAGAAACTGCATAGTAAACAAAGTAGTGAAGAGGAGAATTTTTTTTTTGGAGAAGCTTCAATGGCTATAATGGAGATTGGGGGAGTTTGAGAAGATGGGTTTCTCTTTATAAAGAAACAATTTAAATTAACAATGCCACGTGGCTTTATTTAATTGGTTTGTGGCAGCAAATTCAATCACTCACGCGCTCTTACCACGTGAGAACACTGCTGGTGAGAAAATGGGTCAAAATGGGGTATTTAGAACGGTATAGTTAGTTGAGTGGGGTAATAGGACCCCCGTAAAGTTTAGGTGTCTACTTCCAAATGTCGACCAACTTTAAGGGGGTCTTGATGTATTTTCTCTTTCTTTATCAATAATTATGTATTAAAGAGTTACAGTAAATCATGATCATTTCTCTTGGAAATTAATTAACAATAGGAGAGCCAAGTGACTTTTGAATTTTTTAATACATAGCTTATTATTTTAAAATGAGAAAAAATACAAAAAAATGAGAAAAAAGATAAATATGAATGGAGGCTATAGAGAGGTGCCACATCACCTTGTCTATAACCCTCCTTTATATATATATATATATATATATATATATATACTGATTTTGTAGACATAGAAAGATTACTGTATAGAGTGTAATATGAATGGGCCTGGACCAATATCGACAAAGCAACCCAATACCAGGTTAAGTGGCTAAGTCTGGGATCCGGGTTAATAAATAGCGAACCATGAGAGTAAAAAGAGGTTTATGCGAATCATATTGCAACTTTGCAAAGTCTGTTATCCCCTCATCCCCTTCTATATTCTAGTATCTCATCTCCGTCTTCTCTGGTATCCCCTGGCTATCTTATTTTCACTACCTCAGTTGTAATTTTATCATTCAAGTATCGGTTTGATTACTAGCTATTGTATTGAGTCTGTTCCTATCCATACGAATCGGGAGTTTGGTTACTGTTACATTACTATTTGTTCCAGAGTGTCTACTTATAATTGAAGGCATGATATACGCTTGTCATTTTGGATCCTAGCGAGTTCCACCTAACATAAGCTATATCAGGCCAAATATATTCTGTTTAAGACACACATTGTTATGCCTAATAGTGAATTATAGAACTTACATAATAGAGTAATTTAGGATTGTTCCTTTGCTTTTAGTATTATTGGTTTAAGAATAAATTTAGGGTTGTTCCTTTGCTTTTAGAAAACACAACATGCTGCAATGTCAATTAGTATAGGTATATGATAAAATACCCATATCAATCATTGTCTTTTTAACTTAAAAATAACACAACAAAAGTAGCTATGGAATTTAACTTAAAAATAAAATGTTTTAAGTGATAATACGTACCATTGATGAATTCATTTCAATCAAGAATTTCATTCACTTTCTTTTTAACTATAGAGTTAGTTATATCAACTATGTAATGAGAAGATTAGTATTGTAGAATAAGTTATTTCGAGATAAGATTAGCATTACAGAAAACTATTAAATCCGAGATTAATCTTTATCATCAAAGCCATATAATAAGACCTAAAGGTCTTCAAGACATGTTATACATCTAACCTTACAACAAAGTTATTATCAAAACAATATGTACTGTCTCATTATCTTACTCTTAGATTTTAGTATTATCCATTGTGTCCTTTGCTCCGGTTATCATATCATATATTGTAGTGCTACTGCTCCTTTCCCCATTATATTTTATATCTGATTTGATATAGTTTACTTGAGTCGAGGATCTATCAGAAACAACCTCTCTACCTTCGCAAGGTAGGGTAAGGCTGCGTACACTCTATCTTCCCCATACTCTGCTAATCGGGTTTGAACACACCACATCTTAACTGTGAAAGGCAAGGAGCTTACAACCCCCACCAGTAAACTTAAGGGAATAATTTGATTTTTTTCTTCCCAAATTCTTCTAACACGTGGAAAAAGAGTTGTTGTTGAAGGAAATAGTGAAGATAGAATCAGTGATTTACCAAGAAATATTATAGAGTGTATCCTTGAGCTCTTACCGGTTCAAGAAGCAGCAAGGACTAGTATTTTTTTCCCAAAATTGGAGATATATTTGTGTCAGGCTTCCAAATTTGGTGCTGGATTGTTGCTTCTATTGTAATTTTACAAAAGAGTCCCAATCCAATTCAGAGAAACTGTAGATGATATTTTGTTACCGCATATGGGGAACATTGTGAAGTTTGATCTTGACGTCGCATGTTTGACTTCACATGCAACTATCGATAGATGTGTGCTTTATGTCACCAGAAAGGGTCTCAAGGAGCTAACCCTGAGCATTTCACACTATAGATTGTTTTTAATTGTTCAACCTTGACAAAATTAAAACTCTTCAAATTTGTTTTCGAACCACCCAATCCCTTTCTTGGTTTTCAGAATCTTATCACCCTTCGTCTAGAAGGGACAACCTTTGTGCCAGCCACATCATTTTGTGTTATCACGGCCTCCTTCTTGCCAACTTGTCCTTGAAATTTTGTCGTGGTACTCAATACCTAAACATTGTTTCACCAGGGCTGGAGTCCTTGTACGTTCATGAGAGTCACTCATGTCTCGTGCTAAACTGCTTCATGAACTACAAGAATATGAGACTGTTAGAACTTGTATTTAACAGAGTGATTGATAATCCAACAAATGATACAATATCTACTTTGGAGAAGCTTCTTGTTAGCTTTTCTGCATTTGAGGTACTCCATTTGGATTCATTCTTTGTTAAGGTAAGATATTACTACTTGTTTCACTTGAAAATTTTATGTAATGTGACCATATCTTGGTCATATCTTTGTAATAGGCACATGCCTATATTGAAAATCTTTGCCAAGAGATTTTTCTTGGAGCCAAAGTTTGGCAATATGTGGAGGAGATTATTTTGATTTTTTTCCTTTCTTTTTATCCAACTTGGAGGCCAAGTTTGAGTCCTATAAAAGGAGGCCATTTCTTCTCCATGGAAGACACACCAATAACATTCAAGACTTCTCATCTTGTCTTCTTTGTCTTCTTCTTCCTATTAGAATATTTTGTTAGAGAGTGGGTGTTGAAAAACACTTGTGTGAACCCTTCTCTTGGAGTGATCTTGTGAGGTTATTCATTTGGGATATTTTTGGGTATTTAGAGTATATACTCTAATTTTGTTCTCTCTATTGTACTCTTGTTGGTATAGTGAAATTTGCTCCTCTCCGCTCGTGGACGTAGGTCACACTGGCCGAACCATGTTAAATTTGTGCATTCTTTATTTTCTTTAATTACCGTTATTATCTTTTTGTTATTGCTTTTGTTATTATCATTATAATATTGTTTGGCTAAATTCCACAATACTCGAGTTCTCGATTCTAACAAATCGGTATCAGAGCTGGATCTAACTGAGTTAATTTCAGTAGTCAAAATGACTGTAACGAAAACTTACGTTGAGAAATTTAACCGAAGTGCAAACTTCGAAATGTGGCAATTAAAGATGAAAACTATCCTAATTCAGGATGGCTTAGATTTGACATTGAAAGGAAAGAAGAATAAGTCAGAAAATATGACGGACTCAGAGTTTGCCGTCATAGATAAAAAGGCAAAATCAGGTATCATTTTAAATCTCTCAAATGAACGTGAAGTATCTGCAGAAACCACAACCAAAGGCATGTGAGAAAAAACTAAAAACTCTTTATATGAAGAGAACAGTGGAAAATAGACTTTACCTGAAGCAAAAATTATACATATTTCGTATGGTTGAAGGTACTTTATACTCTCACATCTTGATGCATTTGATTCTATTCTTATGGATTTAAGTAATATAGACGCTGAAGTTAAAGATGAAGATCAAGCCGTCTTATTACTTATTTTCTTACCCAATCATTTAAGCATATTAGAGATACTATGTTTTATGAAAAGGATAATATCTCTTATAGGGAAATCAAATCTATCCTAAAATCAAAAGAACAGATAGATAGAGATATTACTGGGGAAAGTAGTGTAACCCATGGGGAAGGATTATTTGTAAGAGGTAGATCTAATAAGAAAGAATCAAATAGTGAGAGGTCTAAATCAAGGTCAAAGTCCAGATACAGAAATGTAGTATGCAAATATTATCATAAGAGAGGTCATATTATTTCTGAATGCTATAAGTTGAAAAATAAAGAAAAGCATAAGAAAAACAAAATGAACACCAAAATACTGACCCTACTGAAGCAAGTGTAGCTGTTGATGAGTCTGAGGGAACAATATTTTTAGCTACTAATAATAGCTTTAAATCTAACGTTGAGTAGATTTTAGATTTGGGTTGTTCTTATCATATGTGTCCTAATAGGGATTTATTTACCACATTCGAATCTGTTGGAGGTGGATTTGTCTTGATGGGCAACAATGCTCCCTGCAAAGTTTTTGGTAAAGGTACAGTCCGAATTAGAATGCTTGATGGTGTGGTGAGAGCTCTCACTAATGTTAGATATGTTCCTGACTTAAAGAAATTGGGCACTCTAGAATCTCTTGAGTGCAAATACACATGTGAAGGTAGAGTTTTGAAAGTCTCTCTAGGTGCTCTTGTGATCATGAAAGCACGCAGGTCTAGTACGTTGTACACATTATTCGGATCCACTTTTACAGGTTTTGCTGCAGTTTCTACTTCAAATCAATCTGATTCTGACATTACCAAATTATGGCATATGCGATTGGGGCATATGAGTGAGAAAGGCCTTTTCATCTTCAGTAAAAGAGGTCTTTTGTGTGGACAAAGTACAGGGAACATGGAGTTCTGCGAACACTGTGTGTTCGGGAAGCAGAAAAGAGTCAGCTTCAAATCTCCAGTAATTTATCAAACAATAGGTACTTTGGACTACATTCATTCAGATCTTTGGGGTCCTTCTCGTACCCCTTAAAAATGTGGTGCCAGGTATATGTTAACTTTCATTGATGATTATTCAAGAAAAGTTTGGGTTTATTTCCTGAAAAATAAAAGTGATGTTTTCCTAACTTTCAAACAATGGAAAGTTTTGATTGAGAAGCAAACAAGAAAATAGGTCAAACGACTTAGAACAGATAATGGCTTGAAATTTTGTAATGACGAGTTCAATGAATTTTACAAAAATAAAAGAATTGCTCGACATCGCACTGTGAGGATGACCCCTCAACAAAATAGTGTTGCAGAAAGGATGAACATAACTCTTTTGGAAAGAGCTCGTTGCATGATTTCAAATGCCCGGTTGACAAAAAAATTTTGGGTAGAGGCTATCTCTACAGCTTGTTATATCATCAATCGTGCTCCTTCTGCACCTTTGAACTTTAAGACCCCAGAGGAAATGTGATCAGGTACTCCTGCTAATTATTCTGATTTAAATTTTTTTGGTTGTCCAGCGTACATGCATGTTAATGATGGAAAATTAGAGTCATGGGCTAAAAAGTGTATTTTCCTTGGATATGCATCTGGGGTGAAAGGATACAGACTCTGGTGTCCTGATCCCAAATCACCAAAATTCATAATTAGCAGAGATGTAACCTTTGATGAATCCACTATGTTACATTTCAGAAAAGAGTCTTCTAGTTTTTGTAACAAAAACAAAGAGCAGGGTATACATGAGTAGGTGGATGTTGAGCTTGGCATTCCTTCTGAGCCAAGCTCATCAACTGTGGAACAAAATACAGTTGAAACTCCAAAAGTGGAAGCTCCAGAAATTGAGCCAGAAGTTCTGACTTCTCATGTTGAACCAAATGAGTATTCCATAGCCACACACAAACCAATGAGACAAATTAAAAAACCAGAAAGGTATGGAGATTTTGTTGCATATTCTTTTTCAGTCGCACAGGAAACTGAAGAATTTGGAGAACCATCAAATTATTCAGAAGTAGTTTCTGGTGCTGATTCAGCCAAGTGGCTGATTGCAATGAATGAAAAAATTGAATCTCTGTATAAGAATGGTACTTAGTCTCTTGTGAAGCCACCATCAGGAAAGAGAATTGTTGGTTGCAAATGGGTCTTCAAGAGAAAGGATGGAATTTCAGGGGTTGAAGATGCAAGGTATAAGACACGATTAGTTGCAAAGGGCTATAATCAGGTACAAAGAGTTGATTATAATGATATTTTCTCACCTGTTGTTAAACATAGCTCTATTCGTGTCTTGCTTGCCTTAGTTGCCATGTATAATTTGGAGTTAGAACAGCTTGATGTTAAGACAACTTTCTTACATGGCGAACTTGAGAAACAAATATACATGCATCAATCTGAAGGTTTTGAAATTGAAGGAAAAGAAGATCATGTTTGCTTGTTGAAGAAATCCTTGTACAGATTAAAGCAGTCTCCAAGATAATGGTATAAGAGGTTTGATTCCTTTATGTTGGGTCATGGTTATTCGAGGAGCATGTACGATAGTTGTGTTTACTTTCGAAAGTTAAATGATGGTTCATTTGCACACTTATTGCTATATGTTAATGACATGCTCATTGCTACTAATGATTTTACAGAAATTCACAATTTGAAAATTCAGCTGAAAAGTGAATTTGAAATGAAAGATTTGGGAGCAGCTAAGAAAATCCTTGGCATGAAGATCAAAAGAGATCGAGGAGCCAACAGCCTATTCCTGACCCACCAGAAGTACTTGGAGAAGGTCTTGGAGAGGTTTGGCATGAAAGATGCTAAACCTGTGAGTACTCCTCTTGCTGCTCATTTTAAGTTATCAGCTACTCAATCACCGCAGTCAGAGGAAGAAGAGAGGTATATGGCACAAGTACCATATTCCAGTGCAGTTGGCAGTATTATGTATGCAATGGTGTGTACACGTTCGGACATTTCACAAGCAGTAAGTGATGTAAGTCGATATATGACTTATCCTGGTAAAGCGCATTGGCAGGCTGTCAAATGGATTCTCAAATACTTGCGAGGTACTTCAAACACATGTTTGGAGTTTGGGAGAAATACTAATTTTTTGGTTGGTTTTGTAGACTCAGATTATGCAGGGAATCTTGACAAAAGAAGATCACTCACAGGCTATGTATTTTGCATTGGTGGTTGTGCTATCAGCTGGAAAGCTACATTACAACATGTAGTAGCTTTATCTACCACCGAAGCAGAATATATGGCAGTGATCGAAGCAATCAAAGAAGCCTTATGGTTGAAAGGTCTATTTTCTGAGCTCAGTTCACACCAAGATGGTATTACCATTTTCTGTGATAGTCAAAGTGCCATTCACTTGACTAAAGATCAGATGTATCATGAGAGGACAAAACACATTTATATCAAGTATCATTTCATTCGAGAAACCATTGCTGATAGAAAAGTCTCTGTCCAGAAGCTCAACACCAAAGACAATCCTGCTGACATGCTTACAAAGCCTCTTCCAATTGGCAAGTTCAAGCTCTGCTTGGACTTGATTTTCATTTATAAAAAATGATTTAGCCCATATGGGCTTTAGCGGAGAGAGTGGAGCATATTACTATATTAGCCAAAATAGGTCAAGGTGGAGATTTGTAATGTGACCATATCTTTATAATAGGCACATGCCTATATTGAAAATCTTTGCCAAGAGATTTTTCTTGGAGCCAAAGTTTGGCAATATGTGGAGGAGATTATTTTGAGATTTTTCCTTTTCTTTTTATCCAACTTGGAGGCCAAGTTTGAATCCTATAAAAGGAGGCCATTTCTTCTCCATGAAAGACACACCAACAACATTCAAGATTTCTCATCTCTTGTCTTATTCTTCCTATTAGAGTATTTTGTTAAGAGTGGGTGTTGTGAAACACTTGTGTGAACCTTCTCTTGGAGTGATCTTGTGAGGTTATTCTTTTTGGATATTTTTGGGTATTTACTCTAATTTTGTTCTGTCTATTGTACTCTTGTTGGTATAGTGAAATTTGCTCCTCTCCGCTCGTGGACGTAGGTCACACTGACTGAACCAAATTAAATTTGTGTCTTCTTTATTTTCTTTAATTACCGTTATTATCTTTTTGTTATTGTCTTTGTTATTATTATTATAATATTGTTTGGCTAAATTCGACAATACTCGAGTTCTCAATCCTAACATTTTATAATGATGGTAATTTCATATGACTCTAATTATTATAAGCTTTTGAGTGCAGATGTTGTTCCGTATGGGCTTCCTTTTACTCTCAACTGCTTGTGGCGTCTAATGTTACATGTAGACTTCAGCAAAATGGGTCCAATTTCTTACGCTCTTCAGTTAATTAAAAATTCCCCGAATTTGAGTAAACTTGAGATTTGGGTAAGTAGTACTGGAAAATTATGTGGTCTTGCACTTGATATTTGTATGATCTGGTTCACTTTTGCACTTCATATTTGTGAACATGAGAATCTAAAATGACCTAGGTGTCTGTTTATACCATTATTAGGTCCATGCTACCAGTGACAATGCGGAAGCAATTTTGAAGTATCTGGACACACCATCCTGCTTGGAACGACCACTCGACAAGCTCAAGTATGTGGCCGTTAATGATTTTAAGAGTTCAGAAGCTGAAGTACTTTTTGTTAAGTTATTGCTTTCGGATTTGCATTCGTCAGGGACAGACAATAGAAATTGATATTACCTTAGAATTGAGCTTCTCCCAGGGCAGAACTATTCTATTCTCAATACTAGGATGTGGAAGTTAACTCAGTTAATCTGTGATTTGGGGGTAGGTGGGCAGATTGATGTTTATCTGTTCTGAATTAGTTTTGTCAAACAAGAGATGAATTGGCAAATTTTGTAAAATTTGGCGTTCCCTTAATTAATATGTTCTTCACTACATCTTTTGGAAGCTCACTCTGCGTCCACGTGTCTGATTAAAGTTGCAGTGACTACTGAGAAATAGCATGTTTGATGGTTTATCAGAAAGTGTTATTTTGTTCATAGCAATGTATATATTGTTAGTTAAGATTCTTGTCACTATTATACAGATTTTTGTGCTATACCACTTACCTGCTACATGGTCAGAATTCATCTAACCTACCTCAATTTATTGTGAATTTTCTTCAAATTTCCAAGAAAGAGATTCTTTATGTGCTGCAATTGTTATCCAACATATGTTTTACTCTACAAAGAGCACAAGTAACAAGAGGTCAAAATGATATGGTGTTAATTGCTTAAATGGTCACTAAACTATTAAAGACCAGAGTTACTTTTTCTTTTTTCTAATCAAAAGAGTCGCTACTCCCGCCGTTCCATATCAGTTGACCACCTTATTAAATCAAGAAATCATTAATTAATTTTTTTTCATATCACCGTTGCAATTAATTCTTTTTGAAAGTGTTCACACTTAGTTGTAAAATTTCAAAAAAGTTTCTTAAGAGGTGAATTAATAAAAGTTCTTTCTTGTTTATGATTTCTTAACATGCGTGTAAAAAAAAGTGATATATGGGACAGAGGAGGTAGCTTTTTTGCTTACTTTACACAAATAACATGTCAAGATTCAAATAAGTTTTATAACTTCAGATGTGGACTTTTGCAACTTCAAATTGCATATAGCTCAAATTAATTCTAAAGTAACTAAATTGCAGAAAAATTATAAACTTCGATTATAGCTTAAGAGTGAGTTTGGTATGGAGGAAAATATTTATCAATTTTCTCATGTTTGGTTGGTCAAAGTATTTTGAAAAACATTTTCTTTAAGAAAACAAACTCCTAAAAAATGAGGAAAATGACTTCTCTAATTAAAGTAGAAAAAATAAGTCCCCTACTCCCTATCCCACCTCACATAGTGTTTTGCTATATTATATATAAAATCATCTATCAAATACTAGAAAATAAATAAAAACCACTTTTTGAAAAAATAAATAAATTTTAGGCCCCAAAAGCCCATTTTATTGATAAAATTGAAATAAAAGAGGTAAGAAAACCACTTATTTTCCCATAAACATTTTTCCATGGAGAATAATTTTTTCCTTCTACCAAACACATCCTAAATGAGTCCCAAAATGGAAATTAGAGAGTACTATTTATAGCCCAGCTCACACTCAACCCTCAGTTTTGCTGAAATTGCAATATGACTCAAGGTATGCAATTCTATCTCTCTTTGTTCATTTTTTTGGATTATAAATTTTAAGCCTAAGATTATTCTCATCTCAAATGTATAGTTGTTGTAATGTAAGGATGTAAATGGAGTTGAGTCTCTTTTTTTTTTTTTAAAAAAAAAAAAAAAAATGGGGGAGGGGAATGGGGATTATAAGGTGGGAAATCGAACTCTAACCAAGGTGAAAATTCAGGTAGCCAACCAACTGAGTTACTAGGATTCAACGTAGTTGAGTCTATGGTTGAAGGAAAAAATAACATTTTTCTGTCCATTTGCTTACTACTATGAAGTGGAAATTTTACTGTTCAGAGATGAAATTTGAACTTTTAGAGTTTGATAAAGTAAGATTCTTCATTTTATGATCCCAAAAAGTTCCATTTTACTCCTATTATGTAGTCTGAAGAAAAAAGAAGACAGAAATAAAGAAAAGAACCTCTAGTTTGCTCATTTTATGCATAAGTGGGTGTGGCCTATTGGTCGGTGAAGCAAGAGGAGAATCATGAGGTTAAAAAATGCTCGGTAATTTCTAGTTATCTTCTAGGCTTTGGTTGGCTGAGTTATATGACACTTGTGTTGATGGGAGATACTACGTATTTGGTGAAATATTCGATGTGCACGCTAGTGTTGTCAAAGGCGCGCTTAAGTCTTGAAGCGAGGCGCAAAACATGTTGAGCACTTCGCCTCACTTAATGTGCACTTCAGTGTCATCATCAACGTTTTAAGGCATACTTTCCCTTGCCATTGAGTCTCCTATGAAGAGGCGCCACTAAACAATTGATATTTCACTTTATCATAAAAAAAAAATTCAATTTCTTTGTTCATATATTTGTCGTTCATGCTTTTAATTATTTGTCTTGAACTAAACATATATATTTGTATATTTTTCTCCCTTTGCGCCTTTTTTCATTAAAGTCTACGCTTTATTTACGCTTAAAGCCCCAACAGACCCGATCGTTTTTTTGCGCTTTTTGCTTTTGATAACACTGGTAGAAACACCTTTAGTTTGTTCATTTTTGTGCACAATAGGATGTGACCTAGTGGTCGATGAAGTAGGAGGAGAACCATGAGGTTAAAACATTCTAGGTAATTTCTACTTATCTGCCCAGGCTTTGATGGGCAGAGTTACATGATACATGTGTTGGCGGGAGGTACTACGTATTCAGTGAAATAGTCGATATGCACGCAAAATGGCTCGAACATCACTGTCAATAAAGGAAAATCACCACTAAACTTAAGGGACTATTTTGAATTTTTTTTTTCAAAATCTTCTAACAGATGAAGAAAGAGCTGCTGTTGGAAGGGATAGAGAAGATAGAAGCCGTGATTTACCAAGAAATGTTATAGATCATATCCTTGAGCACTTACCGGTTCAAGACGCAGCAAGAACTAGTATTTTGTCCCGAAAATGGGATATATTTGGGCCACTCTTCCAAATTTGGTGTTGGATTTCGACTTCTGTTCTAAGTTAACAGAAGTATCGGAATCCAACTTCAAAGAAGCAGTAGATGATAATCTGTTAGTGCACATGGAGGACATAATGAAGTTTGTTCTTGACGCTAGTAGAGTAAGTTTGCCTTCATATGCAGTTATTGATAGGTGGATGCTTTATGTAACCAGAAACGGTGTCAAGTCGCTAACTCTTCGCATTTCAGTTGATGATGATAGCTATCGACTGCCTTCTTCTATTTTTAATTGTTCGACCTTGAGACATTTGAACCTCTCCAACTGTGTCTTCAAACCATCAATATCTTTTCTTGGCTTTCAGAATCTTATCACCCTAAGTCTGTCATATTCAACCTTTGTGCTAACCACATTGTTTTGTGTTATCAAGGCCCCGTCTTGCCAGTTTGATCTTGACCTCGTGTCATGTTACTCAATACCTAAACATTGTTTCACCCGAGCTGGAATCCTTGGACGTTTGTTGCAGTCAGTATCTCTTGTTAAATTGTTTCATGAATTGCAAGAATTTGAAATGGTTCAATCTGGAATTTAAAGGAGAGGTTAACGATCCAAAACATAATGAAAAATCAACTTTGGAGAAGCTTCTTCTTAGCTCGCGTGCACTTGAGGTACTTCGTTTAGATTCTCTCTCTGTTGAGGTAAGATATTGGACTACTTGTTTCACTTGAATATCTTATAGTGATGGTAATTTCAGATGATTTTAATTATTATATTTGCTCCAAAGCTTTTGAGTGCAGATGTTGTTCCGAGTGGGCTTCCTCTTATGCTCAACTGCTTGTTGCAGCTATCATTAAGTATAGACTTCGGCAAAATGGGTCAGATTTCTTGTGCTCTACAGTTGATTAAGAGTTTCCCCAATTTGAGTGAACTTGATATTTGGGTAAGAAAAGTAAATATATTTGGTCATATGCTAGTTAAATCTATGTACAATCTGATTCATTTTTACACTTCATATTTGTGAACATGAGAATCTAAAATGACCTAGGTGTCTGTTTATACCATTATTAGGTTCATGCTACCAGCGACAATGCCGAAGCAGTTTTGAAGTATCTGGACACGTCATCCTGCTTGGAATGACCACTCAACAAGCTAGAGCACACTGCCATCAAGTTTTTTACGAGTTCATAAGCTGAACTGCTTTTTGTAAAGCTATTGCTTTCTCGCACTTCATCTCTGTTAAAGATGCGCGTTGATCAGTATAAAGACATAGACATTGATAGTGCCTTAGAATTGCTGCGTTTCTCCAGAGCAAAGCTATTCTATTCTAAACCTAAGGTTTGTTTAGTATGTTAACTCAGTTGATCTGTTATTTGAGGGGAGGAAGGCAGACATGTTTATCGGTTGTCAATTAGTTTTGTTATACAAGGGATGAATGTGCAGATTTTGTAAAATTTGGCGTTCCTTTAACTAATATGTTCTTCACTAGGAAGCTCAGTCTGCGTCGATGTGTTTGATATGATTAGCAGTATTTTGCTATATTGTTCTGTCATCTACTTCTGATTATAGTTGCACTGGCTATTGAGAAATAGGTCATTTGATGGTTTAGCAAAAAGTGTTATCTTGTTTCACAGCATTGTGTATATTATCAGTTATGATTCTGGTTCACATTTATGCAGATTGTTGTGCTATACAACTTACCTGCTATTGGTCTAATTTCCCTGAGTTTTTTAACAGAGAAGGCAGCTGAGGGTCCTTAGGAAACAGCCTCTCTACCTCTACGAGGTAGGAGATAAAGGTTTGTGTACATTCTACACTCCTAAACCCTACTCATGAGATTTCACTGGGTATGTTGTTGTTTTGAATAGCGAAGATAGGGGGTTATGGGAAACATATAAAGCCAGATTGTTTAAGTGTTACTTTGTAAATGTGTTCACATGCATAATATTGTTAAGTCCTCAATACTATACGAATCCAGTTGCCAATGCTGTAAAGAGTTTACTTTATGTATGGTCACTTAACTTTACTCGATCAGCAATCGCGATCCTTTGTCCCCGCCATTATAACACATGTTTCCCAATAGAGAAGTCGGATCAGAAAAAGGTGAGGTTTTAGTCATAAAAAATCTTAAAATTGAGAATTTTTTTCCAAAGAGAGAAATCTCAAATATCTACGGTTTCTTTTTATATATTATATAAATATTTCGTCAGTAAAGATCATGATTGAGAATTGTTTGATTGTCTTTCTCTGAGAAAGTGTAGAAATAGAATCAACTTGAATTCAAAAATGCAGTGTTACTTATTCTAATTTATAAATAAAAATAACTTTATTATTCTTGGCCAAAGCATATTCTTAAGATCAATCAAGAAATACTATAATTATTAAAGATAAATATAATCGAGGGGTGTGGTAGAATGGATGAAATCCCTTTATCTTTACTCAGAGATCTCGAGCTAGGAATAAGGATGCCTTTGATAGAGAGCGCTCCCTCTTTAGTGGATTGTACACTACACGAATTCGAATTAATCGAACCATTGAATTTCAGACATCGATCAATGTCGTTATAGTATATATGTTTTTCATATTTTCTTTTTGTTTTATAATATATTTTATGTGTTGCTAGTATTACTCTAATTTTTCACAAACATACATACTATTGTGGATTATTATTGTCCACAAATCTTCATCAACATTACAATGTCAAGTTGATATTGACAGTGCATAGAGTTCATCAAAGTTTGATTAGATCTTCAACTTTTGAATTTTCAATATAAATGTGTCCTCAATGCAATTAACTTGTACAAATTCCAATTTAACATATTTAATGAATAAATAGTGTGATCAAATCTAAAATATATATATATATATATATATATATATATATATATATATCAATTCAAACTCGCGAATATTGTTTTTTTTCCTTCTTATCCAAGTGTGACTACAAAAATAGATCAATTCAAACTTCTTATCCAAGCTGACGTGGGCCGCCTGTCAGCACCAGCAGGCCTACTGCCTAGTGTGCCTACGTTATAGCCTTTTCAGGCTACAATTGCATGCAATTGTCAATTCATTCACATTTTCTGATTTTCCTTAATGACTCATTGACCATTGTTGAACGTTGGGCCAACGGCTACAATGCCGTTTGGCTAACGTTCAATTTCTCTCCCATTTTAAAAAAATCATCCATTCTTCATATATAAATACCTACTAATTTTTCATTTTTACTATAACAAATTTCTCATTCTCTCTCAATTTTCTCTCTTGATTTCTAGCAATATCAGATTATAATTATTTTATTATTTTGCTATCAACAACATCAAGTTGGAGAAAGTTCAAGCTTTCAATTCATTAATTTACTGTTGCTTAATTACTTGTTTGTCTCCGATAATTTGGTATAATCGTTCTATCTCTTACTTTTAATTAGTATATTGTTTGTTGAATATCTTTTTGTATTAATTTTTGCGTATTTAATATTTATTAATTTAATTTATAAAATGGATAAAGTAAGACGACTTGGTAAAAGTGTTAAAAATTTATGTCCCGGAAGTAGTAGTGGTAGTAAGAAAAAAATCACTTCTGGTAGAGGTAGTACAAGCGGTAGAAATAATTATTCTCGTGTGCCTCCACCATCACCTAGTGAGATAGGAGAACGAGATATTCCTGTGGGTGCACATGATATGAATTATTTTGAGGCACAAGAAAATTATGGAATTGAAGAAGAAAATGAAGTTGACGTAAGTGTACATAATAATAATAATGATGATGATGATGGTGATGATGATGATGACCCACTAGTCCCGTTATTGATAATGCTCAATCTCGTACTCCTAATCTTCCTCCACGGCCTAGAAAGCCCCGTAAATTAACTAGTGTTGCATGGGAATTTTATACTAAATTAGAAGGAACAACTCTTGTTGAATGCAATCTTTGTCATAAACAATATCAGCATAAGACCGGGGGTAATTCCGGAGGGACGGGTCAATTGATGAGAAATTTGAGAACCGATCATGTAGGTTGGGAACAACTTTTAGTAGAAGGTGGGGCTGGTGGAACACATAGAAAAACTAAAATGAACCCACATACCGGTAAATTAGTTGGAACGTATAATAAAAAGAAAGACCGTGAAGAGTTAGCGAAAATGATAGCATTGGGTTGTTTGCCTTTCACGTTTGCTTCTTCTGATGCTTTTGTTCATTACATACAATCTATTTATAACCCAATGTTTACCGGTATTCCTAAAAGTACTTGTCGATCAGATATTTTTAGACTACATGGACAATATGCATTTTATTTACGTTGGTTATTAACAAATCTTCCATGTAGAGTTTCTCTTACTTCTGATCTTGGTCGTGCGGTTAATAGAAATGATTATTTAACAATTACTTGTCATTGGATAGATAGTAATTTTTTAATGCAAAAACGTATTTTGGCATTTCATATGATGAAGATCGTAGGCATACTGCGGATTTTATTTCTAAATCTATCTCAGTGGTTACAGATTATTATGGTCTTAATGAAAAAGTATATCATATAGTGAATATTCTATATGCATCACAAGTATATCATATAGTGAATATTCTATATGCATCACAAGTATATCATATAGTGAATATTCTATATGCATCACAAGTATATCATGTTGTGAATATTCTATATGCATCACAAGTATATCATGTTGTGAATATTCTATATGCATCACAAGTATATCATATAGTGAATATTCTATATGCATCACAAGTATATCATATAGTGAATATTCTATATGCATCACAAGTATAT